>JASPKZ010008091.1:272500-557500 GCA_030220185.1 Diploptera punctata | reverse complement strand
TTCAGTTGCGAGAAGTGAAGATGGTATATGACATGGAGTGATGTGATGTCCTATGTTGCGGTATATTAAGCAAGAGACTATGTTGTGATCTTGTGTTTAGGTTATGGTTTGAGGATAGATACTGGAAACGAGATGATAAATAATTGGGAATCGAAGTATGCAAGGTCTTAAATAAGAGAATTAGACCGAGCGATGTTCTTCTCTCTTTTAGATGTAGCCATGACAATTCGTGGAATAATGGAGAAATGTGATCGTATTTTCGGACATTAAATATGAATCTGATACACATATTATGGACACGCTGCAGTTTGTCCGACAATCCGTCACTTATGTCAGTTGTACAATTATTACCATTTACAGTAATATGAAATATTGACTTATTTATTATTCCATACTTTTTTTCGGTTTGGAACTTGATCTGCGTGTTATAACGTGGGAAATTATTTAGAAATTTGTTAATTAACAATTTTAACAGCTAAACCCGCATATACAAAATGATAGTTCGACCAGTTATCGTATATGGAGCAGAAACTAGTGCTGATACAACAAAAACTTCACAAATAATAAGCACATAAAGTAAAGTGATCCCACAACAGGCCTCAGGAGGCCTTTGGGGTAGTAGGAGGTTAAGGCTCCCACTTTTTCTAGACAATCGACACTTTGTCAGCCGGTTTGTCAGCCCTGCGTGACGGCCGCCTTTACCCCAGAACAAGCGTCTGGTACTCATTTCCGTTAGAGGCTGAGTCGATCCCAGGGCCATAGTGCCGCTAGAGGGTTTGGGTCAGTTTAAAAATCCTGACCCCAACGGGACTTGAACCCTCGACCCTCCGGCTTGTAGCTCAGTGCCTTAACCACTACGCTACGGCGTGCCCCCAATAATAAGCACATGCGAAATGAAAATCTTAAGAACTATTCAGGGGAAAACATTATTTGATAAAATACGCAACACAGAAATTAGGGACAACTGCCATGTTCAAGACATAACCAAATTTATTATAGATAGACGAAAATATTAGAAGGGTCATATACAAAGAATGGAAGAAAACCGGCTTGCAAAAAGAGCTAAAGAAGATAGACCAATGGACGGGAGAAGAACAAGAGGAAGACCTGCCAAGAGATGGATAGACAGTGAATGTACATCCAGTACGTCTTCCTCTGAGGAGTGATTTTGGAAATAAACAGGATGAAAATCCTACAAATTAAGTTTAAGAAGAAGAAGAAGAGAAGTTATTCCGTAACTTCATCAAAAATGAAATTATGTTCCAAACAACATTTTTTGAGATCAGGAGTATTATTTTATACAAGAATAACTTTCAATTTTATATTTTGAATTAATAAATACATTTGACATCAAATTGACAATAATTCGAATATGGGACTTTAAGTCTTGTTTCGAACTTTAGATTGATTTGAAACGAACAAATGTCTACCTATATTATATTTTTTTACATCTATAGGAAATTAATAGATTTCGACCTGAATTTATATATATATATATTGAAAACGAATAGAAATGTAATAAATACATAAATAAATTAATAAATATTTCTTGTTTCTTTATCTCACCTGGATATGAGCTTTGCAAATTGACAGAATGAAATTATTGGCTACTTCACGTAGCAATCCACACGACTCTGTAATTCAGAAGGAAGTGACTTCCATGCAGGAACTTATGTTGCTACTCTAAGCTGTTCAATTTGGAACAAACATGATACTGAATTTGACTGATTATGTTAAGTCAGAAAAAATCCAGCGGCACTCAAATATAAATTAAATGCTCATTGTGATTGGTCAAGTTATATGTTACTAAATACGTAAGTATCCCCATCCTGCTCATAGTCATTATTTGGAATTCAATTGCCTCCCCCCATAAACTGAAGTATCGTAAAATCTCCCCTCCCAGTTACGTCACAGCTCGCAACGTGTAAACACTCAGAGTTGAGTACGCCTATTCTATGTAACTTCAAACACTTGCCTCTTACGCACATCTAATATATTACGGCACAAGGGAATACTATATTCAAATACCTAGGAACAATAATCACAAATAGAAATGAGATGCACAAAGAAATTAAACATAGGCTCAATTCTGGAAATGCGTGCTATTATGCATTGCAGAGACTTTTGATGTCCCAACTCCTTTCAAAAAACGTTAAGCTGAAAATATATAAAACTATTATTCTACCAGTTATATTATATGGGTGCGAAACATGGACTCTTACTTTAAGGGAGGAAAGGAGATTACAAGTATATGAGAATAAAGTTCTTAGAAAAATGTTTGGGTCCCGCGCCGTAGCCGAGCGGTTAAGGTAGGAAGCCTTGGCGCAGAGCTACGGGACTTGCGCTGGTTCGAGTCTCCATGGGGGAAGAAATTTTCTCATGGTATTTCGGCCAGTATGGGACTGGTGCCCACCCAGCATCGTGAGGCAATTGGGTAGCTACAATAAGTAGCGGCTCCAGGTTGAGGAACCAGCTATAACGGCTGGGGGACTCGACATGCTAACCACATGTCACCCCTACACTGGCTGTTGATCATCTACCTCTGTGATTGACACATGTGGATGTGAAGGGCCAGCAGCCGGCTGGTAAAAGGGCAACCGCTGACAAGTGGAAAGACCCTCAATCGGAGAAAAATGTTTGGACCAAAGAGAGATGAACAGACAGGTGACTCGAGAAGACTACATAACAATGAACTACATGGTCTTTATAGGAAGCCAGATATAATAAGAACAGTTAAGTCTCGTAGACTGCGATGGGCAGGACATGTTGCACGTATGGGGAATGGAAGACGTGCATGGAAGCTTCTTGTAGGAAAGCCAGAGGGAAAACGCCCAGTTGGTAGACCAAGAATGAGGTGGGAGAACAACATTAACTATGATTTGAGGCAACTAGATTATACAGGGAATGATTGGAAAGCATTAGCTCAGGATAGGGATGTATGGATAGCTTATGTCCGCGCGGCCATGAACCTACGGGTTCGATAGTGCCAGTGAGTAAGTAAGTAAGTAAGGGAATGCTATATAGGGCTCTATTCATTCAAGTCCAACATTCTAAAGGCCGGCCGAGGTGGGCTAGTGGTTATGTTCCTTGCCTCCAGTTTCTAGGGAAGCGGGTTCAAACTCGGCCGTGGTCGATGGAATTTTTAGATGGAAACATACAAGGTATAAGTACTCCGAGAGGGAAGTTAAGTTATGTCCTTATAAAACACTTTGGCCATTCTGTTCTTTTATCACAAATACATGGATACTCTCCATAAAGAACGAAGATATGGCTAGACTTGACCTTTAATAATGCCCGGCACGACATAGCTTCAGTGACGTTGGCATACAAGGAAGCTCTGAACTTTATCTTTAATTGTTATAATAATAATAATAATAATAATAATAATAATAATAATAATAATAATAATAACTAACTAACTAACTCACTGGCACTATCGAACCCGAAGGTTCATGGCCGCGCGGACATAAGCTCTCCATACATCCCTATCCTGAGCTAATGCTTTCCAATCATTCCCTGTATAATCTACTTCCCTCAAATAATAGTTAATGTTGTTCTCCCACCTCATTCTTGGTCTACCAACTGGGCGTTTTCCCTCTGGCTTTCCTACAAGAAGTTTCCATGCACGTCTTTCATTCCCCATGCGCGCAACATGTCCAGCCCATCGCAGTCTACGAGACTTAACTGTTCTTATTATATCTGGCTTCCTATAAAGACCATGTAGTTCACTGTTATGTAGTCTTCTCCATTCACCTGTCTGTTCATCTCTCTTTGATCCAAAAATTTTCCTAAGAACTTTATTCTCAAATACTCGTAATCTCCTTTCCTCCCTTAAAGTAAGAGTCCAGGTTTCGCATCCATATAATATAACTGGTAGAATAATAGTTTTATATATTTTCAGCTTAACGTTTTTTGAAAGGAGTTGGGACATCAAAAGTCTCTGCAATGCATAATAGCATGCATTTCCAGAATTGAGCCTAAGTTTAATTTCTTTTTGCATCTCATTCCTATTTGTGATTATTGTTCCTAGGTACCAGAATTCAGCCACTTCCTCAAAATTTCCCTCATTTGTCATTAGCTGTCCACTTCCATTATATACTGAATTTCTACGTGTGACCATATATTTAGTTTTACAGATATTTATTTCCAGTCCTAATTTCTTAGTGTTACTGAATAGTGTGTGCGTGTTGGCCTTTAGTATCTCCTCGCTATCGGCCAGTAGTACTACATCATCAGCATAAACTAACAGCTTATTAATACCATTGAGTTGTAAGCCTTCCTCATTCTCTAAAGATTTAATGGCATGCTCTAGTACAAAATTAAATAGTAAAGGAGATAGTGCATCTCCTTGCTTCAACCCATTCTGGATTTCAAAAGTGTCTGAAAACTGTTTGTCTACACGCACCCTACTCTTTGAGCCATTTAGACACATTCGTATAAGTCTAACTAACTTTTTAGGAATTCCGAACTCCAGCAGGATACTATATAACTTCTCCCTCTTAATTGAATCATATGCTTTTTTGAAGTCTACATATAGTTGATGTACAGTACCATTATATTCCCATTTCTTCTTCTCTAAAATCTGTCTTAAACTGAAAATCTGATCTGTTGTAGACCTGTTTCTTCTAAATGCACATTGATGATCTCCTAGAATGTCATCAATATAGGGAGTAAGTCTGCTTACTAATATATTTGTTAGAATTTTGTACGAAGTTGAAAGTAATGAGATGCCCCTGTAGTTGTTGCAATCTGTTTTATCTCCTTTCTTATAAATTGGTATGATAATTGATTCCTTCCATTCATCTGGAAGAGCTTCTTTTTCCCAAATCTTACTAAGCAACCAGCGTATCTTGTCCATCAATTTTTCTCCCCCTGATTTTATCAGTTCTGCTGGGATCTCATCTGAGCCTGATGCTTTATACATCTTCAATTTTTCAATCGCCATTTCAACCTCTAATGCACTTGGCTCTGCGACTAGCATTTCTGCTGTCTGTAAATTATCCTCCTCAATGTCCTGTTCTGTATGTACATTTAATAGCTGATTAAAGTAACCTTTCCATCTATTTAATATACTCCTATAATCTGCAATCATATCCCCATTTTCATTCCGAATTATGTTTGTTCTAGCCTGAAACCCTTTCTTCTCTATAATAATAATAATAATAATAATAATAATAATAATAATAATAATAATAATAATAATAATAATAATAATAATAATAATAATAATAATAATAATAATAATAATAATTTAAAATAAAATAGGTTTAATAACTTATTTTTCTGCACGTTGTCCACCGCTGTGGTATCGGGATAGCGTCGATACCTCTTACGCAACGGTCCGGGGTTCAATCCCAGGTCGGGACAAGTTTCCTGGGTGACATTTCTTCGGGTCCTTTCCTCACCTGTAAGACAAATGTTAGGAAACATTAAGGCCCAAACGGTCCGCAAACATCATCTGGTTATCATAATCATTATTATCATATTCGCCATGTTTAGCACGAACGTGTGTACGAATTCTGTGTTTCGTTTTAATGTTGTGTTGTCTCGGAGGAGGCCCTGACATTTAGCCGGTCACTCATTTGTGGAGACCCACCATGTTCTTATGTGTTCAATAAGTTTGTATGTGATCCATAATTATAATCCCTCTCCCGACAGGTCGTGATACAGTGGGGCCCGGGTGACACATGTATTCTGAGAGGTTAAACTGCGATAATGGAGTGGAATTTTTCGTACATACGTTTCCAATTATAGGCTCAAGCGTTTAATTGATTGATGTTTTAAGAAGGAAATAAGATAGTGTCTGCAGCCTTGCCAAATACGTCATTAAGTTTACTGACTGCTTGTTTGAAATAACAAGACTGTCATTGTTTTTTTAACCTCAAGCGTTTTCTTGTAAACAAGATTATCATCAGAGATATACTACTGTAAAAAACCCGCATGTTCTCTAATTTGATACCTCTTAGAATTAAAATTCCAACGAAAATTAACATATTTTATCTTACACCATGCATTTGTCCACCTTCCACTACAAGGTTTAGGCTATGCAGCCTGTTCCGGCGAAGTTAAAAGTGGAGTCCATCTTCTGCGTGGTCGGCCAACATCTCTTGTTCCTCTGCGATTATACAGGAAGGTTCTTTTTGGTATTCTTTCGTTGTTCATTCTCATTAAGTGTTCTGTCCATTTCTTATTATTTTCGCTGATTTTATCTTCAATTTTATATATATTTAATTCTTCTCGTATAGTTTCATTCCTTATTCTATCCGCTCTTGTGCATCCTTTCACATTACGTAAAAACAGCATTTCTGCACTCTGTATCCTGCTTTTATCCCTTGATTTCATTATCCAATTTTCACTTCCATACAACAACAAAGGAACAGCCGTTGTTTTATATAATTTAAGTTTCGTATCTTTCCTTGTTTTCCGACCTAAGGTTCTTTTTATGGTTCCACAAATAGCCTGAAATTTATTTACTTTATTTTCTATATCTTTATTTTCTCTATAAGTTATATCACATCGTAAATATTGGAAATGTGATACTTGTTCTATTATTTTGTTATCCAGTACAATTTTTGATCTAATTCCATATTTACCTATAAATAATGCCATTACTTTTGACTTATTTATTGATATTTTACAATTATATCTATTGGCTATTAATTTAAATTTATATGCTAACATTTGGAGCTCATTTTCAGATTCTGCTAAAAGTACAACATCGTCAGCGAATAATAAAGCATTTATTTTATCTTTATTATCAATTAATATTCGTTCATTAGTTAAAACCTTCTTCCATTCTTTTAGGATATCGTCCATATAAATATTAAATAATATAGGTTTAAAATTGTAATACAATAACGGTCTTACTAATAAAAATCTCTAATACAGGCTTTCATCAGTTGTTTAGTTATACAATATATAAGCCTTATGTAGATCACGTATAATTTCCTTACTAATAAACGTTGTGCCGGAGCTATATAACAAAACAGCAGTTATACACAATACGTCACATATTCGTCATCATAATGACGTCAGAACAATATTACTCGCAGTTTGTAACAGAAATAAAACAACATCAACTAGTGATTATTGTGTAAGAAATGAATATGGATAAGAATTAAAAGAGATTCCCCAATTGAGGAGGTACGGGAAAAATAAGTGTGTTTTAATTTATATACCTTTTCCTTCGCTACGCAATGTCAAATAAAACGTAGAATTGGTTTCACAGATAATGTGCTGCCATCTAACGTCAAGAATTTCGACCAATTCTTGGAAACTAATAAAAGCTTTGCCCATTACTTATGAATTATATGCAGTATTTTAAGATGCGTTAGGAAACGTTCAAAATAGTAGGAAATGTTACCGACAACAAAATATCATTTCAAGCAAAAAAAAAAATCACTATAGTTCGACCGGGAATCGAACCTACGACCTCACGCATGGCAGACAGAAGCTCTAACCACAAGACTACCAAGTTAACATGTAGATTCTTGCAATAATAGTACCTCTATACTAAAATACATTTTTATATCGGTGTATGTGTTATGTATTAAAGATGCAAGGAAGTTTTCTTAAAATAATATTATGAAGCATTTAAACTACATTCAGGTTAAATCTTGTCTACAGCAATTATTGTAGAACATATCCTTTTGTGATTCAATGTTCAATTTTAAAATATTTTTAGGCCTAATCGAGAATGAGTGTAACGAAAGGCATTTTATGATGCCTTTATTTTCCTACCCAGAGCTTTATTAATATTATTTATGCCCTGTGCATCCATCAAACAGTCATTAAAGTGTTGCATTTTGGGTTAAATTTAAGGAAACTTTCATCAAATCATAAGAAACAGTCAGTTGATCTTGATGTCCGACATTTTGTCTAGTTATAGAATCCTTAAACAAGGGTGGAGGCATGTATAACGATTCCCATGTAAAGTTGTACACCTCTTCTACACTGAACAGCTAATACAGTGTTTATTAGTAAGAATTTTCAACTGAGATGTGTATAAACCTTGTATAAAAGTTATATATGGATTATTAGTAAAGGAATAAATGTATATTTGATATGCTCGGCTTAATAAAATATACTGAATTCGCAAGTGCATGAATAAAGGATCACAATTTTTTTTATTTAAAATGTCAAATTGTCGAAGTAAATAATTTAAAGTAATTACATATTGTAAATGCAATAACTAGTGAGCAGATTTAGTTCCAGAATTAACATTAAGACCTACTTATTTAACACTTCAGTAGGGAGGTGATATAATGTTATTCAACAAAGGACGTGGGGTGGTAACACACCCCAGAAAGAATGACAGTTATTTTAAAGAACTGTGACTTCAAAATTGCATACAATGAACAAATATGTTTACTTCATGTACCTAAAATTAGAGTAACTATGTTATAAATATTATGGAAATTAAAATAATTACTGAAATTATAGTGTTACAAAAATTAGCATTATTTCGTCAATTTTTAATTAAGATTCATTTAGTTTGCTGTACGATGATAAAACATGTAAATACTAAGATGTAAGATATATTAAGCTATAGAGAAACATATTTTCATCATCATCATCATCAACATAGTACATTCACGAATTTAGGCCATTTGTTGACCTGTTTCGGCCTCAAGAGAAACACCATCCAGAAGTATTTTGAGTGGACGTCCTGGTCTTCTTCTTCCTGCAGATTGATACCCCAACATTTGTTTGGGTATTCTGTGATCTTCCATTCGATGAACATGTTGTATCCATCTTGACTTATAATCAGAAATTTTGTTTTCTAAAGATTCCATGTGTAATTCTTCTAAGATGTCTTCTTTTTTTTATGATCTAGTAGTGTGTATCCTGCAGTCCTCCGAAGATATCTCATTTCAGCAGATCTAAGTCTCTGTATATCCTTCTGTTTCAACGTCCTGCCCAATTCTCATCCTCACCTTCTCGTGGTACAACCCGTTTTCACAAACGAGGCTCTGAGGACCGAGTCACGGCGGTATAACCGTTCCATCAGGTTCTGAGTAAATGCGGTATCCTAATGTCTGTCCAGAGACTAAAAGGTAGCAGCCCTACCACTGGACTACTTAGCGTTGGGCCAGTAACCTGTCCTAAGGAACTTAAAAACTACTTTCAAGTCTCAACACGAAAAAATCCAGAAGTCTTTGGACTGACAATAGCTATGGAGAAACATATTTTAATAAAGAAAAATCACATATTACCACATATACTTGGGAAATTTCAGAGTCCTTTTTTTTTTTTACTTTCAAAGTCAAATACACGAATCCTAATCCCATTTATATTGTTCTGGAATTAGCAGGTATTTGGTCGTCAAGAAAGGGGAAAAATTTACAAGGCCTTCAGATAATGCATTCAAAATTTTCAAATCCAATTTACGGGTATAATAATGGGCTCTTGAAATTTTATAAAGAAGAAATTCTTTATGTGTTGTTAGTTCTCTCATTAGACACATTATAAGGATTCTTGAAACAAAATGGCAGAGTGCGTCTACAATAACTTCCATTATTTATCGTTACCTACCAGATAACAGACCCAATCAATTCTAAGAATTCTGAAATACCACATCAAAATATGCACTGAAATATCTGTGGAAACTAATTTGTGAGAACTATTGTTCCCTAAAACTTAAGTGGAGAGGCATCATTGCCCTACCAAATTAAATATTTTTTTTTAGAAACGAACGGTATTCCTGTGGATATATGATAAAATCATAAATTACAGACATTATTAATATCCATCCATAGTAATTCTGCCCGAAGGCAGGTCCTTCACCGCAATCATAGCATTTTCAATCTATGCTTGCAGCTTTACTAGGGAATTGTGTAGGTGTGGTCAGGGATTAGACGGGATGCCACGGCTGGTACAGAGTCATCTACAATTGGTAACGTAACTACGTTATGTGGCGTCCGTAGCTCAATCCCGGTGGCGCCTTTGGTCGTTGTAGCAGAATTTAAAAGTAAAAAAACAAATGCAAATTGCGAGGCGCAAGGCACGCATCTCCTGTCAGCCATTACGTTATTAATGAATTTTTCTGTCCTTGAAACAACGAAAATGCTTTTGAAATGTTGTGCACCAAGGCTGCAAGAATTATATTGGAAGAGGCTTCACTCGAGAACTTAACAGGTATTTATTTGTATTATATAAATATTATATCTATTCAAAATATTATTTTAAAAAATATGTGTAACAGTTCAGATATTTTAAAACATTCATTTACAATATATGTACGGTATATTTCGAAAGTTGAAATATTTGAGTTAAAATTACTTGTTTTGGTATTTAAAAATAAGTTTTTGTTTAATTCGTATGTGTGCCATATTTAATATTAAATATAAAAATACGTTAATATTAAAGTTATTCATATTCATATATTAATCATTTTTTTAAGATGAATCTATTTTCACTGGGTGTGGTAGCTTCCCGTAGCATTCTACACCGGTGAAGGATGATGATAATGATGATTATAAAGATGATGGCCATATGATTTCGGGGACCGTTTGGGCCTTAAAGTTTTCCTGACATTTGTCTTACAGGTGAGGAAAAACCCCGATAAAAACCTCACCCAGAAAAATTGCCCCGACCGGGGATCGAACCCGGGCCCGCTGGGTGA
Source organism: Diploptera punctata (assembly GCA_030220185.1). Classification (NCBI taxonomy): domain Eukaryota; kingdom Metazoa; phylum Arthropoda; class Insecta; order Blattodea; family Blaberidae; genus Diploptera; species Diploptera punctata. The sequence continues at coordinate 546,876 of JASPKZ010008091.1, read as the reverse complement.
CAAGGCAGCACGCTACCTCGAGACCACAGCGGTGGACTTAATAATATGGTACTCAAAAATATAAAACGTAAAAGTATTTTTTTTAATTTTATTTTATTTTTTTAAAGATGACATTTTATTCGTGGGGTGTTATAGACACTCCATATCCCCACTTACGTATTAAATGTATATATATTAACAGTGTCACTAGATTGTGGTTGTCTTTATGGCATTTCTGTTATTATTTCCTGGCTTTCTCGTATTCTCTCCTAGTTAGCTGGATTGAAATCCACTTCTTAAGTTGGGCGCCTGGAAGGCTGAGTTATGTTACCCCAATGATATTAAGGTAAATTAATTACGAGTAGGCCTATGATGCAACGCCAAGAGAGCCCTTAAACCTAAAGGTAACCTAACTCCAGACCATAGCCGACAATAGTGAATCGTGATGACGTAAAACTGACTTCCTTTGACGTATTGTAGTAGACTCTGTGCCGTGTTTGTGTTCCGTGCTCAACCCCCTCCTTGCTTATTCCCTGTTCACTATCACGTTATCGGCGCGGGTTGTGTGCGCGACGCGTGATGTCCGCGACTATAGTGTAAAAGGACTAAGTTGGCATAATTTTTGCTATCCTTGTCTAGAGAACTGTTCTTCCACCCTTCGCAAAACACAATGGGCTACCTTGTAAAATTACTTAGAAATGCTAGAAAAACTCCCCCCCCCCACTTCCGTCCAGTCACTTTTGTATCAGGTAATTTTTGTCAGTGGCAACTGGTTCAGAGTGCTCTGTTAAAAGTGACTGCAGAGCGTGTGAACACACTGAAAAGATTGAAGAGTCATATTGGCAGGCAGACGAATTAATGAACGAAATTAGTGATCGGTTTGAAGTAAATTTAGACGATACCGACGACGATGAAAATTAAAATGAAGACATAGAAACTTGGCAGGAAGAATCTTTAGAAGAAGGGAATGCCACCACTGATCTATGTTCACTACAGGGAGTGTCTGCCCTACCGCTGTCACCGTGAAGAGATATGTGTATGAGTGAGAAAGAAGATGGTGAGTACTCTCTTTCTCTTTCTAAAATATTTTAGACACTTTAGCCCTCATGGACTATAGAAGCCATTCATCAACAACAGTCAATGTCAACTTCCATTCTGTCAAGAAGGCAGGGTTCGAACAAGCGATCCCTTGTCAAGGACTGTTCGTTTATCAAGATCTAAAGCTGATGGAAGAAATAATACTTTATTTTGCGAGTAACAGAAAACTGGGTATGAATGGGCATGTTCTGTATTACACCGTTCTGCATTTCAAAACATTTTTTTTTTTAATCTGATAGGTGATGCTAACGGATTTTTTGTGCTGAATTCGAAAATTATCTCCATTTTATCATATGACGTCATGTTTCCAAAATATTCATGAATAACTAGAAATGAATTTTTTTATTTTTTATTATTCCGGCTTTTACAATAAAAATACATTTTTCCGGTACCCATGTTCACAGTTAACCACACATTTGTTTCAACACATTTTTCCATTCTTGTCTGTTCATCCATATATCTTCTTCTATTTCCCATTCCCTCTTAGATTCATTGATTCCCTGAATCCAAGTAATATTTGGTCAACCTTTCTTTTTCCTTCCCTGTGGTTTTCCCAATCCATGATTATCTTAGGTAGTCTTCCTTCTTCCATCCTTCTAATGTGTCCATATCAATTTAATTGTTTCTTCTTTATACAATCTAATATTGAATATTGTACCTGCATTTTTTCTTTTATATATGAATTTCTGATTTTATCCTTCCTGGATATTCTTGCAGCACGTCTCCAGTAGTCCATTTCAGTGGCGAGCAATTTTTTTTTTATTTGTGCATTTAAAGATTTGTAAAACGTAATAAAAATTACTTTCAACAGAAATATTGTGCGAAAAAACAAGGCTAGAATTTATTTGCCACTAATTAATCATTACTTATTAATAATAATTGATAATTATAAGCATTCCCGGCTTACTTTACTTTTGGACTCATAGTATTCTCGAACTGTCCATCATCGGTCTTCGAATTTGTGGGCCTACGATTACAACAGCTTTAATTTGCCCATAGGATAATGAAGGGATTGTAGCGCAAAGGTATTTAAAGCACTCACTGTCTTTATGTAGAGTTTTTACAAATTGTTTCATTGGACCTAATTTTACACGGAGAGGTGGCAACCAATACTTTTGAAGGATCAATAAGAGGTTCACTTCTTTTTTTTTTCGCTAGGTATTAAATTAGTCCTATGTGGCCTCTGTTCCCTTTCCCAGTGTTCTGACCTAGCTCTGCTATCCCATTCACATACGAAACAAGGGTAATATAATGTACGGTTAAAAACTATAATATAGTTACCTTGTAGGTCCGTCTCCTCAACTTAAGTTCTTTTAAAACTCTGTAGGCCTTTCGGGACTAGTCCCGTCATCAGCAGAATGCATTAGGTCCGTTCTTGTTGACCCTTGTTGAAGCACTGACTTGGTTGTGAGAATTTTGTACAGAGGATTGTGTGGATTAGGTGTGTATTCATTGAGAATCAGGTTGCTGTTGATTTCTCTTAGGATTGCGATTTCCTCCAGTATTTTTATTCTCAATGGAATGTTTTCTCTATGTACTATTGTGAGGGTGTTATCGATGTTATGCATATGGTGTCCAGCTTGAATTACATGTTTTGCGTAACTTGATTTTTCTCCATTTCCTATATTATAGTTTTAACCGTACATTATATTACTGTGAACTAATACCTCGACGGAAAATCACCATGAATTTTACTAGTAACGAAACAAGTGTATTATGTGAAACCAGCTTGCTGCCTAACTAACAGTCCAATAATCATGAAATCTTCACAGACTAGCATAGATGGTATTCGTACGGCAATTTCTGTAACAAAAAGTTTACATTTTCATATGTCTCCATTAAAACAGAAGAGTGGGCCAGAGGAATGGAAAGATGGATTTTTCGATTATGAGGCCGCGGTGGACTAGTGGTTATGCTCCTTGCCTCTGGTCCCGAGGGTCACGGGTTCAACCCCGGCCGGGGTCGATGGATTTTTTAGGACGGAAAAATCCAAGGAGCAAGTCCTCCGGGAGGGACTTTAAGCTGTGGGTCCCGAGTCTGAAGATTTTCAGGCTCGTAAAAAATCCTTAAGCCTGAATGAAAAGGCCTCTAAGCAAAATTTACCGGATTTTCCCGTCCTAGTACTACCTTGGTTTCCTAGATGTCAGTATGAGGCGGAACGCTGACCACGGACCACTCAAGTGATATCTATACGAAAACAAGTGTAACTAAATGAGTATGGTTCAAATTCTTCCCTGTAGGGAGAGAGCGCCTAAATCTCTGTAAAGGGAAAACATGGGCTTACAAAAAAAGCAAAACACCTTTAAGACTTTTTTTGAGAAGAATCTATGAATAACCTGCACTCTTTCGAATTATAGTTTATGTTATATTATTTTAAGACAGCAGAGATATCTTGGGAATACATTAAATTTTCTTTTTCAGCAAAAACAAAATTGACAAGTTCCTTCTCACGATGCCAGTAACATGAAAAATATGTATTCTTTTCTTTTAACCTAGATCCTAACAGTTCTGCTGATTTTTTAGGCAAATTTTAACCCCTCACTAAATCATTAAGCTCACTTTGATTAAAACATCAATCATATATTCTACCAGTTATATTATATGGATGCGAAGCATGGACTCTTACTTTAAGGGAGGAAAGGAGATTACAGGTATTTGAGAATAAAGTACTTAAGAAAATTTTTGGACCAAAGAGAGATGAACAAACAGGTGAATGGAGAAGACTACATAGCAATGAACTACATGGTCTTTATAGGAAGCCAGATATAATAAGAACAGTTAAGTCTCGTAGACTGCGATGGGCAAGACATGTTGCACGTATGGGGAATGAAAGACTTGCATGGAAACTTCTTGTAGGAAAGCCAGAAGGAAAACGCCCAGTTGGTAGACCAAGAATGAGGTGGGAGAACAACATTAACTATGATTTGAGGGAAGTAGATTATACAGGGAATGATTGGAAAGCATTGGCTCAGGATAGGGATGTGTGGAGAGCTTATGTCCGCGCGGCCATGAACCTACGGGTTCGATAGTGCAAGTGAGTAAGTAAGAATCATGATCATCATCCGCAGGGGATTCAGTTGCAGTGTTACTGAATGCAGACGGCAATGTATCTGATTCAGGGTGTAAGAGAACCGGAATATCAGGACCTTGAGGTACGGGCTGAATGGCAGAGGGAATGTTAGGATATACAATATATTATTCTTGTTTTAGCATTACATCCTGCTACCTTAACTGTGCAAACATAACACTCGTCTTCATGATTTGTAGGTTCTCTCCAAATCTTAAGGATACCACAGGGCAATGACATTTTTTTTTTTTTTTTTTTCCATTTTTCCAACTCCTCAACTCAGCAACACATTACGACACATGTTGTGAGGGCACCACGATTTATCCTGGTCTCTTAACTTAGTGCCAAAATATTGAAAGTAAGTTTATCTTTACAAAAGCATATGTTTTACTAACAATATGACCCACATATTGCCCTATGGCAAAACATATTTGTATCATTTGCACAACCACAATTTTTATGGATATTGTTAGCAGATTTTAATAAATATAAACCTTTTTTTTGTTCAATGCCACCTGTGTGTCATTTGACATTTCAGGTATTCTCTCCTGGCATTGGCGTATTTTAACCCACTTCTGAGGTTGGGGCGCCTGGAAGCGCGGGGTTACGCTGCCCCAATGATATCGTGGGTGATGACGATGGGTAACGATGCGCCAGGAGAGACCTTAAACCTAAACTTAATCCAACGATGTGATTATGATATTGATGATAATGATGGCCAGATGATTTTCGGGGACCGTTTTGGCCTTAAAGTATCCTGACATTCGTCTTACACGTGAGGAAAAACCCCGAAAAAACCTCGCCCAGGAAACTTGTCCCGAGCAGGGATCGAACCCGGGCCCGCTGCGTGGCAAGGCAGCACGCTACCTCGAGACCACAGCAGTGGACTTAAATATAAACATAATTTAACATATAAATGTAATAATTGTTAAATTATTTCACATTTTAAGTAATAAATTCTAAATTATATACTGTTGGATCTTTCTGACTATTAAACTCATGCCCCAAATGGGACTCAGTGGCCAATCACGTTTCAATGATTTCTGTTTTACAACCAGTCAGAGTCGTGTTTCACGAAATATTTATCAGTGTTATAATTACCATATTAAAGAAGGCTCCTCCTTTTTAATATTCTGAACAGGTCTGACCATTATTTTGCAGTGACTGAGCCTGTGAAAAATACGGCTACCAGATTGTATATATAGTGCATGAATGTCAACACATGCCGCATGCGGGAGTTAATATAAAATCATTTGTAGCAATTGATTACCACCAAAACAAGAAACCACTCTTTACACTTTCTTAAATGTGTTTTTTCCCAGATAACAATCCAGAAAAATATAATTGTCATATTTACATCATACGACATCAGAAATGAATTAATATACAGTTTGATGTCTTTCATTTTTTTCTCCACTAGAGAGCATTCTTACAATATTGCGTTACTGTGGCAATAAATAGTATGATCTGGTTGCAGTGATAAACAAAAGAAGCAGATGAAGCATACCTATCGTTTCTCATTTGTTTTCAAACATCGCCGTTTGCATTAAATACATACATATTTTAAAATAACTATAGTTAAATAATGATTTGTGAGTAAACAGCTTAATTGTATTCGTTAAATAGTCCTAACAAATGCCACTCTTGATTTCCAAATTCTCTACATAAATTCACTCCTCACTTCGTGATTCGTGAATTTATCGATAATTTGGAAGTCACTCGTGACATTAATTATGACAAACGATAAGCACACTGCAACGTTACTACAGTGCATGCATTACGAAAAATATTCAAAACATAACATTTTGAATTGTGAAAAATTCTGATGTTGTGCGTGAAATCAGAGTTCATTGTTTGAAATCAGTGTGACATTAGCATTCAGAAACGTTAATTTATTTAAAAACAAAAAAACAATCCACGCAGAACGGTGTTATTAATGTACGTTAACGACTGTTTGTTTTTTAACTATGTTTATCGTTAATAAGTTTCAAACAACTTAGTGTTGATTATTTATTCTCTTTGACTTTGTTTAAATTAAATTCATTTTTAGTTAAGCTTACATTCCTTGTCTCTGTTATTTGCTTAGATACAACTGTGCTTTTTTCGATCCCCTTCCCTCTCATGATAGCCATAAAGAATACAGTTATCATAAGTAATGCCACGAGTGATTTCCAAACTATCGATAAATTCACGACTCACGAAGTGAGGAGTGAATTTATGTAGATAATTTGGAAATGAAGAGTGGAATTTGTTAGGACTATTTAAAGAATAAAATTAAGCTGTTTACTCACAAATTATTATTTAACTATAGTTATTTTAAAATATGTATATATTTAATGTAAACGGCGATGTTTGAAAACAAATGAGAAACTATTGGTACGCTTCATCTGCTTCTTTTGTTTATCACTGCAACCTGTAGCGATTAATATGATAGGAGACATATAAACTAAGATACAACTCTAATATGCATGGATCTGAAACTAAAATGTTCCGAAATATATTAAATTGTTATTAAAATTAAATAAGTCTATAAATAATGAAAATAGAATATATTACTAATATCGCTATAAAATATGTATGTGGAAAAGTAGAAATATATCCAGGTAAAAATTCCACGTACATTTGTCTATAATAAAATACTGTAAAACGCTACCTGCTATACAAATGACAAATAATAGAATAAAGAAGTATTGTCAGAACTCTACCTACTACCCAAGTTACAAATAATATAGGAACACAAAAAGGGTATTGTCAAAAGAATATAATTCCAATTAGCAGTCTATACAACTAATAATAAATATTCATTCTTTAAGAAAAGATAACATTAGTTAGCTATTAAAAATATTAAAAATCTATTGACCAATTCTTAGAAACCAATTAACGCTACTAAGCAATTCCAAGGAATGATGATAAAGAATTACTACCTGGCTAATACAGACAACAAAAGACATTCATTCACCTCTAGAAAAGATAATCTCTTAACATTGACAGTTTACAAAGAAACTGATAAACATTTATCTATTAAATATTAAAGAACCAATTTACCCAGTTCTTAGAAATGTTATACATACTAGTAAATAATATTATTGTAACAGAAATATATATTCAATTGTAAGGAGTGGATTCGAGAAAAGTGGAAGGAGCCACCGCCTTTATAAGCGAGAACTTATATCAAAATACTATCACTCTCAGTGACTCTGTGTTCAGTGTTGGAACATCGTAGACTTGCAGACCGCGATCTCCGATTAACTTTAAATATTAGATTCGTCCGAGAAATAGTTAAATTTAAAGTTATAGTCCGTTAAGCATTTGGACTTTGAAAATATTGATTCGAGCACGAGTAGCCATCGAAATTACTTCATCGACACACATAAATGGCGCCCACCGTGTCAAACACCCACGTATGAATCACATAAATGGCACCCAACCTGGTTTAGGCACAGTTCCCCAAGCGAGTGGAAGAATTTAACATAATAGCCCCAACGTGTCTTAGCCTCGATTAAACGTTCTATTAGCATCAACGTATAATCACGAACTCAAGTAAACTCTGAAAAAAAAACAATAACGACTTCCAAAGTATTTACTGTACGAATTCGGAGAAATTAAAACTAAAAATTGAACTGCAAAAGTGTAAATTTGTGAAACTAACCACGTGGAAATCAGTGAACTCTATTTGCCAGCATACAGCAACGAAATATATCCCTGATTCGCTACATCGATCCTACGAAACTGCTCTAGACATTAACATATCGTAGTGAAAATTTCCTCGTCACCGCTACATGTATACAATTAAATTGATCGCCGTGTGCACATGAACACTCGTCAAGGAATCACGACAACACGATATCACGTAGATGAAAAATTGGGCCAGCACATCAGCGAACCAGAAATCCAGCGGACAAGAAAACCAGCAGCAACACCTACACGTGGTAACTATTGTCCAGCACCACATCAACAGGCCAGTACAAGAAAATTTAAGTGTGTATATTTTTGTCTATATTCCTCTCTACAGGGCTCATATCATTAATTGTAATATTTGATTGTGTTTAACTTTAAATGCCCAGATAAATCAGAGTTAACTAGATCTAAATCCAACTCTAAATAATTTAAATCTATGCTTCTCCGCAGTTCAAATAAGACAAAAGTAAATAAAATCAATACTAACATGTCTAACAATCATGAAAATACCTCCCAACAAAATGAAATAGATTTTCTAGATAATGAAACTAACATGGCTAATAACACTGTTGAAAATTCAGAACCGATCATGAGTAACGCTAATGCAAACATCCCAGGTCCTACTAATACATCTACCATGAATCTCACCATGCTTATACATGCCATGAATAATTTTACAACTAATATGATTGAGAAAATAAATAATCTAACAAGTAATGTACAAGAGAGTAATGAGAAAATCAGCACTCTAACAACCGAAGTTCGGAATTGTAAACTTGAGTGTAGAGAAGAAATAAATAAAATACACCAAACAATCAAAGAAAATAACCAACAAATAAAAGTTGAATTAACTAATGCCCTCACAATTAAAAATCATACCATTTATTGCCTAAGGAATGCAATATTGTAAGAATGCTCTCTAGTGGAGAAAAAATGAAATACATCAAACTATATTTTAATTAATTTCTGATCTCGTATGATGTAAATATGACGATTATATTTTTCTGTATTATTACCTGGGGAAAAATACATTTAAGAATGTGCAAACAGTGGTTTCTTTTTTTGGTGGTATAATCAATTGCTACAAATGTTATTATATTAACTCCTGCAAGCGCTATGTGTTGACATCCATGCACTATATATACAATCTGGTAGCCGTATTTCTTGTGGAGTCAGTCACTACAAAATAATGGTCAGACCTGTTCAGAATATTAAAAAGGAGAAGCTTTCTTTAATATGGTAAATTTAATATTGATAAATATTGGTGAAACACGACTCTGATTGGTTGTAAAACAGAAATCATTAAAACGTGATTGGTCATTGTCTCCCATTTGGGGCTTATGTAAAACACTAGAGGTGCATTATTATTGGAAAGATGAACTAAGTCTGTATTTGGGCCGAGCTGCAGACTGTGTGGTAACTTGTGTGCTCCACAAGTTCGTTCCGAAAGTAGGGTTAGGCTCTATTGGTCACAATCTGGAAGCGAATTATAAGCCGACAGTATTTAGGTATATTTTGGGTACATTGTTTGCATCGTGGAAATACATGCCTCATGGTAAGTTATAGCATAAAAACGGTACAATAGGATTAATTCCCTTTGAGAAAATGTTCATGTGGCCTGACCGGGAATCGAATCCAGCACTCCATGAACGGTTGTTAGAACATTTGTCCACTAGTCCATGAAGCTGGTCAGCATAAACATTCAATTTGAAAGAAATGCATGAAAGAAATAACAAATACAAAGACCTCTAACTAACGTAATACAGAGTGACATAATAGTACGAGTATGATCCAATAAACACATTTATGCTAATGGTTGTGATTGCAGCGGACCAGGTTTCCGTCCCCGGAAAAGTTTCCTTGGAGAGGTTTTACAGGTTTTTCCTCACCTCTAAGAACTTTAAGACCCAAATATGTATGGAATATTATGTGGCCATCATAAACATTATCCACATCATACTTGCCTTATTTATTATCAGTGAATGAGTGACATATTGTCTAAATGTTCAGGTTGTTTCGGAGTATGGTTTCGGCATTGAGCTGATCCCTCATCCAGGGACGACATACGTACTCTTGTGTGGTGAAAAAAGTGTGTGTGTGAACCAAAGTTACAAATCCTCTCCCGGCGGGTCGTATGCATGTAAGCCCCGGATGATGTGAGGTAATTAAAAACCTCGCTATCGCTCGGTTTTTAAACATTTTCCTTGATTCTGTAAAACACTTCACAAACGTGCGTTGTACATTGTTTTTTGCGCGATGGTGTTTTCATTATAATAAATAATAGTAAAATAACAGCATTATGGTTTGAAATATTTGCGTTCATTATACACAACTGACTAATTTTAACAGTGTTGCCAATGTTTATTAGTTGAAACAACAGGAGGTCGTGAGACTAATTTAGTGATAACATGGCGGCAAGTATGTACACTGCTCAAACAAATTAGGGGATATTATAGAATAACCTATTAAGACTATATTTTTTGGAATAGTATTAGATGCAATCACTTTCTATTACTCCAAGATAATGTAAATAAGAGTTTGAAGTTGTTACGTAACCTCGGTACCATACCAGAGGGCACTGTCTGTACTGTTGATGTGAAAGGGTGGTGTGGGGGTGAATGTTTTGTTGCTGTTTTTAAATCCAGTCCAGTTTTCAGTTAGTGAATGACTTGCCTTAGGGACAGTGATGCCTCGACAACGTGATTTACCTGAACCAATGGCTTGGAGGGCCATAGGAAGGATGGAAGCTGGACAGACACAACAAGAGGTGGCACAAGCCATTGGGGTGTCTCAAAGCGTGATTTCCAGTCTTTGGAATCATTTTCAAAGAACATACTGTTCACAGAAGTGCCGGACAAGGTCGACCAAGGGCAACAACAGCAAGGGATGACCGTTACCTCTTGTTAACAGCCCGTCGGAATAGACAGCAGAATGCAACTCAACTGCGAAATACACTTCAAACAGCAACAGGACGCAGGGTGTCAACTCAAACTGTCCCTAATCGACTGCATGGAAGTGGTTTCTATGCCCGTAGGCCCATGGTTAACTCCACAACACCGTAGAGATCGCAGAAACCGGGCGGAGGAACATCGTGGGTGGAGGCATGCTGAATGGAGATCAGTTCTTTTTTCTGATGAGTCGCGATTCAACATGGAATGTGATAGTCGGCGTGTATTCATTTGGAGAGAAAAAGGGACACGAAACAATCCAGTTTTTGTACGTGAAAGATCCCCAAATGGTGGCGGTGGATTGATGGTGGACGTACGGACCTCTACGTTATCCAAGGTGGTACTTTGACTGCGGTAAAGTGTAGAGATGAGATTCTCCGACCTTTTGTCGTGCCTTATGCTGATGCCATAGGTGATTCTTTTCTTTTTATGGACGATAATGCACGACCCTACAGAGCTGGCTTGGTGGACGACATGCTGGAAGTGGAGGGTATCGAGCGTATGCAATGGCCAGCTTCCTCCCCGGACTTAAATCCGATTGAGCATGTGTGGGATGCATTAGGCAGGCGCATTACAGGCAGACCAGCAACTCCCACAACTGTTCCAGAGCTGCACATTGCTCTTATGGAAGAGTGGCCACGTATCCACCAAGAACTCATTGCTAACCTCATTGCATCAATGCCACACAGGTGTGAGGCAGTGCTGGCTGGCCGTTCGAGGAGAACATACACCATACTAAAGAAACATTTTTACCCATGTTAATGTTGCTTTGTTTGCCATATTCCTAATCAGGATCTCTTTGACACCTGGTGTGGTACAGAGGTTACGTAATGACTTCAAACTCTTGTTGACATTCTTTTGGGGTAATAGAAAGTGATTGCATCTAATACTGTTCCTAAAAACATAGTCTTAATAGGTTATTCTACAATATCCCCTAATTTTTTGAGCAGTGTATTTATTGTTTTATATTGTTTCAAATAAAATTCAGTTAATTTAAAATGCAGTGATTTGTTTCGTATAATGTAAATTAACCTTTTGGATATTTGTGTATATACATTGCATGTAGTATACATAGAGGACAGTGGTTTTACTTCTCACACACGTGTTTTTTTTTTTTTTTTTTATTTAGAGCCCCACCATCACTCCCCAGGTTACCTCGAGCATTATGCCCTTATTCCCGGGTCTGCTCTATGTCCCGATCTATATCTAATCTTTATAGCAATACATAATACATATACAATTCTATTACAGTATAGTTATTTTCATTACAGTATAGTTATTTAGGTTCGTAACCCCGAAATGTAGGAAGTTGAACTTTTAATCATGGTCGCCATTGCTGTAAGTACAACAACACACACTATCGCGCAAAAAAGTGCTTATTAGATGAAGGTTAAACTATGTCAAAGAGAGAGAGAGAGAGAGAGAGAGAGAGAGAGAGAGAGAGAGAGAGAGAGAGAGAGAGAGAGAAAGACAGAGAGACGTCAATAATTTTTAAATTAGACAAATATGTTAAATATTATAATTATTTTTGTAGCCATTTATTAAAAAATATTTTTTTTTAATTCCAGGTACGTCTTTATCATAAGTCCATAAGTGATTTCCAAATTATCGATAAATTCACGACTCACGAAGTGAGGAGTGAATTTATGTAGAGAATTTGGAAATCAAGAGTGGCATTTGTTACTTACTTACTTACTTACTTACTCACTGGCACTATCGAACCCGTAGGTTCATGACCGCACGGACATAAGCTCTCCATACATCCCTATCCTGAGCTAATGCTTTCCAATCATCCCTGTATAATCTACTTCCCTCAAATCATAGTTAATGTTATTCTCCCACCTCATTCTTGGTCTACCAACTGGGCGTTTTCCCTCTGGCTTTCCTACAAGAAGCTTCCATGCAAGTCTTTCATTCCCCATACGTGCAACATGTCCTGCCCATCGCAGTCTACGAGACTTAACTGTTCTTATTATATCTGGCTTCCTATAAAGACCATGTAGTTCATTGTTATGTAGTCTTCTCCATTCATCTGTCTGTTCATCTCTCTTTGGTCCAAAAATTTTCCTAAGTACTTTATTCTCAAATACTTGTAATCTCCTTTCCTCCCTTAAAGTAAGAGTCCATGTTTCGCACCCATATAATATAACTGGTAGAATAATAGTTTTATATATTTTCAGTTTAACGTTTTTTGAAAGGAGTTGGGACATCAAAAGTCTCTGCAATGCATAATAGCACGCATTTCCAGAATTGAGCCTATGTTTAATTTCTTTGTGCATCTCATTCCTATTTGTGATTATTGTTCCTAGGTATTTGAATTCAGCCACTTCCTCAAAATTTCCCTCATTTGTCATTAGCTGTCCATTTCCATTATATAATGAATTTCTACGTGTGACCATATATTTAGTTTTATTGATATTTACTTCCAGTCCTAATTTCTTAGTGTTACTCAATAGTGTGTGCGTGTTGTCCTTTAGTATCCCCTCGCTATCGGCCAATAGTACTACATCATCAGCATAAACTAACAGCTTATTAATACCATTCAGTTGTAAGCCTTCCTCATTCTCTAAAGATTTAATGGCATGCTCTAGTACAAAATTAAATAGTAGAGGAGATAGTGCATCTCCTTGCTTCAACCCATTCTGGATTTCAAAAGTGTCCGAAAACTGTTTGCCTACACACACCCTACTCTTTGTGCAATTTAGACACATTCGTATAAGTCTAACTAACTTTTTAGGAATTCCGAACTCCAGCAGGATACTATATAACTTCTCCCTCTTAATTGAATCATATGCTTTTTTGAAGTCTACATATAGTTGATGTACAGTACCATTATATTCCCATTTCGTTTCTAAAATCTGTCTTATACTAAAAATCTGATCTGTTGTAGACCTGTTTCTTCTAAATGCACATTGATGATCTCCTAGAATGTCATCAATATAGGGAGTAAGTCTGCTTACTAATATATTTGTTAGAATTTTGTTGGAAGTTGAAAGTAATGAGATGCCCCTGTAGTTGTTGCAATCAGTTTTATCTCCTTTCTTATAAATTTGTACAATAATTGATTCCTTCCATTCATCTGGAAGAGATTCTTTTTCCCAAATCATACTAAGCAACCAGCGTATCTTGTCCATCAATTTTTTTCCCCCTGATTTTATCAGTTCTGCTGGGATCTCATCTGAACCTGATGCTTTATACATCTTCAATTTTTCAATCGCCATTTCTACCTCTAATGCACTTGGCTCTCTGACTAGCATTTCTGCTGTCTGTAAATTATCCTCCTCAATGTCCTGTTCTGTATGTACATTTAATAGCTGATTAAAGTAACTTTTCCATCTATTTAATATACTCCTGGAATCTGCAATCATATCCCCATTTTCATTCCGAATTATGTTTGTTCTAGCCTGAAACCCTCTCTTCTCTATACTAATTCCGTGATATGATTCTCTAATGTTCCTATTTTTTGCATTCGTTTCAAGATCATTAATCTTCTCTCTCAAATATTCCCTCTTTTTACTCTTTAGTAGATTGGTGGTTTCCCGTCTAATACTACCCAATTTCTCTAAATTTACCTCATTTGGTTCGTGTAACCATTTCATTACTTGCTAGCTTTCTTTTCTTTACAATGTCGGCACATTCCTCATCAAACCATTTCTTGTTTTGCCTCTTCTTTAAACAACCAATGCTTTCTGATGCCGACAATTTAATAGTATTTCTTATAGCCTCCCATTCTTTATTTATATCAGTTTCTTCTTCGTTTGCCACATTGTCATCGGAAGATTCCAGTACTTCAAATCTATTAGCAATTTTATTTGGTATTCTTGCCGCATTTAATCATTTTTCAAATTTTTTTATTCAAATTTTACAGAATCATCTTTAGCGTTTGTTCCTCTCATAAGCGATAGCCGTTGTCTGATTTTAACTCTGACCAGATGATGATCCGAATTGCAGTCTGTCCCTCTAACTGATTTAACATCGATGATGCTACTGTGCCAGCGTTTATCCACTAATACATGATCTATCTGGTTCCGAGTTTCTCCATCTGGGGACGTCCAGGTGTATTTATGAATATCCTTATGCTGCAATGTTGTGCTCTTAACAATGAGATACTTTGATGTGGCAAATGTGACTAATCTAACCCCGTTGTGTTTACTATCTTCATGAAGACTGAATTTGCCTATTGTTGGTTTGAATATATCTTCCCGGTCCACTTTTGCATTAAAATCTCCTAAGACAATTTTCATATGATATCGTGAATGGCTATCAAATAAGCATTCTAATTCTTCATAGAACTCAACCTTCATACTGTCATCTTTATCTTCTGTGGGGGCATGTACATTTACAATTATAAAATCATGTCGTTTACCCTTTAGAATTATGTATGATATCCTATCACTAACAAACTTAATATCTCGGATAGCGGATAGGATCCTCCTCCTGACTAAAAAACCCGTTCCAAATGCAGGTCTTTCTGCACCCCCGTAGCATAATGCAAAGCTACCTGATTCCTGACTACCTTCTCGTGGCCACCTAACTTCCTGTAAAGCGACTATATCCAAGGGCGATTTATCTAGTTCCCTCGTTAATATCTCTAGTGCCCCGCTATTTTATAAAGTCCTAACATTCCATGTTCCTAGGAACATGTCCCTGTGTTTGAGCCTTTGGCATGGGTTTCCTGAAGTAGTCCCCGCCCGGAGAACCGAATGGGGGACTATTTGACCTCCGGAAGATTTTACCCCAGTTGAACCCATGTCCGCATTTCTTGACGGTTGTATTTTTACGGTGAAAGATCGTCACTCTTTCGCCCAAGGTACTTTTTTCGTCTGGCTTATCGCCTTCGACCAGTCCGGCATGGGTAACCCTATCGGCAGCAATGCTACCGCCGGCATAGCTCTCAGGATCATTTAAGCACGCAAGCCACTCCACCACGACAAGGTAAAGATACCATGGAGGAGTGGCATTTGTTAGGACTATTTAACGAATAAAATTAAGCTGTTTACTCACAAATCATTGTTTAACTATAGTTATTTTAAATTATTTATATATTTAATGTAAACGGCGATGTTTGAATACAAATCAGAAATGTGAGGTTATGTTCATTCCCTGCTGCTTGATCGTATTATTTATTGCCAAATTAGATCGCAATATTGTAAGAGTGCACCCAAGTGGAGAAATAATTAAACACATCAAAATATATATCATAATCAACATTACAGGTTATTCATTTATTTTTTTAGTAAACAACGCAATAAAATCAAGGAATATTTTTGTTATTATCTATATTCAATGTATTTGTTGGAGAAAAATAATGCTTCGACCTGTTCAGAACATTAAAAAGAAGGAGCTTTCTTTATTACAAAAGCAGGAGCTGATAAAGAGAAATCGATAAAGAGCGAGGCGAAACACGGCTGTCATTGCTTGTAAAACAACATTCATTGAAACGTGATTGGTCATTGACTAGTATTTGTGGTATGAGTTAAAAAGTCATTGAAAAGGGGACTGTCTCTATAAAATTATCTGCTGTTTTTCACTTGAAGGCACTAAAATCCAGCGCCAAATCTCTCATTTAAACTACACAGAAGTAACACAACTCCAGATTTGGTCAATTAGATAACCCTGAAAGTATACAAAGGTTCGAGTTTATCCAATGTTTCTAAGTGGGTGAAAATCGTGTTCAAAGATTCCGTTACATAGATACAAAGACACTTTTTTTGATTTTCTGATGATTCTGGCCAGGGTTTTAGAAAATAAATACGAAATTATTGTATTGTCACGGGTCCTTTACAAGTTTACAAAGGTTCGAGTAGATCGAATGTTTCGAAGTGGGTGAAAATCGTGTTCACAGATTCCGTTACATAGATACAAAGACACTTTTTTTTTATTTTCTGATGATTCTGGCCAGGGTTTTAGAAAATAAATACGAAATTATTGTATTGTCACGGGTCCTTTACAAGTTTACAAAGGTTCGAGTTGATCCAATGTTTCTAAGTGGGTGAAAATCGTGTTCACAGATTCCGTTACATAGATACAAAGATACTTTTTTTCATTTTCTGATGACTCTGGCCAGGATTTTAGAAAATAAATATGAAATTATTATATTGTCACGGGTCCTTTACAAGTATACAAAGTTTAAATTCGATCCAATGATTTTAAGTGGGTGAAAATCGCGTTTGAAAGATTCCGTTACATAGATTGATAGATAGATACAGGCCTAGCTAATATAAAGCGTGTAAAATCAATAAACTCTTATGATGAAAGAAGTCATATTCTATATTACTAGATCGTAAATGGTCGTACGATTCACAACCTATCGAGAGCGGAAAAAAGATACCTGTTTTCTAGTTTACGTGCTAAGTTTTCATCAAATATTTAACAAATATTGATTTTATGGTGTCAAATGGAAGTGCATATAAGCAATATATGTCAAGTACATGTATTGAAGAAATATCAGTTGGTGATATTACAAATTATCCTTTATGTGAATTAACATCTGAGTCGGCTTATTTTTCAATGCTGTAGCTCAATGTTGGCTTACATGTACAATAATTGTTCTTAATTTGGTCAATATTTGTATGAACATTCCATGTTATGTAAGGACAAGTTATTAGCATATTTATACTTAAGGTTTTATCATGTGAAACTTGTACTGACTCTTTTTTTTTTTTTTTCCTGTTTAAATACTTAAGAACATTTTATTTAAAAAGTTAAAGGTTAAGGGAAGTGAAAATATGCTCAGTGTTTTTTTTAGTGATTCCATATTTATGGTTGAATGGAGTCAATAATAATAGGCAGATGTTAGTGTTAGAACATCCATTTCAAGGTCAAGGGCTATAATTATATAGGGTTTCCAGTATAAAACCGGACACTCTGCGGCTGGCAGAGTGAAATGCGGACGAGGAGAGAGCGCAGCCTGACGGGTGAAACCCCATGAGGCGTGTCCGGTTTTATATTGGAAGCCCTGTATATATATACATGGGTATATATATATATATATATATGGGCACGCCTGTAGCGTAGTGGTTAAGGCGCTGAGCTACAAGCCGGAAGGTCGACGGTTCTAGTCCCGGTGGGGTCAGGATTTTTAAACTGACCAAAACCTTCTGGCGGCACTATGGCCCTGGGGCCGACTCAGCCTCTAACGTAAATGAGTACCAGACGCTTGTTCTGGGGTAAAGGCGGCCGTCACGCAGGGCTGACAACCCGGCTGACATCAAGTGCCGATTGTCTAGAAAAAGTGGGAGCCTTAACCTCCTGCTACCCCAAGGGCCTCCTGAGGCCTGTAGTCGGACTACTTTACTTTATATATATATATAAGTAACTAACTAACTCACTGGCACTATCGAATCCGTAGATTCATATTCGCGTGGACATAAGCTCCCTATCCTAAACTAATGTTTTCCAATAATTCCCTGTATAATCTATTTCCCTCAGATCATGTTTAATGTTATTCTTCCACAAACTCGGCTTTTTGTTTTGTATATATATATGTCCACCGCTGTGGTCTCGAGGTAGCGTGCTGCCTTGTCACGCAGCGGGCCCGGGTTCGATCCCCGGTCGGGGCAGTTTTCCTGGGTGAGGCTTTTATCGGGGTAAGACAAATGTCAGGAAAACTTTAAGGCCCAAACGGTCCCCGAAATCATATGGCCATCATTATCATCATCATCATCCTTCACCGGTGTGGAGAGAAACGGGAAGCTACCACACCTACAATTCCCTAGTAAAGCTGCAAGCATAGCATGAAAATGCTATGATTGCAGTAAAGGACCTGCCTTCGGGCAGAATTACTATGGATGGATATATATATATACATATATACATGTAAACAATGTATATAATCTCGTACGTCCCTTGTGAAGACAAGAATTCTCCCCTAACTTGTGTTTCTTAATCAAGCTAATTTAGTTACGCTTATTTCCCTACAGATGTCAGTCACGTCGTCTGAATAAGACATCTAGTAAGCAACTAAACTATTACGGGAATGGGGAACAGAGAACAACATTAAAACAATTACTTGAGAGTACCGTACCCCTCAAATTGGTTAAAATTTCTTTCTAAAAAATCAATCTAGTTGAGGACGACGACACCTGCAAATTATTTATTTACCTCTTACTAATATTTCATATGTAACATTTATACAAGGTCTATACACATATCAGTTGACAATTCTTACTAATAAACACTATATTAGCTGTGCAGTGTATAAGAGGTGTACAACTTTACATGGGAATCGTTATACATGCCTTCAGCCTTGTTTAAGGATTGGATAACTAGACAAAATGTCGGACTTTAAGATCAACTGATAGTTAACTTATGATATGGATGCAAGTTTCCTTAAATGTAACTCAAAATTCAACTGTTTGATGAATGCACAGGACATAACTATTAATAAAGCTCTGGGTAGGAAAATAAAGTATCATAAAATGCCTTTTGTAACACTCATTCTCGATTAGCCTAATAATATTTTTAAATTGAACATTGATTCACAAAATAATATGTTCTACAATAGTTGCTGCGAGACAAGACTTGACCTGAATGTAGTTTAAATGTTTCATAATATTATTTCAACAAAAGTTTATTGCATCTTTAACACATAATGCACATACCGATATAAAAATTCATTTAATTATTAAGGTACTGTTATTGCAGCAAACAACATGATAGTTTGATAGTCTTGTGTTAGAGCTTCTGGCTACGTATGTGAGGTTCAAGGTTCGATTCCCGATGAAATTGCAGATTATTTGTTTCGTTTAAACCGTTATTCTGTTGTCGCTAACATTTCCTACTACTTTGAACGTTTTCTAACGCATCTTAAAACACTTCATATAAATCGCAAGTAATGTGAAAAACTTTTATTAGTTTCCAAGAATTGTTCAAAGTTCTTGACGTTAGATGGCAGCACATTATTTGTGAAATTAATTCCACAGTATATTTGACATAGCCTAAAGAAAAATGTAAATAGATTAAAACACACTTATTTTTTTCGCACCTCCCCAATTAGGGAATCTCTATTTATTCTTAACCATACTCATTTCTTACACAATTAATCATTAGTTGATGTTGTTTTCTTTCTGTTACAAACTGCGTGTAATATGTTCTGACGTCATAATGATGACGAATATGTGACGTATTGTGTATAAGTATTCTATGGTTATATAGCTCCTGTACAACGTTTATTAGTTAGCAAGTTATAAATGATCTATATAAGGCTTATACATTGTATAACTAAACAACCGATGAAAGCCTGTATAAGAGATTTTTAATGTTTTATTTTGTGACTGTTATATATGGAATTTTATTCTGAACGTTTTTAATATCGGATTGTAAAAAGAGTTAAATTTTGTTCAGAGGGCTAATTTAGGCTTGCATTTTTTTATGAATCTGAAAATATTCAGATTCCAAATCCACAGTTTAAAGTCCCTCCCGGAGGACTTGTCCCTTGGTATTTTTCCATCATAAAAATCTATTGACCTCGCCGGGTTTGAGCTCGCTACCCTCGGCAAGTAACATAACCACTAAACCACAGAGGTCAACTTAAAACAAAGTGATCCCTCTATAGACCGTAGGAGACCCTTAGGGCAAAGGGAGGTTAAGGCCCCATCTTTTTAGAAAATCGGTACGATATATCAGCCGGGTTATCGGCCCTCCATAACGGCTGTCTTTACCCCTAGAATAAATGTCTCTGACTCATTTATTTTAGAGGCTGAGTCGATCCTTGGGACATGGTGTCGCCAGAAGATTTAGACCAGCTTAAAAATCCTGAACCCACTGAGACTAGAATTCCCCAACCTACCGGCTTGTTGCGAACTGCGTTAAACTCTAGACTACGGCATAACTCCTGGTATTTATTACCACTATAATATTTAGTAGTTGCCGGCCTCGGTGGTCTAGTGGCTACGTTCCTTACCTCTAGTACCATGGGTCGCTGTTTCAAATCCGCCCGGCATTTTTATGGTGGAAAAATCGGAAAAAGTCGGTTTTATGTCTCTCAGGAATTCTTCTGAGTTCCACAGAATCACAGCGCGCATGCGCGAGTTGCTGTAATGGTTAATATAGACTCCGATAGATGGCTCTGCAGTCGGCGTTACCAACTTTGGGAATAAATTTTCAAATGCAAAAAAAGAAAAGGACGTTAACTAACTTGCCATTTTCTAACTAAAGAAAATAATTTACATGCATATTATTTCTTTCCAAATGCTTAAAAATCGATGTAAACCAACTTCCCATTTCCTAACGTAACAAAGCAATTTACATGTGTACTATTTAATGAACTATAAACAAATTTTACGTACACTAACACTAAATATGGTTTAAAATTATTTTCAAATGTTGGCAACGTTGGAACAACATGGGAAAGCAGTAAGGAAGTAATGTATCCACGATCATGTTTTACGTAAATATATATACATAAAATATTGTGAAGAAAGCTTGAAGATCGTTGCAAAATGTTTAAAACAGTACAAAACGTGTTTACAAGTGTTTAGTGCATCAGTGGCATAAGAATGCAAGTGTAGAAATGTGAGAGACATAAAACCGACCACATCCGAAAAATCTAAGGACAAGTCCTCTGGGAGAAATTGTATGCCTTGGTTCTAAGACTGAAGATTTTCGGTATCGTAAAATAAACTGAAGATTAAATATGTGCCTGTGAGCAAAATTTAATGTGCCTACTCTTCCAAATAATACTTAATTTGCCTATTGGATGTCTCATTGAGGCAATATGCTGACCACATAACAGCTACTGCCATATGTAGGGAAATAAGTGTAACTAAATTAGATTGGTCAAGATACTCCAACTAGCGGAAAACCCATTTCTTCACGAGGGACAAATATGCGGTATATATTACCCATCCAAGTGTTTTGTGCAGGTGGAAAATATGATAACTAACAATCTGTCTTTCTCTTTCTCTTCCTTACTATGTTGCCACTTCCTGTCCTTTGTATTATATTGTTTGATTGGCAGGTAGAGAGCTGACAAATGCTATATATTTTAATGATCCGTCGTTCTGCGCGGTCAGTGGTAGCGTTGTGCCCAACCACTTCATTTCGAGAAGTATTTCGTTCACTCGCACCCACTTTTATGAACCATTCAATTGAACTAGTTCGTTCACAAAATTTAGCGAAGCCCTTCCCTTCATTCGCCAAGCAAAAAAAAAAAAAAAAAAAACGGGCTGGTGGAGGGGGAAGCACGAAGACACGAGCATGGGGTGACTTGACGTTTACCAATCACGTGGTAGCTGTGGATTTTAAACATAAACGTAAATAATTCTGTAAATTCTATTTTAATTTATTTTAGCAAGAAAAATTCTAATATGACTGCTATCATACTTTAGTTTATTTTATAATTACTTATACCTCCTTTTTATATCTGTTATAACTGCATTATTTGCATAATTGTATTTATATACAGATTTTCAATGTTTACATATTTTATTTCAAGTTGTAAATGTTAATAAAAAACAAAATCGTAACTCTATGATTTGAAGAAAAAAAAAAGATGTGGAGTATTTTAAAACTTTTAAGGAAGATATATTTTATTTTATTTATATATGTATTATTTACACATATTATTTGCATAATAGTTCTTTAAAATGAAAGAAATATGCAAAATCGTACTATTGGCAATTACTTGATCTTAATCTTTACAACCCCTAAACTAAAAATATAAAGAGGGTGAATACTGGGTAGGCCAACAAAATTTAGCCTTGTGTGTGCACTTTTACAGAATGGCTTCTAATTCGCGATCAAGAAAAAGTAGTGAAATTTGGGGTTTCTTCGCCGATTTAGGCGATGGTAAAGCAAAGTGTAACTTTTGTTCTAAACACAGTTTAATTCAGGGGGCGAGATGCTATTAAACTTGCACGGCATATTCGCCCTAAATGTTTAGCAAGGTAAGATTTTTACTAAATTTTGCAACAGCTTTTTGTAAACCTAGTAAAATATGTTGTTTTAAAACTTGGATAAAATGGATATTTATTAAATACTTTCGGAATTCCAGTAAATAAAATGTAAAGTGATTGTAATATTAGACTACATTAGATTTGTAGCGTTAGTAATGCCGAAGATCAAAAGGAGTATTCCCTGAGTAATGCTGCGTATGAGTGATGACGTAAGCAAGAGCGGGAAGGTGCCGTAATGTACATGTACTGAATGAAGGAGCGTGTCGAATGTTGAGAGTTTGAAGTACAGAAGTGTTTAAAGCCAGTTCACACTGTCAAGGTAGTTCGTTCCTCTAAGACACTTCACTCTTTCAAGGTAGTTCGTTCTTTGATATCACTTCGTTCATCTAAAACACTTCACTCTTCTAAGATAGTTCGTTCATTTATACCACTTCGTTCTTCCAAAGTAGTTCGTTCTTCTATGTAACTTCACTCAGGCGAGATAGTTCGTTCCTCTATGGCAGTTCACTCTGTTGGCAAGATAGTTCGTTCCTCTATGGCAGTTCACTCTGTTGGCAAGATAGTTCGTTCTTCTCAGACACTCACTGCGGTACGAGCGATATGGATGACGTAGGAAAGAGGCGGGGACATGCAAGGTCGATGGGCGGAGAAATGTAGAGTAATCAACGAATGAGCGAAAGTTGATTTGGAGTGAGACATCTATGATCTAGAGCTTGAAATAAAAAGTAAATTTTAATTTTAAGTAGCAGTAGTGAACTCTGAACTGGCAGTTCACTAAAATTGAGTAACTTTTTTACACTTCACTCTAGTGAAGCGTTCTTTTTAAACGACTCACTCTCGAATTACCCATCACTAGTCAGTGGTAGAATGACTAGCTTGACAACCCTGTTACTTTTGGGGTTACGTCCAGGAATGAGCTGTCCCTTCTTTGCCCTTCTCATTACATGTTGCCACTTGTGATTTATTATGAGGCTGGTAACAGAGAGACGACAAATACTGTGATTTTAAATGATCCGAGCGCTTGAGCGTTCCGTGCTGAAATGACTAATTTGACAACCATGTTAAGATCTTTCACACGTGTTTAGAGATTCTCCCCCCACATTTGAAGTTCAAAAAATTTCATTACGTAATGGGATATACAGTTTTCTCCTTCCACAGATTCAGTAGATCGGAGACACTAGCGCTAAAACTCTTCCCCTCCGCCCGTGAACAGTTAACTTGGATGTGTTATACATACAAAATTTAGTAGTCAGCAGTCAAGCAAATCCTGTTTTATAAACAGGAACCTACACTGATGAATTTGCTACACCACTTTTATAGTTTTGTTTATATTGCTAAATTGATAAGTCTCTTCTTAGTATAATTTCTGCGCGTGGGTTTCCGTGAGATGTACTGAACTAAATTCTTACATTTTTTGGGCAGATGTATATCTGATCGTTTCGACTGTACGTTTCCTGTATACATGCTACGGCGATGTTTGTTGTAAGGAAATGCAGTGTCAGCTATTGCGCTGATGTAGGTTTAAATGTATACAGTTTAGTGTCGCCATGATTGATTAAAAATTTGTTTTGTTTATTATAATTGTTTTCACTCTCACGAAATATGGGCACTGCTCATTAAATACACTTTGGTGCGTGTCCATTTTTTTTCAGACCAGGCATGGGGAACTGCCGAATGAGAGGTAGTATGACATCGTTCCTCATTCCACCCTTCATTGAATTCGTAACTGTTGTTATTATCGTCTCGCATACCATGCGGTATCAGTGGCGGCACACCCTTATAACCTGAAACATATATACAGGGTGATTACAAATGATTGGAGCGATTTCATGATTTTATGGTAGCTGTAGTATTCGACATATTTTCACGAACTTTTACAGATACATAGAGCAACTTCCCAGGTTTTTTTTGAGATGTTACAGGTGCTCCATATGCTCCCCCTTGGTGATTCTGCAGATATCAAGTCTGTAATCAAGTTCGTCCCATACTCGACGTAACATGTCCCTATTAATTTGTTCAAAGGCATTGATTATGCGAGCTCGCAGTTCTGGTAAGTCTACTGGTAAAGGAGGCACAAACACTGAATCTTTCACATACCCCCAAACAAAAAAATCGCACGGCGTCAAATCGGGGGAGCGTGGAGGCCATGACAACAATTTCTGATCATTCTCTCCACTGCGACCGATCCATCGGTTTGGCAATCTCATGTTTAAAAATTCACGAACATCGTGATGGAAGTGTGGTGGAGCACCATCCTGCTGGTAGATGAAGGTCTCACTGTCGGTCGTCAGCTGCGGCATGAGCCAATTTTCCAGCATGTCCAGGTACACGTGTCCTGTAACGTTCTGCTCGCAGAAGAAAAAAGGGCCATAAACTTTGAACTGAGAAACCGCACAGAACACACTAACTTTTGGGGAGTCGCGAATGTGCTGCACAATAACGCGGGTATTTTCTGTGCCCCAGATTCGCACATTGTGTTTGTTCACTTTGCCATTCACAAAGAATGTTGCTTCGTCACTGAAGACAAGTTTCTCACAAAAACCATCCTCATCCATAAACTGCTGCATTTGTGTACAAAATTCAAACCGACTCACTTTGTCAATGGGCGTAAGGGCTTGTAGAAATTGCAAGTGGTAAGGTTTATGCTTCAATCTTTTCCGCAAGATCTTCCAAACGGTCGGTTGTGGAATGTTCAGCTCTCTGCTCGCTTTTCGTGTTGATTTCTGTGGGCTACGTGTGAAACTCATCCGCACACTCTCAACCTTTTCTTCACTCACTGAAGGACGACCCGTTGATTTCCTTTTACAGAGGCATCCTGTAGCTTTAAATTGCGCATACCATCGCCGAATGGAGTTGGCACTCGGTGCATCTTTCTCGAACTTCGTTCTGAAGTGTCGTTGCACAGTTATCACAGATTGAGTTGAATGAAATTCAAGCACAGCATATGCTTTCTCCTCGCCTGTCGCCATCTTTGATAACTGCTGCGCTCTCTCGGTTTAAAGCTGAAACACGGCTGCGAGAGAAAACAAAAAAAAACCTTATGAGTTTTTATACATAACTTTAAAGTTCTGTGAAGATATGTCAAATAAGATCGCTACAATAAAATCATGAAATCGCTCCAATCATTTGTAATCACCGTGTACTGCTCGGGACCCAGCTCCGTGTGTCTGAAAGGAATTTGCTGTCTCAGCTGTTAGTACTATGAGAAGCATAGAAGTGTACCTCCTCCCATTCCCCACACTTCTCCCCGCAAACACACATAGCTTGGTCTCGAGCTGTACTAATCCCTTCCATTCTTACGTACATTACGTGTAACGTTTGAAGAGCGCGTAGAGGACCGCTGATGCCTTTTTCTTGACACTAATTTGTCTATGTCAGGCTGGATAGTACTCTTAAGAGATGCGTAATACTGAGACTAGGGTGTCATCGTTTATTCTGGAGCGTATTTTAGATTTGGTCCGGTTCAACTTCGAAAATAATTGTTCGCATGTATAAGTCGAACCAAACATTGCGAGAATGTGGCCTGCAAAATCTTTCATGTTGGGATACGAGTCTATTGACAACAACCTGTATAGTTCCAAGCCTTCCGTGCCACAAACAACTTCCGTGCCATTCTGAATACAAAAATAATCATTTTCCCAGTCAGTATTAAAATGGTATCTTACTTACTCTTACTTACTTACTCACTGGCACTATCGAACCCGTAGGTTCATGGCCGCACGGACATAAGCTCTCCATACATCCCTATCCTGAGCTAATGCTTTCCAATCATTCCCTGTATAATCTACTTCCCTCAAATCATAGTTAATGTTGTTTCTCCCACCTCATTCTTGGTCTACCAACTGGGCGTTTTCCTTCTGGCTTTCCTACAAGAAGCTTCCATGCACGTCTTTCATTCCCCATACGCGCAACATGTCCTGCCCATCGCAGTCTACGGGACTTAACTGTTCTTATTATATCTGGCTTCCTATAAAGACCATGTAGTTCATTGTTATGTAGTCTTCTCCATTCACCTGTCTGTTCATCTCTCTTTGGTCCAAAAATTTTCCTAAGAACTTTATTCTCAAATACTCGTAATCTCCTTTCCTCCCTTAAAGTAAGAGTCCATGTTTCGCACCCATATAATATAACTGGTAGAATAATAGTTTTATATATTTTCAGCTTAACGTTTTTTGAAAGGAGTTGGGACATCAAAGTCCTAACATTCCACGTTCCTAGGAACATGTCCCTGTGTTTGAGCCTTTGGCATGGGTTCCCTGAAGTAGTCCCCGCCCGGAGAACCGAATGGGGGACTATTTGACCTCCGGAAAATTTTACCCCAGTAGAACCCATGTCCGCATTTCTTGACGGTTGTATTTTTACGGTGAAAGATCGTCACTCTTTCGACCAAGGTACTTATTTCGTCTGGCTTATCACCTTCGACCAGTCCGGCATGGGTAACCCTATCGGCAGCAATGCTACCGCCGGCATAGCTCTCAGGATCGTATCGGTGTTTAGAATTTGCCATGCTCACGCTGAATTGTACGCCACTGACTCTCACTGCATATTGTCAATCACTGTATATCTGCGTCTGCAGTGCAAGTACAAATGAGTGGAATGGGCATTGGCGGAGAGGATTTGTTATGAGCACCCGGAGCCCCAGTTCCCCATGCCTGTTTTAGACTCATCATTGAGTTTCCGTTAAGCGGCTCTTTTAATAAGAAGTTGATAGTTCCTGTAGTCTTATTTGTGATGGTCGCACCCACAACGAGAACATAATTGACAAGGGAAGTACTTATGTTGGACCAGTTGGATTGTAACAAAAATTGGAGGATATGTTAATTAATTGACATTAAATATGATGGCGTTAGTCATTTGGCTGCTTATTTAATAAATCTCGTGTCATTTGTCATTAAATTTCCATCGCGTCTCATTGGCCGGTTCGTAACGGCATGGTTGCTAATTGCAGCTGGTTTCAAGCACAAGTGCTACTAGCTATAGCGGTGCGAATAACGTAATTATTAGTTTCTCTCCTTGTTAACATTAATAACAATTTTTTATTACTTTATACAGATAGTAGAGCACTGTGTAATTTTTCCGTTAAATGTAATGCGAATATTTCCAATGTGCGGGAGCCCTGAAGACGAGGTACATATACTAGGAAAATGTAAAGATTTAGCATATTGGAGGCGTCAGTTATTACCGGAAAGATTTCTAAATTCAAATCGTGAAAGATTGGCATAATACGAGTTAATGGAAAATCCAGAAAATTGGATAATCTTGGCTAAATTTCTGGACAAAATGCGGAAAATAAGAACAGCACTCATTCATGAATAAATGCACGTTATCAAAATGCAATACAATTAACTCTTAATAATTCTACATAACTTAAATAATGTATAATGTTATTGTATTATTATGTAATTTAATACTATTGTGTTTCCTTTAAGTATTTTAATATTTTTATTTTCTTTTTGTTCTTCTTTATACTATTACCAAATATTACTTTATTGTAATGCACTGTCAATAGCACGTATGGCTTACTGCCCGTGAGACAGATATTTGTAAATAACATTATATATATCTTACTTTTAGTCTAATAAAGTCCTATTACTACTACTACTTCTTTACTTGCAATTCAGAATCGGTTATAATTTCGTGTACTGGAGTAACAAATTATCATTTACCATAACGTCAATGGTAATAATGAGGGTCTTCGATGATATGGTTTTTGCGAACACCATGAGCATCTGATGATGGCAAATCCTGGAGCAGTTAAATGTGGCACATTTACTAAAACTAATGTTAAATGCATTTTCAATCACATTTGTGAATCTCGTTACACTTTGGTCGACGTTATAGCCAGCCTTTTTGCAAGCATAAATACGCATATATTTGAAAATTTCTGCTGACATTTGATTATGTACAAGGAAATGCAGTTTTATAATAAGGAATCCATCAGATTTTATACGTCACCATCTGATTTTAGACGCACATATTCAAGTCGTCGCAGATAGATCTTATATTGACGGGGATAAAAAACATCAAGTGGTTGTGTTTATTTTGGTGGCTCCTGGAGGAATAATTTTCAGCCTTATATTTTTATCGGGTAAACAGTCCTGTAGCTATTGTTCGTCCTTATGCCCGGACCACGAATCGCATATTAAAGGTGAATCCATTTCAATGTTTTCACTAAACACATGTTTCAAGAATATTTTCAAATGTTCTTTTGTCATTTTTCCACTGGCACTACAGTCGACATACTCATTTGGAGGTGTATTCTATTTTATCTTCATCTGAACTTTGGGCCCGAATTTGTTTCCAGTAGGTTCTTGAAAACAGAGGTATAACCTCTTCCCAAGTTGCCCACACATTGAAATAAGAACATCTATCGTGTAAGAATGTGCAGTTCCATGTAGATTTTGAACTGTAGCAACAGTGTGCTTTTTGACTTTGACTGCCAGTGTTCTGTTTTCTGTCATTCCATAATTAAATTTACTTTGGTCACAGTTCCACACATTCCTCGTTGGTATACATTTTTCTTGAATGGTCTGATTAACGTCTCTTACAAATTTATTTGCATTTTCAATAGTTTGAGTTTCGTTTTCAATACCCTTGACAGTGACAAATTTGGCAATTTTTCTTGAAGAAATATTGCTTTCTTTTTTGAAATTTGAAATGAATGTCTTTGAAGCTTTAAATTCATTCAACACAATATCTTCGCTCGAAAAACCGCCCACGTTTGTAAATGCCAATAGTGCACTGTCAATCCCCGATCTCGAGAATTTCGAAACTTTTTAAGGATGCACTCTTTAATTTGGGCGATTTTGTAGGTGTCCCTGTTTTTTAATTGTGAAGCTGGATAAGATGTTTTATTTTCTATATAATTCAATGCTGTTCATACATTTCGGTTATTAATTAATGTCCATTATTTTATTATTTGTGAATAGGACTTCGGGCCAGATTTCCCTAACATCCTATATTCATAAATGTTTTCCAAAGTTTTATCAGAATAGGCAGACAGTACGTCAGGACGTTTATGTTTTTTAACAGGAGACGGCTCAAAGCTACTTGAACTCTCACGTCTCTCACAGGATTCGTTCGCAATTTCAAAGTATTCAGAACATCCGGCCTGTGTGAGCTACTGATTGCAAGTAGCATACTATTCGAAATCTAAAGTATTTTCGCTAAAGTCCTCTAACCCATTCCAATATTTTCGTTCTATAATTTCTGCCAGAAAATACGCAAACTGGTCATCATCCAATCCAGGTTCTTTGTGTTTTAAAATTTTTTCCTGAACTATAGATTCTAACGTAGTTAAGACGTAAAATGAATTTGTTATGCCCATTCTATTTTTATGAAATATTTTATGGACTCACAAGACTATCACCTGTAAATGTACACAATTTACCTGTAAATATATTGTTACGTCCTGAAAATAAGTATTAATTTACGCCATAAAAGTGTTTATCAATAAATAATAAAATATATATTCTAATTAATACACAAGTGATCTTCTTGGTGATCAAATATTAAAATATATATACAGTCAATATGCCCATTTCACCAATTAATGTTTAAAAAGGTCAACAAGTTTCCACAGCCAAGCTGTCATTCTCAAGACCAGATACTGACTGAAGACAAAATTGATAATAAATAATAAACAAATTCAGAGCTTGGCTGTGGAAACTTGTTGACCTTTTTAAACATTAATTGGTGAAATGGGCATATTGACTGTATATATATTTTAATATATTCTATTGTACTTTCAATTTATTGAGTTTTTATGTTTAAATAGAGACAATTCGTATATACTTTATAAATACTCGACTGCGGGAGTAGAAAAGCGTTCACACTCCGGTGCGCTGTTCTACAAGTAACCGTGCCGCTCCGTTTGCAATATTTATTTCGCTAGTTTTCCTCTCCCTCCCTGTCCCTTTTTGTACTTCGCTCGTTCACCACACTATCATATTATATTTTTATTTGTTTATTTTATTTTTTCCAAATGTTTTACTTATTTATTCTGTCATATACAAATGTTAAGCCTCTAATTTTTATTGTTCCTTATTTCCTATTAAATATTATGCTTACTATTCTTTTCTCACTTTTACAATCAAATACATCTACGTTTACAAAATCAATATCTACAATTATAAGCCCCGATTTCTCATTATTATTAGACACACAAGAATGAAAATTTATAAAATTCTCGCTAGACCCATAATCTGTTATGGCAGTGAAGCTTGGACCATCAGAACTCAGGATGATCGTCATATTACAGCCACGGAGATGAAATTTCTGCGACCAACTGCAGGCTATAGCCTTCTAGACCACCAAAGAAATTCAACAATAGCCAGAGAGTTATACATCATACCTATATCTGAATACCTCCAAGAATATAGGAACAATTGGCTAGCCCATATTCAGCTCATTGATCGTCACAGAATACCAAAACAAATTCTTCACTACATTCCTCGAGGCAGAAGATCTGAGGGTCGACCTTTTCGGAGATGGCGGGAGACCGTAACGGGCCACTGGGCCTAATACTTGAATGGACGATGATGATGAATATTGAATTAGCAGTGAAATGACTAATATCACGGTGTTTAGTTTCATTCATTCAACATATCCTACAATTTTTGTTACAATCCAACTGGTCCAACATAAGTACTTCTCTTGTGAGTATTAGTGCATACCCGGCAGGTGTGACGATAGCCTAGACATTTGAAACATCCTTTGACTGCTACATAGTCCTTTACTTGGCAATGTTCCAGTGAAGTTTCATTTTTATTTTTTTTTTCGAGAACTGCTATGCGCAGCTCGGGGAATAGCTTTACTTTTACATGCCTTTAGTTATTTATTTACGCGCCGTAAACTTGATTAAGTTACTTGATTGATCTTACTGGCGATTCTTCCGTACCCAGTTTGTTTTGAGCAATTAGTAGATTACATAATTAATTTTAAAGGATTTATTTCGGAACGTGTTTGATTATTACTGTGGGATTGAGTAGTTTAGTTACTTCTTTTACTTTGTTCATTATTTCATTTTTTAACTTGACATATTCACTCTTTGATCTGTATTCTAACATCATCATCGTCCTTTCAAGTATTAGGCCCAGTGGCCCGTTACGGTCTCCCGCCATCTCCGAAAAGGTCGACCCACAGATCTTCTGCCTAGAGGAATGTAGTGAAGAATTTGTTTTGGTATTTTGTGAAGATCCATGCGCTGAATATGGGCTAGCCAATTGTTTCTATATTCTTGGAGGTATTCAGATATAGGTACGATGTTTAACTCTCTGGCTATTGTTGAATTTCTTTGGTGGTCTAGAAGGCTATAACCTGCAGTTCGTCGCAGAAATTTCATCTCCGTGGCTGTAATATGACGATCATCCCGAGTTCTGATGTTCCAAGCTTCACTGCCATAACAGATTATGGGTCTAGCGAGAATTTTATAGATTTTCATTCTTGTGTGTCTCTGTACTTTTGATGGTTTAAAAACTTGGTTGATAATTCTTAAAGCTTTATTATAGTTTTGTATTTTAAAGGATATATCACATTCCTCATTATAAGTTAGATTATATCCTAAGTATTTAAATGAATTAACTTGCTCTAATATTGAATTCTGAATACAAATTTTACTTCTTACTGGGAATTTCCCTTGAAAGGCCATAACTTTAGATTTTGTTGTTAATATTTCCATGTTAAATCGTTGGGCGATTATATTAAGATGATGAGTGGAATATTGTAATTCATCATCATTATTGCCGAAAAGAGCCTGATCATCTGCATATAAGAGTGTGTCTAAAATTGTGTGTCTTGAGAGAGGAATATTACCATGAACTGTCAATCTCCAGTGTCTGATGATAGCATTAATGTATACATTAAATAGAAGTGGTGTATTCTAACAATACAGCAGTTTTGTTGATGCATCTGATTTTGATTATTATTTTAATTTAATCGGGTTTAATTTCGGTTTTAATTAGTATTCTTATGGTGCTATTGTTCGTGTCAAGATCCATTGCTGTGGCAATTAGAACACCGCGTGGTTCACCGATCTGACCGCTAGGGGCCAGCATCTCCCTTCTTCTCTTCCTGTAGTTGTTTGGTTATCCAGTAGGTGTCAGTACTATGTCGCTGTAGGTTGTTGGGCTTCCTTCCTGCGAGCATTTTTCAGTTTTTCAGTTCTTTTTCTAAATTCATGAACAGTTCACATACCTTATTTAGTGAGTGGTCCATTTCATTCACTGAAATGAAAGAAGAGCCTCTACTTCGTCGTTTTCGCCATGTTGTTTTGTGTTTCAAAAGTAATTTTAACTGTATGGAGCAGTGGCGGCTGGTTGATCAAAATGTAGGTGAAGTGATGACATATTTAAATATAGTACAGTCGTAGATTAAATTCATTACATTCGTCAAATGGAAGAATACATAGTCTTGTATTTTCCCTTACAGCATCTGCGACTGTATTACGATTTTTTCGTACGTTTTCAACTGCAAATGTCACTTCAAATGCTCCTCAGAATCTTTATACTTATTTAATACATGGGTCACATTTTGAAAGTCATAAATCCCTTGTTTATTCCACACACCAAATTTATTATTACCAAAACACATGGCCAACAAAAGAACTTTTGTAATGTCACATTACTGCATAACCATGAGTATAGTACAAACCAAGATTTTTTTTTTTTAATGAAGATTGTATGATTTGGCAGTACCATTGAACGAACCTGGTGCAATGAGAAGTGGTACGCTGTTTGTGTTTTGAGAAATCGAAGTAATTGAGGTACAAATTAAATTTGAAGAGAAATATATATGATCAGACTGGGGGTTCAACCCAGGAGCTTTAGTCTCTACGCCAAATGTTCACCATTGAGTCAAACTATAGCGAAATGTGAAATATATATATACTGTGGCGCCAGTCGTAGACAAATTACTAAACCAAAAACACCCCTATTGTTCAACACAGATCTAATTTAAACGCTGATGTGTTTCGCTAAAACGTACACCACATTTTCGCCGGCTGTGAGAATTTTAGATGTCTACAACCGTTTCTCTATGCTCTGGTAATCTTTAATATCTGTGGACGTTACGTTTGCCATAACAACCGTGAGAAAGCATTTTTTTCCAAAGTTGTTATGTGTCAACTATATAACCCGTTAAATTTTAGTTCAGTTTACTGTAGTAGGAACGCTCTAGCGGAAAATCTGAACTATCAGCAGCCACTGTTCTTAACCTTTTCACTGCTGAGATATTTCTAGCCTTTAAAACCCTCCTTGCTCAATGCAGGGAGAAATATGGAAAAAGTTTATTTAGGTTCCTAAGAGATGGCAGTATATGCCTGCTAAATTTGAAAGCATTGCTATACGTATTATATAACTAGCAGGCGTTTGAAGTTGAGAATGGATACACCCATAGCACGGCAAGCATTTTCTTTGCCAACGCATATACCCGTTCGTAGCAGTGTAAAGGTTAAGAAGCTGACGTAAAATATACTTTTTCTCAGAGAAAGATAATAAATAAATAATAAAATAAAATAATTGTACTGTTATGTACTTAGAATATAGGTTAAGTAGTACTTCACCTGAAAAGCCGCTACTGGTATGGAGATGTTCTTGTATGAGGGACACTACCAGCTCTATCCCCATCTTGATATTCGCTTCATTGCTGGTATTAAACCACTTGTAAGTTTATTGTGTTTTATTTAAACATAATGATATAATTGAGTAGCCGACCGGAACAAAATTTAAAACCTATATTATTTTTTTTATTTTATTTGAACATGGAAAAAAGTTCCATGTGTCATTAACAACTTTTTTTCACGTAAAGCTCGATTTGGGAGGGAGGGGATCTTCTGAGCGGCCTTTAAATTATAAGGAAATAACAGAATATTTCATAGTAATAAAATCATTTCAAATGTTGACTTTTTAATGCAATGTTTTTCAAAATGTATGTAAATGAATCATCATAACATAAACGTTTTGATTTTAGAACTTTGAGAAAAGGAATTCTATCGCTGAATTCACACCTAATTATCAATCTGCATTGAAAGATCTTATAAAAGCGGCAAAACAGGAAAAAATTACTAAGTTTTTCAAGCCCTTGTCTAAGCCTAACAGTTATAATTAATTGAAATTGGTCAAAATCTCTCATTAATTGATTTTATTTTGATAATTTTTATTTTATTTCGGAAAATTGGAAATTATCCCCTATATATTCCTACTTTACAATGTCGGCACATTCCTCTTCAAACCATTTCTTGTTTTGCCCCTGACTACCTTCTCCTGGCCACCTAACTTCCTATAAAGCGACTATATCCAAGGGTGATTTATCTAATTCCCGCGTTAATATCTCTAGTGCCCCGCTATTGTATAAAGTCCTAACATTCCATGTTCCTAGGAACAGGTCCCTGTATTTGAGCCTTTGGCATGGGTTCCCTGAAGTAGCCCCTCCCGGAGAACCGAATGGGGGACTATTTGACCTCCGGAAAATTTTACCCCAGATAAACCCATGTCCGCATTTCTTGACAGTTGTATTTTTACGGTGAAAGATCGTCACTCTTTCGCCCAAGGTACTTTTTTCGTCTGGCTTATCACCTTCGACCAGTCCGGAAAATTTTTGGACCAAAGAGAGATGAACAGACAGGTGAATGGAGAAGACTACATAACAATGAACTACATGGTCTTTATAGGAAGCCAGATATAATAAGAGCAGTTAAGTCTCGTAGACTGCGATGGGCAGGACATGTTGCACGTATGGGGAATGAAAGACGTGCATGGAAACTTCTTATAGGAAAGCCAGAAGGAAAACGCCCAGTTGGTAGACCAAGAATGAGGTGGGAGAACAATATTAACTATGATTTGAGCGAAGTAGATTATACAGGGAATGATTGGAAAGCATTAGCTCAGGATAGGGATGTATGGAGAGCTTATGTCCGCGCGGCCATGAACCTACGGGTTCGATAGTGCCAGTGAGTAAGTAAGAATATATTCCTACTAATTACTATTCCATATTCGTGATGTTTTTTCGTCATATTTGCGGAACATATCCCCGCGAATGAGGAGATTTTACGATAATCAATTTCATCTATCATGGCCACATTGTCTTCACTGCACAGTGGATTGACACTAGAAAGAGTTTTTCTAAGACGTGAATTTTAGCTTTCGCTAACAACGGTTACAGATGAGCCTATAGAAGTTTTCAAAAATGAGTCCAGTACACTGGACAGGTAACACTACATTGTGAGTTAGTTCAGTTTCACTCGTCAAACGCAGTGATGAGCATGGCTACGTCCAGCATGGAGGCGTTGCGAGAATCAATCTTCGTATTTGTTTGACACAGAATATCTCTCCCAATTTTTAAATTGTTAAATTAGCTACTCCGATGAAGAAACAAGACAAAACATACAATCGCCTTTAAAACTAATAAACTCAACAACATTGTATCTAATGAAATTGAAGTATGGAGAAGAATTTTACTGGGGTCCTTACCTTATAGAGGGTGAAGGGTAAAGAAGGGATTTGTTGGGCACCTGAGTTTAAAAGGATTCCTCTATACTGGAGGAATTTGGGTAGCTTAGTAAGATAGGCTCAGGTGCTCGTTCTCTCAGATATGCGCAAGAATCTGGCGGACACGATTATGTTTCGCTGTTTGAGAAATGACGACAAAGTTGTAGATTTCATTTAACTTTAATAATTTCTTTCACGTCACTCAACTTCACAGACAATCGACACGTAAAGTTCAGCAATTTTCACGTGGTTACACTTGTATTCTGATAAGGCTCAAATGACGGTGGATTAATTGATAACACGCGCCTATACTGATAGATTTATCACTCGTTTCTAATAATTAAGATAATTATTAATTCGAGTTTATGTATTTCACTTGTGCGAATTGTTGTGCTTGCTTATTAGAGCAATTTCTAACTATTTTAATTAGTACTGTTGCCCGCTTGACATCGAGTATGTGTCCCCGTGTTAGCACTTACATATTTTTTATTAATTTTATTATTCCGGCTTTTAGAATGAATATACATTTTTCCGGTACCCATGTTCACAGTTAACTACACATTTGTTTCAACACATTTTTCCATTCTTTTCTGTTCATCCATATATCTTCTTCTATTTCCCATTCCCTCTTAGTTTCATTAATTCCCTGAATCCACGTAATACTTGGTCTACCCTTCTTTTTCCTTCCCTGTGGTTCCCAATCCATGATTATCTTAGATAGTCTTCCTTCTTCCATCCTTCTAATGTGTCCGTACCAATTTAAATGTTTCTTACTCACTGACACTATCGAACCCGTAGGTTCATGACCGCACGGACATAAGCTCTCCATACATCCCTATCCTGAGCTAATGCTTTCCAATCATTCCCTGTATAATCTACTTCCCTCAAATCATAGTTAATGTTATTCTCCCACCTCATTCTTGGTCTACCAACTGATCTCCGGAAAATTTTACCCCAGTTGAACCCATGTCCGCATTTCTTGACGGTTGTATTTTTACGGTGAAAGATCGTCACTCTTTCGCCCAAGGTACTTTTTTCGTCTGGCTTATCACCTTCGACCAGTCCGGCATGGGTAACCCTATCGGCAGCAATGCTACCGCCGGCATAGCTCTCAGGATCATTTAAGCACGCAAACCACTCCACCACGACAAGGTAAAGATACCATGGAGGGAATTTAAATGTTTCTTCTTTATAAAATCTAATATTGAATATTGTACCTGCATTTTTTCTTTTATATATGAATTACTGAGTTTATCCTTCCTGGATATTCTTGCAGCACGTCTCCAGTAGTTCATTTCAGTGGCGAGTATTTTTTTTTATTTGTGCATTTAAAGCCCACACATCAGCTCCATAGGTAATAATGCTTCTGATTATTGTATTAAAAATAGTTTTTTTTGTTTGTTTGAAGATAAATGATAAAAATAAGTGACTCTAAGTATATGTGCTGATGTTGGCACCACAAGTAAGTGAACTAGTTGTGCCAAGGGGCAACACAAGATGATGATTAGTTTAAGTTCGTTGTTCGTGCCATAAGGTAAACTCTGATTCCCACTCATCATAGCTTGTCACCACATGATACCACCTACATTAAGATACAATACATATACCATTGGTGCAGTTATCTATAATTTTAGGAAGGAAGGGCTTGGGGACCAGTGATTTTCCATGACGTCAACAAGTGTCTTAGGGCCGCCTTTCTACGAAATTAGGTACAGTCAGAACGTAAGTTCATAAAGCCCCAAATCTGTAAATTCTGCCAAAATATTCTAATTCAGTTTCAAAATTTTCTATTAAAGTTTCTAATTCAGTGTAGGTTCGTTGACCGTTTTCGCGTGGCTTTAGTGCTTTGACGTCTATTTTTTAGTTCCCTCGTGTATTGACACTAGGTCACAAGATAGCAGTTTGCTAACAATTCCTCTTCATAGCACTTCCTCCTATTCTACTTCCTTCACAGTAGCCTCTGCCCGCTCCTGGAATCTCCTTCCTCAAGATATCAGGGGTTGCCGCACACTTGGCACCTTTAAGTCACGCTTATACAGTTACCTGTTGTCTAATAATTAATTTTTCTCTATTTATTTAATTTTATACTATGTCATTAATCTTTTCCTCGTTTTTTATATATCTTGTACATATTATATATTTAATTCGTTAAATTTAGAGTAAATCAAAATACATTATAAATATTAATTGTATTGTATTCATAACTTGTAATCGTTTATATATATATATATATAATATATATATATGTATTGTAATTTAGATTTAAGACTTTTCTTTTGTATTTTTTTAAACCTGGTTGAGTGGTAGACAAGGCCTTAAGGCCTTAACTCTGCCAGGTAAAATAAAGCTGCTATTATTATTATTATTATTATTATTATTATTATTATTATTATGTGAAAACATCTTTGAGCTGAGTTTGCAATGTTTACCGCAATAAATGTTTGTATTGAAATATTAACGTCAAGTCAGGAGTATTAGCCGTTGTTATATTTTCTCCAGAAAGAAATGCTTGTACCAGCCCGAAAAGTAAAATAATTTCAGAGATCTTTAACTTATTGTATATGAGTCTCGAGTCTTTCAGTGGACAATGGGAAGGGTTGTGGCCACCTGCTACTGCTTGGTTACTCTTAATTGAACGTTTATTAATTAATATTATCGATTACTCAGGATAATCTAATTTATGGATTGTAATGACATCATTTAGTTTCTACATGTTTTTCCGATTAAAATGAATATACATAAGATATAGGTCTGGTGGTTACATTATTTAATTAATTGATTGATTATTTATAAATGTAGGCCTTCTTCCACTCACCAGATTGAATAATTGACTCAGTTGCTCATTTTACAGGAGGCTGCGTGAAACGAAGAGGTACAAGTAACAAATAAATACTAAAATTAAGACGTACTAACCTAAAGTAACATTAACTATGATTTGAGGGAAGTAGATTATACAGGGAATGATTTGAAAGCATTAGCTCTTGATAGGGATGTATGGAGAGCTTATGTCCGTGCGGCCATGAACCTACGGGTTCGATAGTGCCAGTGAGTAAGAGTAAGTACAGGAGCCCTTGCGACAAATTTTAATAATATCCGTAGAATAACAAGAAATTTTAACACTAAATAAACTGCACATTTTCAAAAATCTGTTAAAAACGAAGAAAAATAGTTTTGCCAAATAATACTAGAAACGGATTAACTTACTTACTTACTTACTTACTTACTTACTTACTTACTTACTTACTTACTTACTTACTTACTTACTTACTTACTTACTTACTTACTTACTTACTTACTTACTTACTTACTCACTGGCACTATCGAACCCGTAGGTTCATGGCCGCGCGGACACAAACTCTCCATTTACTCCACATGAACCCATGTCCGCATTTCTTGACGGTTGTATTTTTACGGTGGAAGATCGTCACTCTTTCGCCCAAGGTACTTTTTTCGTCTGGCTTATCACCTTCGACCAGCCCGGCATGGGTAACCCTATCGGCAGCAATGCTACCGCCGGCATAGGTCTGATTAACATTTCGACAAAATCGTTAATACTATGTCAATATTACACAGAGAGGATATTAGCATCCTAGAAGACGTATGAAAGAGTTTTTTGCCTTTATCTTTAAATGATTTATTATTCTTTATGAAATTTTAAATGAAGTTGAGAATACAGACTTGCTCAACAAGAACACGCCCGCAGACCTAAACCCTTTGTACAACTTATACAACGACGTTAGTACCAGTTGAAATGCAGAAGAAGAAACATTGTTTTAAAGGCCTTCATATATTTAACTACTTGACAAAGTTTTCAAACAGAACTTTATTTTTAGTTGAGGACGACTAGATTATCAGGTACTAATATTATATATGTTTAATATTAAGTTAGTAAACTTTGTCCTTTATATCCCTCCTCATCACACTGTATATTATTCATTATCTTTTACGGTTTCGCTTACCAAAACATGGAATTCCCTTCCGCCCTATGTCAGAGACTGTCAAACTATAACATCCTTCAAAAACAAATTAAAGAATTATTTAATAACAAACTAACTTGTACACCTCACTGATAGTATTCTTTTAACAATTAATAAATTTAATTATCTATGAAAATAATATTATGATTAACAAATATTTTCTTTTGTTTTGTTTTAAATATTGTACAAACGTAAAATTAGTTTTCTATATCTCATTATTTTTCTTTGTTTTATATATACATTAGACCGGGACAATTTAATATGTCTTGATTGTATACATTTTATTATTAGTTTTAGTCTTAATTTTAACTAACATTAACTAGTTGCATTATAGATCGTAATATAATAGATATTATCTTTTTGATCCAAATTTTTATTTAGTATTTAATATTAGAGTTCATTGTGATTGTATATTCTGATGTAATATATGTTTGCCCTGGTGAGTGGAAGAGAAGGCCACATGGCCTTAACTCCACCCGGCTAAATAAATAAATCTAAAATCTAAATCTAAAAAAAGGTCGTGTCAAGTATTTTTGCCCGGGAAATAACACCCTGTGAAGGGGTGATTTATTATCCTACAGTGGAGCAATAAATATTGCACTTATTTCTTTCCTGTACCATAAAATATGAAATCATGTTTGTTAAAATTTACAACGGGTCTAACTGGGATGTCGGTGGAGCTATGAGTTCTCAGGGGACAATACGGCCAACTTTGAAGGCAACTACGATAGTATATAATACGTGGAGAACACAAATACAGTTACTTGTAGAATTTTATTTTATAATTGTGTAATTGACTGGTACACACTCGTAGATTAAATGTTCCCATGAAATCTGTCAATTCACCTTAAATTAACGCCCTTGAGATTCATGAAATAAATCTGTAACCTGGAGCGATCTTTATCAAGATCACAACATAGTATCTTGCTTAATATACCGCAACATAGGACATCACATCACTCCATGTCATATACCATCTCCACTTCTCGCAACTGGAATTCCCTACCACAAGAAATAAGGGGCTGCCGGACATTGGCATCTTTTAAAAGAAATCTAAATTTATATTTGCTCTAAACTCGACTTCATTATTATCCAGTGTAAGGTATATATATATTGATGATCTTGAAGAAGATTTTCGGGCTGTAGGCCGTGGTCGTGAGGCTTGTAGTTCTCCGACGTTTCGCCAGAGACTGCGTCTGGCATCCTCAAGGGTTGTCTTGAGACTACATTTTATATATATATATATATATATATATATATATATATATATTAATTGGTGTTTCTCGTATAATGTATCATATTTATATTATTATTATAATTATTAGTATTATTATTATTCCGAATGCAGTATTGGGTGATGATGCCCGTTATGCGACTACAAAAACTGATCTTTCCATCGGTTGAAGGGTCTTCCGAGGTCTCTTTTGCCGTTAGGGTTGAGGTGGTAAATCATCTTTGGTAAACGGGAATTTGACATTCTCTGGACGTGTTGGAACCATTTAATCTGATAATTTTGTATATGTTCAACCATTTCCCTACTATTCCACTGCATCCTTATCTCATCACTTTTCATTCTATCCCTTAATGTTACTCCAGTTAGTGATCGGAGGAATTATTATTATTATTATTATTACTATTATTATTATTATTATTACCCTATAAAATGTTGTTTGTACATGACATTTACATTGCTACATTATTGTATCTTTAACTGTTTATAATTAGTACAGTGTATATCTATATTTGTCAAATATTTATTTGTATTTGTGCAGGTTGAGTGGAAGAGAGGGCCTTATGGCCTTAACTCTGCCAGAATAAATAAAGTATTATTATTATTATTATTATTATTATTATTATTATTATTATTATTATTATTAATCTTCACGATCCCGAGCACTTTGACCGTATAAGTTGCACAAATTTGATTACGAACGGGAATTGACTTTATTCTCCGTAATTTATTTATAATGACTAAGTGGTCTCTACTTTTCTCACTTAGCTGGGACAGTACTGTAAAATATTTCGGCGTTTAGATCAATTAGTAATATAACTTGCCTACTCTTAAGCAAAACAAGTAGAAAATCAATAAAATACTTGGAAGAAATATATATCTTGCCAAAAGCAAGATTGCGATTAATGTAATGTCGCCTACAGGAAAGAAGGCGACCTCTATCTCGCCGACAGACAAGAGCGAGACTTCTTCTTCTTCTGCTTCATGAAATTAGGCCTTTTGACCTGTTTTCACATCAAGTGGGATCTAATGAATCCTCCCATCTAGTAAATGGGCGTCTAACATTTCTATGTCCTATTGGTTTGTACTTTAGTAACATCTGAGGGATTCTATCTGTAGGCATTCTCTTGACATGTTCATACCAGTTGTTTCTCATGTTGTCAATTCTATTTGTTAAATTAAAAATATTTAAGTCCTTCCTAATATCCTCACTTCTTTTCTTGTCCAAAATTTTCACACCCGCTACTGAACGTAGGAACTTCATTTCTGCAGTTTCTATTTTCCTTCTGTCCGAACGGTTAAGAGTACAATTTTCACTTGTATATGTTAAGACAGGCACTGCCATAATTTTGTAAAATTTTAGTTGTGTGCTCCTCAAAGTTTTATTTTTCAGTGTCCGTCTTATAGTGCCACACATTCTGTAAAATCTATTTAATTTAATATTAATATCTTCCTTCTGGCAG
The DNA here is from genome assembly GCA_030220185.1 of Diploptera punctata. Taxonomy (NCBI): domain Eukaryota; kingdom Metazoa; phylum Arthropoda; class Insecta; order Blattodea; family Blaberidae; genus Diploptera; species Diploptera punctata. The sequence continues at coordinate 504,054 of JASPKZ010008091.1, read as the reverse complement.
TATGATACGTTGCATCCTAAATAATTAAATTTGTTCACCTGTTGTATTATACTGTTATTAATACTGATTTTGCACCTCACATGGTCTTTCCCGTTGAATGCCATTACTTTCGATTTACTTTCAGAGACTGTCATATTGAATTTATTTGCTATTTCAAGAGCGAGACTGTTCTAATAATTTTGACTTAGTCTCCTACCCGCGCCATATCCGAGAATCTGTAAGGCGGCAACTTTTTATTTCTAACACAAGTTCAATTGGTTTACACATTATTAATCTGAATATCATCATATATGCCTACTCATTGGCTACATCATTCACGCATACAAATTTGACATCGTGACAACATTCACACGCTTGGGGTTGTTTGTTTACCAAGACAGCTAGCTTCACCTCTTTCTCAGGACCTTGTTTACTTCATTAGTGCGGCAAGAGACATTTGAAGCTTCGGCACCCTTTATAGATGGTTTTCCAAAAGACCATAAACTTTATATTTGCGGGCTACTACCCTCAAATTTCTTGCCTTTATCTACTTTACTTTTTATTGCCTCTACGTGTTCCTTTGAATAAAAACTGCAACTAATATGTAAATTGTAACATTGCAGGTGCTGTTTTGGACTTCTGTTCTCATGTGAACCAATTTTTTTTTTAAGTACTGGACTACTGAAATTAATATAAATATATATTATATCTAAAATTACTATCCTTATTTCTAAAATAACTTACAATAATTAAATATATAACGAGGGATGTAGACTTCAAAAAAGCATATGATTCAATTAAGAGGGAGAAGTTATATAGTATCCTGCTGGAGTTCGGAATTCCTAAAAAGTTAGTTAGACTTATACGAATGTGTCTAAATAGCTCAAAGAATAGGGTGCGTGTAGGCAAACAGTTTTCAGACACTTTTGAAATCCAGAATGGGTTGAAGCAAGGAGATGCACTATCTCCTCTACTATTTAATTTTGTACTAGAGCATGCCATTAAATCTTTAGAGAATGAGGAAGGCTTACAACTCAATGGTATTAATAAGCTGTTAGTTTATGCTGATGATGTAGTACTACTGGCCGATAGCGAGGAGATACTAAAGGCCAACACGCACACACTATTGAGTAACACTAAGAAATTAGGACTGGAAGTAAATATCAGTAAAACTAAACATATGGTCACACGTAGAAATTCAGTATATAATGGAAATGGACAGCTAATGACAAATGAGGGAAATTTTAAGGAAGTGGCTGAATTCAAATACCTAGGAACAATAATCACAAATAGGAATAAGATGCACAAAGAAATGAAACATAGACTCAATTCTGGAAATGCATGCTATTATGCACTGCAGAGGCTTTTGATGTCCCAACTCCTTTCAAAAAACGTTAAGCTGAAGATATATAAAACTATTATTCTACCAGTTATATTATATGGGTGCGAAACATGGACTCTTACTTTAAGGGAGGAAAGGAGATTACGAGTATTTGAGAATAAAGTTCTTAGGAAAATTTTTGGACCAAAGAGAGATGAACAGACAGGTGAATGGAGAAGACTACATAACAATGAACTACATGGTCTTTATAGGAAGCCAGATATAATAAGAACAGTTAAGTCTCGTAGACTGCGATGGGCAGGACATGTTGCGCGTATGGGGAATGAAAGACGTGCATGGAAGCTTCTTGTAGGAAAGCCAGAGGGAAAACGCCCAGTTGGTAGACCAAGAATGAGGTGGGAGAACAACATTAACTATGATTTAAGGGAAGTAGATTATACAGGGAATGATTGGAAAGCATTAGCTCAGGATAGGGGTGTATGGAGAGCTTATGTCCGCGCGGCCATGAACCTTCGGGTTCGATAGTGCCAGTGAGTAAGTAAGTAAGTAAGTATGAGGGATGAATAATCGTTTCAAATTGTATAGAAATACATGAACATGTTAAAGGTATTCTCTTATTTCGTTTTGTTTATACGCATAGGCCTGTTGGTTCTGAATGTTTTGTTCAGGCAAATATTAAACATTGGTATTTTGAGGTATTATTTAACGCTGTAAACCAGTTAATGATATTTATTAATAAATGTTTCACTCCTGTTTGTGCGTTTTTACACGCTTTATATTAGCTTGAACTGTATCTATCTATCTATGTAACGGAATCTTTCAACGCGATTTTCACCCACTTATAATCATCGAATCGACTTGAAACTTTGTATACGTGTAGAGGACCCGTGACAATACAATAATTTCATATTTTGTTTCTAAAATCCTGGCCAGAATCTTCCGAAAATCAAAAAAATGAAAACTGGTATAATAAGTTGCTGACTTGTCGGGTTTTTAGTCAATCGTTGTAAGAGCTCAGTTGGTAGAGCATTTAACTCTAGTGGTATATAATTTCAGTAATCCATACGTCGCTGGTGCAAATCCGGCTGGGAGGTTTTTTTATAGAAGAGTATTACTTTTAGCTCATACTACAATAGTATCGAATTTAAAGATATTTACATTTTTATCTTATTCTGTAAAATATTAAAACTAAAAAATAAAAAATAAATAATAGTTTTAAAAAACTAAAAGAACACGCTTTATTAAAAAACTAAAAAATGAAAAATAATTTTAATTTCCAATACGCTTGGGATAAAATAAAGTGATCAACAAAAAAACCATCTCCAACACATATAGAATAAATTTAGAGTTATTCAACAAAAATAAAATAATTTTACCATCAAAAGCGTGGGGTGCTTTTTATGATTTTTACATTTTCTTCTTAGAGAGCTTACTTTTACCAATATATGTTTATTATCAAATATATTAATTGATATAGAGCACCCAACGCTTTTGATGGTAAAATTATTTTCTTTTTGTTGATAATTAGTGCATAAGTTGAAACCTGATGATCATGCAAAGCGATTTTCTCTGAGCATTTCATGATACTAATGAGGATAATGAAGTACTGTCAGGAAAAATCATTTTCAGTGATGAGGCAACTTTCCACGTTAGTGGAAAAGTGAACAGGCATAATGTTAAGATTTGGGGGAGTGAGAATCCAAACTCCATTGTGGAAGTTGAAAGAGACTCCACTAAAATGAATGTCTTTAGTGCCGTATCGAAACGTAAAGTATATGGCCCATTTTTCTTTGTAGAGGCTACTGCCAACGGTGAAAATTAACTTGAAATGCTCACTGAATGGTTATTTTCACAATTGGAAGAAGAAGAAGCCAATGAATATCTTTTCCAGCAAGATGGAGCACCTCCTCATTGGCATTTGCATGTTCGGGAACATCTGAATGACCGGCTTTCAGGAAGATGGATTGGACTTACCGGATATGATGATAATGTTTTCTACTATGTCCTCCGAGGTCACCTGACTTGACGGTCTGTGACTTCTTTATATGGGGTTACATAAAGATCGTATTTATGTACCCCTATTGCTCAAAAAATGCAAATGGTCCAGCTTCGTATCATTGCTGTCATCCAGTCCATTTCTTCACATATGTTGGAGGGTGTGTGGCGTGAATGGAAATATCGCCTTGATGTCTGCAGCGTCACTCGTGGGGGCCACATTCAATGTCTATGAGGTATAGCAAAAACAGTTTGAGTTTTGTCTTTTGATTGTCACCAATTCCATTTAGATACGATTATCCAAGGCGACGTAGTGTTAGTTGACACGGTGTACTTTCCCTACTCATAACATAAAATTAAAAGATTGTGTCAAATTTACGAATTTAGGAAATAAAAATTGTGATATATTCAAATTATCTTCTTCAATCAGATATATTCATTAGGAGAAGTTCGGGTAGTACCGGACAGCTAAGGTTGTTCTCCTATAAACAAAGATGAATTAATATTTTGGCTTAATTTATTCTTTTATAAACAAGCTGAGTACATCAGTTGAAAAGTGTTTGTATTTTAAACTCCTAATAAATCAATAACAATACAAAATCTATGTAAATAAACTGAACGGAAATATTATAATTTCGATAAATTGAGTAGCCTACAGTACATGAAACATTTTCTATATTCACAGTAATCACTAGGTTTTGCGGTATTATCACAAAACCGGATTCTCAATGTATCGAGAAGTATTACCTGGTTCGAAGGTAGTTCACTCGTAAGGGCGGTACAGTACAGTGAATGTAAATAGTGGAGCATAACATTCATGGTTTAATGACCACACTGCAACCAAGTTTTAATCGATTTCACGGTAAACAACTGCAGTGTAGATATACTAGCATTTTTCTTCTGGTGTAACTTCTCTACGACCGACCTGGATGACATAAAACTCCTACAGAACGCTCCTATACAAAAACAGAATGGGTTCATAAACCATACCGTTCATGTAATCTGCTTGTACCTTTGACGTCATTAATATACCAGAAGAAAGTAAACGATCCTTTATAATTCCACTGACATAACCGCGAAGCCTAGTAATCACTAATAATTATCTGATGTCTCTTAAAACATTACCACATGCTTCGTGAGCACACATTTCGCAATTCGAGTATTGCATTTGATCTTATTTGCAAGTTTCACCATACAAAATTGTAGATAATTAATTATTTTGAACTTTGAGCGTTGCATTTCAGAACTCTTGATGATGGTCATTTTGTTTGGAGGGGGGTAGAAACCAGTTTCGCCTAAGACTTTTCTTTTTTTCTAAATTTGCCTTCCATGTACTTACCTAAATATTTTATAGGGACTTACTTACTTACTGGCACTATCGAACCCGTAGGTTCATGGCCACGCGGACATAAGCTCTCCATACATCCCTATCCTGAGCTAAAGTTTTCAAATCATTCCCTGTATAATCTACTTCCCTCAAATCATAGTTAATGTTATTCTCCCACCTCATTCTTGGTCTACCAACTGGCCGTTTTCCCTCTGGCTTTCCTACAAGAAGCTTCCATGCAAGTCTTTCATTCCCCATACGTGCAACATGTCCTGCCCATCGCAGTCTATGAGACTTAACTGTTCTTATTATATCTGGCTTCCTATAAAGAACATGTAGTTCATTGTTATGTAGTCTTCTCCATTCACCTGTCTGTTCATCTCTCTTTGGTCCAAAAATTTTCCTAAGTACTTTATTCTCAAATACTCGTAATATCCTTTCCTCCCTTAAAGTAAGAGTCCATGTTTCGCACCCATATAATATAACTGGTAGAATAATAGTTTTATATATTTTCAGTTTAACGTTTTTTGAAAGGAGTTGGGACATCAAGAGTCTATGCAATGCATAATAGCACGTATTTCCAGAATTGAGTCTATGTTTAATTTCTTTGTGCATTTCATTCCTATTTGTGATTATTGTTCCTAGGTATTTGAATTCAGCCACTTCCTCAAAATTTCCCTCATTTGTTATTAGCTGTCCATTTCCATTATATAATGTATTTCTACGTGTGACCATATATTTAGTTCTATTGATATTTACTTCCAGTCCTAATTTCTTAGTGTTACTCAATAGTGTGTGCGTGTTGTCCTTTAGTATCTCCTCGCTATCGGCCAATAATACTACATCATCAGCATAAACTAACAGCTTATTAACACCATTGAGTTGTAAGCCTTCCTCATTCTCTAAAGATTTAATGGCATGCTCTAGTATAGGCTGGAAGTCAAAATTGAATTTTCCTTTTAGTCACTTGTCGCTGAGTATCTTCTCTGACTGGGATCAGGTTATTGTTCGAGCTGTTGAATTACTTACTAATGAACAACTTGGCTGTGCAGAAACGTGGAAATATCTGACTCTGTGCATCGACTTTTAACACTTTTCCAAATGCCTGTATAATTGCATCTGGATTCCATTTTCCTTTATGCTCGTAGATTTGTATAAAACTAAATATCTACAGCAACGTGCTATCCACCAAAGCATATTTTACGAGCCCTCCCCCCAATGGACCCATGAATGAATGCTGTTCTAGAGCTTAGAGTAGTGAGAGTTATTCCACACCCCCGACTTTCGAACTCTGCTTGTTCGGCGAGTGTGGTGTCCGACGCCTTGCTTACAAGTGGTAACACCTCATTTCTACCAAATCATCGTCGTTAAATATGCATGAGTTTTGCGGCTGAACACCTTACCCATAACACCTAGTTCTTTGGCTGCAAAAGAGCTTCAGATGGTTCAAGCATGCTGAATTCTTCGTCATCACTTAGAAGTAAACTATATATATATATATCTACTTTGCCCGACACCATGGTTTATGACATGATGCTTTGGTGCAGGGCTACATTACATGCATAGGTTCGGGTTCCCATGAAGGAAGAACATTTCTCATGGATTTTCGGCCAGTATGAAGAGGTGCCCATCCACCTATAATACGTAACGATTCCTGATTGAGAAAATCATCCACTATGTCTGGGGGACTCTACATTCTGACCGTATGTCACCCCTGTACTGGCTGAATGATTATCTATCTCTGTGGTTAATATCTGGATTTGAGGCAAGCAATTGGGTGATAGGTCAAGTATGTTCTAAGGTTGTTGCGTTGAATAGAGTTCATATGCCTAGTTTTAATTGGCAGAAGTTTTCGAGGGATATGGTTGTTTATGCCTAAGTTTAATTTACAAATAGAATTAATTAGACATATATATATATATATATATATGGTATGATAAGAAAAATAAATGCCTGGACGGGATTCGAACCCGGATATATATATATCCATCCATTCATAGTAATTCTGCCCGAAGGCAGGTCCTTCACTGCAATCATAGCATTTTCATGCTATGCTTTGCAGCTTTACTAGGGAATTGTAGGTGTGGTAGCTTCCCGTTGCTTTCCACACCGGTGAAGGATGATGATGATGGCCATATGATTTCGGGGACCGTTTGGGCCTTAAAGTTTTTCTGACATTTGTCTTACAGGTGAGGAAAAACCCCGATAAAGACCTCATCCAGAAAAACTGCCCCGACCGGGATCGAATACGGGACCGCTGCGTGACAAGGCAGCACGCTACCTCGAGACCACAACGGTGGACTATATATATATCATCATCATCATCATCATCATCCGGTATCATGGCAGCTGCCGCCGTCTTCCGGAAACCAAACGCCATTCATCTCTATCCATCCATTGATCTTCCTCCATTCCTCTGATATTCATAGCTGCTTGTACCCCTTCTATCCAAGATTTCTTCGGTCTTCCTCTCTTCCTCCTTTCCATTGGGATCCATTCCATAATAATTTTTGGCAATCTTTGCTCTGGCATTCGTTTGACATGACCATACCACTGCAATCTTTTCTTTTCTATGATGTCTATGATGTCCGGCTCCTCTTGTACACCCATAACTTCCCTTATTTCTTTATTTCGTATTCTATCCATTCTAGATTTTCCAGCTGATCTTCTTAAAACATCCATTTCTGTACTTAAAATTCTTTTCATTTCCCTGGTAGGAATTTACCAGACTTCTGCACCATATGTTAAAATGCTCTGAATTATGGTTTGATATGTTTGTAATTTTCTATTTTTGTAATTTTTTGCTCCACCAAACAGAGTTTAAAGCATTTATTGCTTGTTTTGTTTGTGCGATTCTATTTCTAATTTCCACTGTGTTATCGCCTGAATGGTCTAATTTTGTTCCTAAATAAGTGCATTCAATACTAGGTTTTAGTTCTTCTCCATTGTTGAAATTTATATTTTCCATTTCTTCTCCTATACACAGATATTTAGTTTTCTCAATGTTTATATAAAGTCCCCATTTTTCATATTCTTCTTTTAGTTTTTTAGCCATATATTCTATGTCGTCGTGGTCCTGTGCTATTAATACCTGGTCATCTGCAAAATTTAATGAATATATATATATATATATATATATATATATATATATATATATATACAATAATACAGAGTGAATTGACACTACAGTTACAAACAAGCTAAGAGTTTTATGTAGAGAATTGAGATCATCGGCACATCATTTCATATAAATTCGATATTAATTGGCATATGTGTATTTTATTTTATTTTTCATTTTCCGCCAATTCTAGCTATTGGTGAAATATGGTATTTCAAACCGTTGATTAGGCCTATTGAAAAACCAGCAACAATACATTCCGTGGACATCTTTAAATTAATACCTTCCCTTTAGAATAAAAATCAGAAAATACATCGTCATTTCATTCAATCGTGGAACTTATTTTTCACAGCTATCAAATGATTCTCATGTTTGGAAAATCAAAACCAATTACTCTGTAATAAGTCACTTTAGAACAAATTGTATCAAAACCACCGCAAAAATTCCTGAGGAACCTCCGAATCAGTCTTATAATATACAGAGTAGAATGTTGTAGAAGGATGTTTAATAGCATGACCTTACTTCACATTCAAAGTTCATAATTCAGACCAGCTATCATCAACTGACGATCACGATTTATCAGTAGTTGGGGGATGAGAGAGCACTTGGATGAGGATTTGAGGGGAAATGTTGGCATCATGCATACCTTTCCTTCCTTGACAACACAGTAGATTTCATATTATAGTTCGAAATCATACGTTGATGTTTCTGTATAATCAGTCGAGTGCAGTGGAGGACAGTAAATAAACACAAATACTTCATGGCAGAAAATATTTTATTGTAGAGGATGATAATTCTGAAAAGTATTTATTTCATAACAAAAATACATGTTTTTTAAACGCATTTTTACTATTATTTTTTAAATAATATTTTGTTGTTATATAAAATATTAAAACGAAAAAATATTAAATACTTTCGTAAATATTATTTTATTTATAGACACCTATACTATGAGTCAGACCAATTATTAGTTTGTAAAAGTCGCTTAATGATAATATGATTAAGAAAAATATTTCATAGAACAAATGAAATAGTTTTCTTTCTCTTACGATTTGTCCTTGTTCCATTTGGTTAGTTTTGGAGATCCACTGTTAATACTATTATTTTATAGAATTATTATGTGACAAATCCAGTATATTATTTGGGTGCAAAACATGGTATCTTATTGTATGGAGCGAGAAAATGTTTCCAGTATTTGGGACTAAAGTTCTTACGAAAAATGGTGGACAAAAGAGAGAACAAAAGACAGCTGAATGAAAAAAAGTAACAGTGAGGTGTATAATGTTTATGAAAAAGAGATTTAACCCTTAAATTGGCAAAACACAAATTTTGTCTGTTAGTCATTTGAATGTGGCGGACCGCAGTGAAAACGGAATCTTGTAAACTGTTATTATTAGGTACATTGTATAATTAGATACATATTTAAGTGGTTTACATTTGTTCGTTTTCTTCTGATTTATTTAAAATAATAAATTAACTAAACCAACTGATGTATCCAAAAGGATACATTTCGAATTTAAGGGTTAACAAGAACAGTGAGTTCAAAGTCCGCAGTGTGCAAGACATGTGGCACGAATCAGAAAGGAAAGTGAGACATGGAAACCTGTTGTATAACATGAGTAGGGTGAATAATAGTAATGATTTGAGGGAAGTTAATTATACAGGGTATGATTGGGAAAATAGCTGAAAATGGAATTATGTCCAGGCAGGCATGAATCTAAGTTATTACATCACAACTACATACAATCTGTACAAGATCTCCCTTTTACAAAACCATGTTGGATCTCACATAATAAACAATCTAAAATAGTCACAAGTCTCTGATTTAATATCAGCATGAATTTTGTAACAACTATTTAGCAAGACTAGCCCCACCATAATTATCACCTTTACAATATTGGGATCACCCCTGCTACTCGCTTATCATCAGGAACATTTCCAACATAATTTAAAAAATCCAACAACCTTCTTTTAAGAGATTCACGTCCATATTTAATTAATCCTATACTTATATTATTACTTCCTAAGGCTTTATTGGTTTTTATCCTTTCTAAGACTGTAGTCAGTAATAATAATAATAATAATAATAATAATAATAATAATAATAATAATAATAATAATAATGATAATAATGTCATCGAAATTTTTAACAGATGCAATTATAAATTGTGGTTAAGACTTGGTCCCGCGCCGTAGCCGAGTGGTTAAGGCAGGAAGCCTTGGCGCAGAGTTACCGGACTTGCGCTGGTTCGAGTATCCATGGGGGAAGAAATTTTCTCATGGTATTTCGGCCAGTATGGGACCGGTGCCCACCCAGCATCGTGAGGCATTTGGGTAGCTACAATAAGTAGTGGCTCCAGGTTGAGAAAACCAGCTATAACGGCTGGGGGACTCGACATACTGACCACATGTCACCCCAACACTGGCTGATGATCATCTACCTCTGTGATTGACACATGTGGATGTGAGGCCAGCAGCCGGCTGGTAGGCTAAGGACCCTCTAAGGCCTGTCGCGCCAGGAGTTTTTTTTTAGGTAAGACTTGGGTTCACAAATCTCCAGAATATTTTAACCACTCGGGGGCTCGCCGTAGCGTAGTGGTTAAGGCACTGAGCTACAAGCCGGAAGGTCGAGGGTTCAAGTCCCGTTGGGGTCAGGATTTTTAAACTGACCCAAACCCTCTGGCGGCACTATGGCCCTGGGGTCGACTCAGCCTCAAACGGAAATGAGTACCAGACGCCTGTTCTGGGGGTAAAGGCGGCCGTCACGCAGAGCTGACAACCAGGCTGACATAAAGTGCCGATTGTCTAGAAAAAGTGGGAACCTTAACCTCCTATTACCCCAAGGGCCTCCGGGCCTGTTGTGGGATCACTTTACTTTACTATTTTATGCAGATTATTATTATTTACCATTATTACTATTACTATTATTATTATTATTATTATTATTATTATTATTATTATTATTATTATTACTGTTGTAGTTTTGCTACTAACCGTCTGTCAAATAGTTATACATATGTTTTAAGTGAAAGTAGAAGATATCTGGTTCAAAACCAAGCGAAGTATTTTTACATTAAGAGAGTCGATTAAACATAGATTCTTATAGTGTAATAGTAATGTGGATATAATTCTCTGAGCAATATTGTTCTGCAGGCCCGGTTATTAAATGTCTGCAGTAGGGCCATTCATTTGTGCGTACGTTTGACTATGTCAAGCCACAGACCTCCTTTAGCAGCCAGCAGAAAATAATTAGGATCTGCCACAAAAGGAATAGGAGTACGCTTATTAGGACGTATTTCAAAGTTGTGAACAATTGAAGCGATTCCTGCCTTCACCTGTGTAACAGCAAACCGGAAACCTGCAAATAAATAGTTTCCATCAATCTATACAATTATAGGCCTACATTTCTTTACTTTTAAGTTATTAACACAGTTATTTTTGTTTTCTGTATCCATAAAATTACAAGAGAGATCTCTATTAGAAACATTAAACGAACAAGAATATTTATACTAAAAATGCGATATATCTAGCATTCCAGATTGAATATGAATTTCTTTATTAAAACATAAACTAAGAAATTAGGACTGGAAGTAAATATCAGTAAAACTAAATATATGGTCACACGTAGAAATTTAGTATATAATGGAAATGGACAGCTAATGACAAATGAGGGAAATTTTGAGGAAGTGGCTGAATTCAAATACCTAGGAACAATGATCACAAATAGGAATGAGATGCACAAAGAAATTAAACATAGGCTCAATTCTGGAAATGCGTGCTGTTATGCATTGCAGAGACTCTTGATGTCCCAACTCCTTTCAAAAAACGTTAAGCTGAAAATATATAAAACTATTATTCTACCAGTTATATTATATGGGTGCGAGACATGGACTCTTACTTTAAGGGAGGAAAGGAGATTACGAGTATTTGAGAATAAAGTACTTAGAAATTTTTTGGACCAAACAGAGATGAACAGACAGGTGAACGGAGAAGACTACATAACAATGAACTACATGGTCTTTATAGGAAGCCAGATATAATAAGAACAGTTAAGTCTCGTAGACTGCGATGGGCAGGACATGTTGCACGTATGGGGAATGGGAGACTTGCATGGAAGCTTCTTGTAGGAAAGCCAGAGGGAAAACGCCCAGTTGGTAGACCAAGAATGAGGTGGGAGAATAACATTAACTATGATTTGAGGGAAGTAGATTATACAGGGAATGATTGGAAAGGATTATCTCAGGATAGGGATGTATGGAGAGCTTATGTCCGCGCGGCCATGACCTACGGGTTCGATAGTGCCAGTGAGTAAGTAAGTAAGTATACAATTACACATTTCTTTACTTTTAAGTTATTAACACAGTCATTTTTGTTTTCTGTATCCATAAAATTACAAGAGAGATATCTATTAGAAACATTAAACGAACAAGAATATTTATAATAAAAATGTGATATATCTAACATTCCAGATTAAATATGAATTTTTTTATTTAAACAAAAATATTCACTTTAATTAATATTGCGTCCAAATCAAACATAGTTAACCCTTAAATTGGCAAAACACAAATTTCTTCTGTTAGTTATTTGAATGTGGCGGATCGCAGTGAAAACGGAACCTTGTATATCTGTTATTATTAGGTATATTGTATAATTAGGTACACATTTAAGTAGTTTCTTTTTGTTCGTTTTCTTCTGATTTATTTAAAATATTAAATTAATTGAACCAACTGATGTATCCAAAAAGATACATTACGAATTTAAGGGTTAAACCGAATATTATAAAAATGATTTAATCGTTCTTTTTCGGGTACTTTTCTCACGTGTAAGATAAATTTTAGGAAACATTAGTGCCCAAACGGTCATCTTAGTGGTTTAATTCCATTTATATTTCTTAGTTTATATAGTTTACTTAAAACATTACATTTTCGTTGTAAAACTATTGAATTTCAATTATAAACTTATGTAAGGATTTAACAATCACCATAGTCCCCGAACAACATCTGGTCATGACAATCATCATTATCTGTCACAAACTAAGATTACATAACATCACATCAAAAGCTGCTCTAAAATACGGAAGTGAAATTTGGATTTTAAATAAAAGAAACTCTCATAAACTTCAAGTAAGCCAAATGCGCTTCTTACGATCATTGTTAGGATTTAATAGACTGGATCACCAAAGGAACACTATTATCAGAGGAAAACTTGGAGTAACAAGTTTAAATGAAGATATACAAAGATACCAACAAGAATGGAAAAATCATCTGAGGAGAATGGCAAGAAATATACTTCCAAAATTGGCATTCCAATATACCCCAACTGGACATAGGGACCAAGGAAGACCAAAACATCGGTGGAAAGATCAAGACCATCTTCGCTAGGTTTACCGTACAGACCACATGGCCTAAAACGGATTTGTCCATGATGATGATGATCTGTCACAAGAACTTATAGGCCTATAGGCTTCACCAATAAAGGATTATGTATTCAATTAATCACTCAAGAGTAAAATTAACAAATTAGGTTAAAACCAAGATAAATAAGTCGTGATTATAAGCTACTTGATATAATCAGGAATACATTGCCGATATTGATAGAGCGACATTTATTAGCATATAAAAGTTCACATTGGCAATCAATCATAACCCTCTATTGTAGGCTAGTACAAGAAGCTCCTTTTATACAATAGAATCAAGATTTTAAGTCTATTTTGTCCGGGCAGCTTGCACGCGCACTGCATTGCACCAGTATTTTCCACAATAGCTAAATCTGCGAACGTGGATTAATAATAGCCTAGACCTGTCCACCACATACAGTGAGATCAGTAGTGTATTGGACAGCAGATGCGGGGTTTGTGCTGTGCAATGACGAAGTCTTGCATATGCAGACACGGGACTTGAAATGTGCTCAGCAGTGTACGAGTATAGTCCGCAGACGAAGTGTATGAAAGGAATAGGAATTCATTAGTCAGCACATCATATCAATCATATCACGAGGGATTGTACTATAACTTACCGTATCATTAGAAGCTTAGCGGGCGTGCCAGTTCCGAGTCTGATGAACAATCCTCACTACTATTTTCACTATTGTCTTCCTCTCCACTCGAATCCATTCCTCCTAATGATATGATGAAACTGTCCATCACATCTTCCATTAATCCATCCTTTTTCCAGAATTTATCTTCCAGAGACCTAACGTGACTGACATGAACCTCCCAATCTGTCGGTGGGATTGAGTTCACCGCACTTTGAGTCAATTCCTGTAGTCTTGTTAGGGACAGGTCACCAGTAACATTATTTTCTCTAACATATCTCTTTATTGCAGCCCATGCCAGTTCTATTGCATTGAGTTCGCACATATAGGGAGGCAATCGAAGAGCTATGTGTCCTTGCATTCTATAGGTCTATCGATATAAATAATGTTTTTTCCTTCATCTCTGTACTTTTTAATAGTTCTCAAGTATATGGCCCGCCAATAAATTATGTCTGGACGCTCTATTAAAACTTTTCTCTTTGTGCCGCATTTTTTCCATCTGAAACCCATGTAATGTAGCAACTTCCTTAAAGCGTCTAATTGCCAGGGGAAGTCTATTGTTTTTTTAATTTCTTCAAGGAGTTTGGGAGCTGTCGGAACTATCATCTTGTTCTGATAAAAGTCCCTAATTATATCTCGAATCACTCTTCTATCAAAATCGTCACAATGAGCTTTATGTTCCTCAGCCCGAGGTCTCTTTTTTCCTGGAGTACATAATGAAACATCACCAGCCACAACACCCTCCTTCCTTATATTGGATACGCTGTGTTCTGATATACCACAATATTTAGCAACACGTTTATTTTTTGGGAAATTAAATATTTCAGTTCTCCTGATCTCGATTCTTCATCACAGACTTTATTAACATTTTTAATCATCTCCCTCGCCTCGCTGTGAATAGTTTGTCCTTTCTTACGAGACATTATTAAAACTAAAGTAAATATTAGGCACTGTAACTAAACTTAAATAAATTTAACTATACAAAGTAGACATAAAAATATAAATATGTAGAATGCGCCCGAAATAAACCACGCAGATACGTGACATATAATGACTGTGCCTATTATCAGTAGGCGGGTTGGTATTTTATCGCTTGGAATTCCCTCTCTCCCTTCGTCCCTCGCTTCATTCACTTCATCGGCGAACTATATATCCCACGCATTTATGGTCACAGTCAGATAGTGTTCTTCGAGTAGATAAGATGCTCGGTCGCTCATCATTGTAAACTGAATGGCGTGTGTACAAGTGTAAACTGTATAATGACTATAATGTTAAACGATTCCGGGCTATGTGCCCGTGGCATAATGACTAATTACACTGGCCAACAAAATTTGAACTGTTTTATGTTACAAGGGAGAAAATGTGTGTTTCTAACTTACTTTTTTGTGCTGATTTCAAATCTTTTTACGGAACTTTTCCATCACCCAGGTTTTTGAGTAATCACATGAAAAACATTTTTCGTGTCTATACATTACAATTTATTATATCTTAGCTGAAATTATATTTGCTCACCCAAAATGTATGTGAATTGGATTTTCGGCTGTACTTCGCTTTAGGAATATCCCTCTTCAGTGTCCAGCAGTAGTCTGCTAACATATTTGGACACCATTTACCCTGATAGCGCCTTTCCATTTCCGCGATGTCCTGGTGGAAGCGCTCCCCGTGTTCGTCGCTCACAGCCCCTAGATTTTCAGGGAAGAAATCAAGATGGGAGTGCAGAAAGTGAATTTTCAAAGACATATTACCTCCCATTATCTTGTAGTTCTCAATCATCTCATTGACAAGTTCTCTGTAGTTATCAGACCTGAAGTTCCCCAGAAAATTTGAGACAACATTTTTGAAAGATTGCCTTGCAGTTGCTTCTTGCGTATTTAACTTGTTCTGAAACTGCGTATCTTTCATCAGTTCCTTTATTTGAGGGCCAACAAATATCCCTTCTTTCAATTTAGCTTCACTGATCCTTGGAAATTTATTTTTGAGGAAGAGAAGTGCACTGCCATCACGATCCATTGCTTTACACAAAAATTTTAATCAAGCCTAGTTTAATATGTAGTGGAGGCAATAAGATTTTTTCAGAACGTACAAGTGGTTGGTGAAGAACATTTTCTATTCATCATGTTATATACCAAAAACGCTAATAAATAAGAAAATAATTATTTTCAAAATTACAAAAAAATGGTGGGTGATGGAAATTTTCTGACTTCATTTCTGGAATCAGCAGATGAAAATACATAAGAATCACCCAAAATTTTTTATGTAACAATATCACTGTTGACCAGTGTTATTTATATACTGAACAACGAGTATTTATTTATGATGAGAATTTGTTAACTCAGTCTGCCAATCAAGTACGAAGACTCTTTGAAACACGATTGCTGGGTGTAAAAATTCCATCACATTCAACAGTTCATAACAAATTTCACGCAACGGGAAGTTTCGAGGCTAAGAAGCCATACAAGCCGCGTAGGGTCACAGAAGAAACAATAGACGACATCGGTTATCGATTGGAGCAGTCTCATAGAAAATCACTTTTAGAGCAAGTAGGAATATCTTATGGCTATGTACAAAAAGCTACTAAATTGTTGAAATTACCTCCATATAAAATTACCAAGACAGATGCTCTTCCACCGGTGTGATCCTATTCGTAGGCGCGCATTTTGTGAGTGGAAGCTATATAATATTCATAATGGCCTAATAGCCCTCCATGGTATCTTTACCTTGTCGTGGTGGAGTGAATTGCGTGCTTAAATGATCCTGAGAGCTATGCCGGCGGTAGCATTGCTGCCGATAGGGTTAGCTATGCCACTCGTCGAAGGTGATAAGCCAGACGAAAAAAGTACCTGGGTCGAAAGAGTGACGATCTTTCACTGTAAAAATACAACCGTCAAGAAATGCGGACATGGGTTCAACTGGGGTAAAATTTTCCGTAGGTCAAATAGTCCCCCATTCGGTTCTCCGGGCGGGGACTACTTCAGGGAACCCATGCCAAAGGATTAACAATGAACTACATGGTCTTTACAGGAAGCCAGGTATAATAAGAACAGTTAAGTCTCGTAGACTGCGATGGGCAGGACATGTGACACGAATGGGAATGAAAGACATGCATGGAAGCTTCTTGTAGCAAAGCCAGAGGTAAAACGCCCAGTTGGTAGACCAAGAATGAGGTGGGAGAATTATATTAACTGTGATTTGATAGAAGTTGATTATACAGGGAATGATTGGAAAGCATTAGCTCAGGATAGGGATGTATAGAGAGCTTATGTCCGCGCGGCCATGAACCTACGGGTTCGATAGTGCCAGTGAGTAAGTAAGTAATGGCCTAATAGACCCAAATTTAATATATTATTCGGATGAGTCGTGGTTCAATCTCTATGGTAACGTGAGTTCGCAAAAAATCGTCATTGAGGTCCTGCGTACCCTAATATCGTACATGAAGTGCCCCTCCGTGATGCGAAAATTGGTGTATGATGCGCCATTAGTGGCGAAAGAATCATAGGCACAATTGTCGTTCGGAGTACAATCGATTCTCATACATATGTGAATGGCCTTCTGACATCCTTCTTCAGGGAATTAATCTACAGGGAGCGTGATTTCGTATTCTTCCAGCAAGACTCAGGTACAGCTCATACAGCTGATATTTCAATGCGCGAAATTCACCGCGTGTTCCATGACAGAATTATTAGTAGGGAGTTATGGCCTGCGTGTTCTCCCGATATAACCCCCAGCGATTTCTATCTGTGGGTCGAGGGTTCAAGTCCCGTTGGAGTCAGGATTTTTAAAATGACCCAAACCCTCTGGCGGCACTATGGCCCTGCGGTCGACTCAGCCTCTGACGGAAATGAGTACCAGACGCTTGTTCTGGGAGTACAGGCGGCCGTTACGCAGGGCTGACAACCCGGCTGACATAAAGTGCCGATTGTCTGGAAAAAGTGGGAGCCTTAACCTCCTACTACCCCAAGGGTCTCCGGGCCTTTTGTGGGATCACTTTGATCACTTTACTTGGTCCCGCGCCGTAGCCGAGCGGTTAAGGTAGGAAGCCTTGGCGCAGAGCTACGGGACTTGCGCTGGTTCGAGTCTCAATGGGGGAAGAAATTTTCTCATGGTATTTCGGTCAGTATGGGACTGGTGCCCACCCAGCATCGTGATGCATTTGGGTAGCTACAATAAGTAGCGGCTCCAGGTTGAGGAACCAGCTATAACGGCTGGGGGACTCGACATGCTAACCACATGTCACCCCTACACTGGCTGTTGATCATCTACCTCTGTGATTGACACATGTGGATGTGAAGGACCAGCAGCTGGCTGGTAAAAGGGCAACCACTGAAAAGTGGAAAGACCCTCAATCGGAAAATCGGAGCAGATTGAAAAATGCTGTGTACAAGAAAATCCCACGCACTCTGGAAGAACCGAAACGTAATATATTTAAAGAAACTAACAAAATCAGTAGAAGAGAACTACAGCGAGTTATGGGAAATGTTATAAAGAGGTGTAAAAATGTATGGACAACGAAGGTGGACAGTTCCAGCACCTGCTTCAATAAAGTTGGTATTTACAACAATTTGTAAACTAGTTACGAAAATGTGTGTGGTTGAATCACCGCGATCCTGTGCTGTCTGTTCCCCGCAGCGAGTGCGTCAGCAGTGTATAGTGAAATATCCGCGTCTGCTGTCCAGTGCTATACTGATCGCATTGTAGTAAGCATAGATTTCTCTACTAACAACTTTATGAGTCCACCCTTACTGTAGTTAAACAATATTCCTC
The DNA here is from genome assembly GCA_030220185.1 of Diploptera punctata. Lineage (NCBI taxonomy): Eukaryota > Metazoa > Arthropoda > Insecta > Blattodea > Blaberidae > Diploptera > Diploptera punctata. Next base: position 485,499 of record JASPKZ010008091.1, on the reverse strand, counting down.
CGAGAAGTCGCGAACAATATCTTAACTCTAATTAACTCAATGGCACTATCGTTCATGACCGCGCGGATATAAGCTCACCATACATCCGTATCCTGAGCTAATGTTTTCCATTCATTCCCTGTATAATCTACTTCCCTCAAATCATAGTTAATGATATACTCCCACCTAATTCTTAGTCTACCAACTGGGCGTTTTCCCTCTGGTTTTCCTAGAAGAATCTTCCACATACGTCGTTTATTCCTCACTTGTGCCTCATGCCCTGTCCATCGCATCAACAATATTTTAAGTGATGAAAATATTACATCGGGCAGGAAATCCCCAAATACAGTTAGAACCGCACGATTGTGGAAGGTGGGAGAAATCGGCCATGACTACTAAAATTGATAGATAGACTGGTCCTCGACGCCCTAAATCACCCTCACCATAAGTTAAAAGGGCCAATGATTGTCATCGCTACTAAAATTTTTTGTAAAAGATCTGAAGGAGGCTGGTCTGGTAGCGAGAAAAATACGAGGCTTCTTCTTAATTTAGAGCGTCATATGACATCACAATATATCTCCCGACCGGAGGGAGAACAAGTCACCTAAGGTGCTTCCTACAACCGGGTAATGGACCACGTATAAGTCCATTTACTAGAAGTGAATTTCGGACTTAGTTTTTTTTTCGAGTTCACGTGAATTTTTCTAAGTACCAATATTGTACTAAACTTAGAAGCAGTGCCGCATTCATTGTAAACGTATAACAATAATCAATATAGGGCGATAAATTGGCCGTAAGGAGACTTCGGTAAACAGCGACATAAATAGTGACTCGACTACTTGCTACCCGACTCTGTTACTTTTTAATATGTTTATATACGGGTAGTGAATTCTGCCACTTAATTTACTCGATAATGATATTAAAGCAGTATTTATCATAGATAATGAAGTAATGCCACGAGTGATTTCCAGTTGTCGATAAATTCACGATGTCACGAAGTGACGAGTAAACTTATCTAGAGAATTTGTGGAGAACTTGAGCAAACAGTAAGTTGCACAAAATCAGCACAGGCATGGAGGACAACTAAAAACATGCGTAATGATATGGCAAAGAGTTTTAATTTAGTACCAATAAAAATATCTCAGCAACTCCTACAATTCCCTAGTAAAGCAGCAAGTATAGCATGAAATTGAATATTCAGTTCCACAATGGATGCCAATGAAAAATAAAGTTTCAAAACAAGGACTTAATAATTTATATCGTTTGATTAAGTCTTGCAGATTGATATGAGCAAGTTATGTCGAATGAACGACACGAGAAATGTTATCAAAATTTTTATTGGTGAAACCCTAATGAAAATACTGTTCGGAAGGCATAGACATCTGTCGGCCGATGATATTTGGATTGAACTCGGGGAACTGAATAACAGATATACAAATTGAAATCATTTGTCTGAGGATAATACAACAGAGGATTTTGTTAAATGCGATATTATAGCAACTTAATACATAAATCATAAAGTTATAGGACAAAACAATTCATTTATAATATGAAGTAGGCAGAGATTAAAATTACGATTTATTAGGGCATAGTTTTGTACTTACCTAAGCACAGCCTGGGACCCTCTCCAAATGGAAAGTATGTGCACTTCTGTATGTTTTTCTACTTACCTAAGCACAGCCTGGGACCCTCTCCAAATGGAAAGTATGTGAACTTCTGTATGTTTTTCTACTTACCTAAGCACAGCCTGGGACCCTCTCCAAATGGAAAGTATGTGAACTTCTGTATGTTTTTCTACTTACATAAGCACAGCCTGGGACCCTCTCCAAATGGAAAGTATGTGCACTTCTGTATGTTTTTCTACTTACCTAAGCACAGCCTGGGACCCTCTCCAAATGGAAAGTATGTGCACTTCTGTATGTTTTTCTACTTACCTAAGCACAGCCTGGGACCCTCTCCAAATGGAAAGTATGTGCACTTCTGTATGTTTTTCTACTTACCTAAGCACAGCCTGGGACCCTCTCCAAATGGAAAGTATGTGCACTTCTGTATGTTTTTCTACTTACCTAAGCACAGCCTGGGACCCTCTCCAAATGGAAAGTATGTGCACTTCTGTATGTTTTTCTACTTACATAAGCACAGCCTGGGACCCTCTCCAAATGGAAAGTATGTGCACTTCTGTATGTTTTTCTACTTACATAAGCACAGCCTGGGACCCTCTCCAAATGGAAAGTATGTGCACTTCTGTATGTTTTTCTACTTACATAAGCACAGCCTGGGACCCTCTCCAAATGGAAAGTATGTGCACTTCTGTATGTTTTTCTACTTACCTAAGCACAGCCTGGGACCCTCTCCAAATGGAAAGTATGTGCACTTCTGTATGTTTTTTCTACTTACATAAGCACAGCCTGGGACCCTCTCCAAATGGAAAGTATGTGCACTTCTGTATGTTTTTCTACTTACATCAACACAGCCTGGGACCCTCTCCAAATTGAAAGTATGTGCACTTCTGTATGTTTTTTCTACTTACCTAAACACCAGCCTGGGACCCTCTCCAAATGGAAAGTATGTGCACTTCTGTATGTTTTTCTACTTACCTAAGCAAGAGCCTGGGACCCTCTCCAAATGGAAAGTATGTGCACTTCTGTATGTTTTTCTACTTTACCTAAGCACAGTCTTGGGACACTCTCCAAATGGAGAGTATGGTGCACTTCTGTATGTTTTTCTACTTACCTAAGCACACACCCCTGGGACCTCTCTCCAATGGGAGAGTAATGTGCACCTTCTGTCAATGTTTTTTTACTTACCTCAGCACAGCCTGGGACCCTCTTCCAATGGAAAGTATGTGCCCACTTCTGTATGTTTTTCTACTTACACTAAGAGAGAGACTTGGACCCTCCTCCAAATGGAAAGTATGTGCACTTCTGTATGTTTTTCTACTTACACTAAGCACAGTCCTGGGACCCTCTCCAAATGGAGATTATGTGCACTTCTGGTATGTTTTTTCTACTTACCTAAGCACACCCTGGGCCCCCTCTCCAATGGAGAGTATGTGCACTTCTGTATGTTTTTGTACTAACATAAGCACAGTCTGGGACCCTCTCCAAATGGAAAGTATGTGCACTATCTGTATGTTCTTCTCCCTACTTACCTACAGCACACGCCTGGGACCCGCTTTCCTCCAAATGGAGAGTATGTGCACTTCTGTATGTTTTTGGTAGGCATCTTACCTAGACACATCCTGGGACCCACTCTCCAAATGGAGAGTAGTGTGTCCCTTCTGTATGTTGACATGTTTTTGTACTTACCTAAGCACAGCCTGGGACCCTCTCCAAATGGAAAGTATGTGCACTTTCTGTATGTTTGTTTACTTCCATAAGCACAGTCTGGGGACCCTCTCCAAAAATGGAGAGTATGTGCACTCTCTGTATGTTTTTTTTACTGGACCTAAGCACAGCCTGTGACCCTCTCCCTCTCCAAACTGGAAAGTATGTGCACTTCTGTATGTTTTTGTACTTACATAAGCACAGCCTTCGACCCTCCTCCAAATGGAGAGTTGTGTGCACTTCTGTATGTTTTTGGTACTTACCTAAACACAGCCTGGGACCCATCTCCAAATGGAAAGTATGTGCACTTCTGTATGTTTTGCTTCTACTTACAGTAATCACAGCCTGGGACCCTCTCCAAATGGAAAGTATGTGCACTTCTGTATGTTTTTGTACTTACCTAAGCACAGCCTGGGACCCTCTCCAAATGGAGAGTATGTGCACTTCTGTATGTTTTTTAATACCTACCTAATCTCAGTCATGGGAACCTCTCCAAATGGAAAGTATGTGCACTTCTGTATGGTTTTTTGTACTTTACCTAAGCACACCCCCTGGGACTCTCTCCAAAATGGAAAAGTATGTGCACTTCTGTTGAGTTTTTGTACTTTACCTAAGCACAGCCTGGGACCCTCTCCAAACGGAAAGTATGTGCAACTCTGTCTATGTTTTTTGTACTTAACCTTAGCACAGCCTGGGACCCTCTCCAAATGGAGAAATATGTGCACTTTCGTATGTTTTTTGTACTATACCTAAGCACAGCCTGGGACCCTCTCCAAAATGCAAGTATTTGCACTTTCTTGTATTTTTTTCTACTTACCTAAGCACAGCCTGGTGACCCTCTCTCAAACGGAAAGTATGTGCAGTTCTGTAATGTTTTTGTACTTCCCTAAGCACATCCTGGAGACCCTCTCCAAATGAAAAGTATTTTCACTTCTGTATGTTTTTGTACTTACCTAAGCATAGCCTGGGGCTCTCCTTCCAATGAAAAGTAATGTGCACTTCTTGTATGTTTTTGTACATACCTAAGCAATAGCCGGGACCCCCTCTCCAAAATGAAAATTATGTGCACTTCTGTATGCTTTTTTGTACTTACACTAAAAGGCACACCCTGGGACCATCTCCAAATAGGGAAGTATGTGCACTTCTGTATTCTTTCCTTAATTTTTCTGCCATTGAAGCGTTCAGGATCAAAGCGCTCGGGATCAGTGAAGTATTTAGGATCATTATGTAGAGAAGACAAAGGTACAATTACAGGAGTTCCAGGTTTCACTTCATAAACTCCTCCCGATGTTTCCAGCTTGTACGGTTTTGTACACATTTTTGTCAGAAAATACGCAGGTGGATATTTTCGAAGAGCCTCTGAAAACAAAATAATAAATAGTCTGATCCATTACACTGTTTGTTAGAGAACAACATGTTTCACGCTAATTCCAAAAAAATCCTGAATCTCGCTGAGAAAAAAAAAAGACCAGATTAACTTGGCTCAATTTCAGCTTTGTATTTTATTTTTAGAATTCTTTTTGAAATTTCTGTCAAAATTTAATTACATCAAAGTAAAGGTGGAGTAAAATTAAGATATCCATTTTTTTCAATTGTATGATGGAAGTAATTTAACTAAAATTCACTGGCACTATCGAACCCGTAGCACTCCACTCATCCCTATCCTGAGCTAATGGTTTCCCTCAAAGCATGGTTAATATTATTCTCCCACCTCATACTTGGTCTACCAATTTGGAGTTTTCCCTCTGGTTTACCTACAAGAAACTTCCATGTCCCTATATAATTCGTGATATATGTTCTGCCCATTGTAGTCTTCAAGGCTTAACTGTTATTATATGGTTTTCTATAAAAAAAATAGTCCACCGCTGTAGTCTCGAGGTAGCGTGCTGCCTTGTCACGCAGCGGGCCCGGGTTCGATCCCCGCTCGGGACAGTTTTTCTGGGTGAGGTTTTTATCGGGGTTTTTCCTCACATGTAAGACAAATGTCAGGAAAACTTTAAGGCCCAAACGGTCCCCGAAATCATATGACCATCATCATTATCATCCTTACCATTATCATCATCATCCTTCACCGGTGTGGAAAGAAACGGGAAGCTACCACACCTACATAATTCCCTAGTAAAGCTGCAAAGCATAGCATGAAAATGCTATGATTGCAGTGAAAGACCTGCCTTCGGGCAGAATTACTATGGATGGATGGATAAAAAAAATCATGTAGCTCACTGTTAAATGGCCTTCTCCATTCGTCTGGTTGTTAGTAATAATTTAGTAAGACAATTTTAAAAAGGTAACTAATCCCACTCTAGACCTAAGGAGGTCAGGGAAGGTTCACAAGCTCCCTCCTTTCTAGGCACGAGATGTCAGGCCTGCGTGACTGTTGTCTTTACTCCTACAACAAGCGCCGGATACCCATTTACATTAAAGGTTGACTCGACCCCATGGGCATGGTGCCGCCATAAGGTTTAGGCCAGATTAAATATCCTAGTGTTAGGTTGTACGTGTTACATTCGTGAAGGGAATTATACACCGACCGAACTGAGTATCCTCTAGGTAAATTAGTTTCACCGACGAGTAAATTTTAAGTAACGGTGCAAGGGAAAAGTGAACTTTTGCGCTCGATATATAAGAAGACAATCGTTTAGCTCCTGGTAAACTTTTTATTTATATAATCGACTCAATTACTTACTTCACAGCCGTTTTGCTTTGTGGTTAATAATTATTTAGCATATCAAGCGGCGTGTCACGTTTAACTCGGGTGCGTAATTTTGCTAGTCGGGAATGCGTTCGCGCCACATTTTAAGCACTGACACATAATATATTATAATAATATATGCCTATGAGAATTTTCTTTACAACTGGAAGTCTAATTATACCATATTAATGTTTCCTTATATCTTTTTTATATCATATATATATATATATATATATATATAGTCCACCGCTGTGGTCTCGAGGTAGCGTGCTGCCTTGTCACGCAGCGGGCCCGGGTTGGATCCCCGGTCGGGGCAGTTTTTCTGGGTGAGGTTTTTATCGGGGTTTTTTCTCACCTGTAAGACAAATGTCTGGGAAACGTTATAGGCCCAAACGGTCCCCGAAATCATATGACGATTATTATCACCATCCCTATCATCATCATCATCCTTCACCAGTGTGGAAAGCAATGGGAAACTACCACACCTACACAATTCCCTAGTAAAGCTGCAAGCATAGCATGTAAATGTTATAATTACAGTGAAGGATCTGCCTTCGGGCAGAATTACTATGGATATATATATATATATATATATATATATGTATGGAAGTTAACAGATATAACACTAAAATATATGACATATTATATTATAGTTAATTCCTATATTGCACATCATTTCCTTTTATGATTGTATATGAGCAAATATAAATATATAATTCAACTTTAATAGAAGGACTATATTACTTATTCATCATCACCACTCTCCCTTAGGTCCACAATAAAGCGTTCCTCTATTGTTTGAATGGCGTATTGTTTCTCTACCTTAATGACGATGGTCCACACATTGACGTCCAGAGGTTGCTCACCACTTCCCTTAACAAGTCACAGAAGCTAGCACTACGTGCTGGGATGTGTTGTTCTTTCTCACATAAATCTTCAACCGAGCCCATACTAGTCCGATTGGGTTACATACACAGTGATAGGGGGGTATAATTCGCGGCGAATGAATTTACACGTAAAAAAGTATATATATATATATTCTTTTGGTCTACCAAATATTAAAATATTAAGTGCCAGCTATTGTGGCGTCATTGTTCCCCTATTCACAATTTTACTGATTGTAGTCTGCTTAATACAAGAATAGCAGCCGTCTTAATACTTTCTCATTTCCCTAATTTATTCATTACATATTCATGGGTATAACAAACAAGCTTCTAACACTGTTTACATAAAATTGGCCTTGCTATAGAGTTTTGTTTTGATTGAGAATTACCCTCCGAGAGCTGTGTCTCAGAATTTTCACTCGAATCCCACTGTCTCCACATCTTAACAATTACCGTTACACAACCTTTAATTAGCTATGTGATCCACAAGTGATCAAGAAGGAAACATAAAACAGACTAACTTAAAATGTTGACCAAGTGAGGATCCTGCAAAAGACATAAGTTTCAACGCTGTTAAGATAATTATATCAAATTGGAGTAAACTGGAAACATCGTTTAAAAATGCTAAGACATTATTGGCAGAAAACTGTTTTCAGTTTTTGGTGATTGGAGCGGCGTCTTAAGAAGCTCTACCTGACAGTAACAATGTATTTTTTAAACCAGATGGAAACAGTTGCCTTTGATACCGTCTGTGAACTAAATGACTGATCTGACTTTATAAACAACATAAAGTGGAATTAAATAAAAAAATGAAAAATAATTTTAATTTCCAACACGCTTGGGATAAATAATTTTACCATCAAAAACGAGGGATGCTCTTTATCAATTAATATATTTGATGATAACAGATATTGGTAAAAGTAAAGTCTCTAAGAAGAAAATGTAAAAATCATAAAAAGCACCCCACGCTTTTGATGGTAAAATTATTTATCCCAAGCGTGTTGGAAATTAAAATTATTTTTCATTTTTTTAGTTCGGTTTTCTAATAAAGCGTGTTGTTTTAGTTTTTTAAAACTATTATTTATTTTTTATTTTTTAGTTTTAATATTTTACAGGATAAGATAAAAATGTAAATATCTTTAAATTCGATACTATTGTAGTATGAGCTAAAAGTAATACTCTTCTAAAAAAAACTCCCAGCCGAATTTGAACCAGCGATCTATCGATTACTGAAATTATATACCACTAGAGTTCACCGCTCTACCAACTAAGCTCTTACAACGATTGACTAAAAGGTCGACAAGTCCGCAACCTATTATACCTGTTTTCAATTTTTTGATTTTGTGATGATTCTGGCCAGGATTTTAAAAACAAAATATGAAATTATTATATTGTCACTGGTCGTTTACAAGTATACAAAGTTTCAAGTCGATTCAATGTTTCTAAGTGGGTGAAAATTGTGTTCAAAGATTCCGCTACATAGATACAAAGACACGTTTTTTTTTATTTTCTGATGATTCTGGCCATGATTTTAGAAACAACATATTAAATTATTGTATTGTCACGGGTCCTTTACAAGTATACAAAGTTTTAAGTTGATCCAATGATTTCAAGTGGGTGAAAATCGCGTTGAAATATTCCGTTACATAGATAGATAGATAGATAGATAGATAGATAGATAGATAGATAGATAGATAGATAGATAGATAGATAGATAGATAGATAGATAGATAGATAGATAGATAGATAGATAGATAGATAGATAGATAGATAGATAGATAGATAGATAGATAGATAGATAGATAGATAGATAGATAGATAGATAGATAGATAGATAGATAGATAGATAGATAGATAGATAGATAGATAGATAGATAGATAGATAGATAGATAGATAGATAGATAGATAGATAGATAGATACAAGTCAAGCTAACATAAAGCGTGTCAAAATAATTTCGTAATGAGGGGAGAAGTGTACTGTTGTTTTATCCCTAACTTGAATGGACTCCTGGGAACAGTTTATGAACCGGCAGATTGATGTATGTGTTCATTAACTCTATCGAAATAAGTATAAAGAGCATTCTTCACTACACAAACATGTGTACGATTATTGAAAACACAAAATATAATTTACACAAGTGGTATGCGTGCTATGGCCTTATTGGGGCAACAGGGAGGGTACATACAATTCCTGTGTTTTACGTGTGACTGGGATTCTACAGCCGTGTAATGACACTGTAAAGTTACTAATTGGCTGAAAAGATAACAACTGGTGCCAGGAACAAAATATGCAATAAATCGCACAATATTTGATTCTGAAAAAGATATTACTACCTCCTTTGCATATAAAATTAGGATTAATGAAGCAATTTTCTAAAGTTTTGGACAAAAGTTTCCTGAAATTGTTAAAACATTGTGTTACTGTCGGAGGCAAATATGAAGGAATACTCTTTGTTGACCACATATTCACAACCTTATTAGGGTTGTTACTTTTAAAAACTGCATGTCTGATATGGAACTACAGGCTTGCGAATCATACGAGGACGTTATGGAGAAGTTTCTGGGTAATGTTAACATGATCAATATGTGAACATTGTAAAACCGTGGTCGAAAAGTACAGGGTACTGGAATGTAATGAGCTTGAAGTTACACTTCCTTCACTCTCAACATCAACATTTCCCAGAATATTCAGGCGCACTAAGTGAAGAACATGGTGACAGATTCTATAATAAAGATATAAAAGAGATGGAAACGAGGTACCAGAATCGTTCCGAAGTCTCCAAGATTGCCTGCTATTTTAGGTGTTCGGTAAGAGAAATTCCTCGGCAGGAACACAAACACCAATGACTCACCGTTCGTTTCTTGTTAAGAAGAGGAGAAAAGAGAGATCTTAAGGTATATTAGTAATGCTTTATCAATATTAAACTGTTTTTATCTACACAATTTATATTAATAATAATAAGTTGGTAAGAGGCACTCGAAAGAGCATTAAGTTATAAGTTTATGATTTGTCTTTTATGAGTTCGTTCAGTGATCCTGTCCATATTCTGCATTGTTTGTAATGGTATCGCTCACACTTTTGGTCGCATATCTTGCATTCACACGAATCACTCGGTTGGTGGAATTTTGTATTTTTGCACATTTTGTGATGATATCCGTGTGTTGCCAAACCTATGATTCTGTGCCTTTGTGGTTGGTAACTTCCAGTCCACTCTCTGTTTACCATGGAATCTGAGGCGTAGAAATCTTCGTCGATCTCTTTTTCTCTCTGTTTCTTTTTTTCGATGACTTTCTTATATGGTTCCGTTGCTGGCAGTAGTATCCTTTGTCTCAGGTCCTCTAGGAAGAAGGTTTCTCTGGCTAGCATATAGGTCATTCTATTTGGTGTGTATTACAATTTATATTGTATCAAGCCATTGTATATTATACAGAATAAAAATATTATCGCTATTACATATAACGCTAAAAGTAATAAATATTTAATTTTGACATGGCAAAAAACACCTTACACGATACGGAAAAACTATTAAAATACTGGAATTCAGCAAACTAAAATATTACGTTAAAGGATAATTTTGAAATTCAGAATGGGTTGAAGCAAGGAGATGCACTATCTCCTCTACTATTTAATTTTGTACTAGAGCATCCCATCAAATCTTTAGAGGATGAAGAAGGCCTACAACTCAATAGTATTAATACGCTGTTAGATTATGCTGATGATGCAGTACTATTGCCCGATAACGAGGAGATACTAAATTCCAATACGCACACACTATTAAGTAACAATAAGTAATTTGGGACCAGAAGTAAATATCAATAAAACTAAATATATGGCCACACACAGATATATATTATATGATGGAAATGGAAAGCTAATGACAAATGAGGGAAAATTTGAGGTAGTGACTGAATTGAAGTACCCAGGAACAATAATCACAAATTTGAATGAAATGCACAAAGATATTAAATATAGGCTCATTTCTGGAAATGCGTGCTATTAGCTATGCATTACAGAGACTCTTGACATCCCAACTCCTTTCAAAAAACGTTAAACTGAAAATATATAAAGCTATTATTCTACCAGTTATATGGATACGAAACGTGGACTCTTACTATAAGGGAGGAAAGGAAATTACAAGTATTTGAGAATAAAGTACATAGGAAAATTTTTGGACCAAAGAGAGATGAAAAGACAGGCGAATGGAGAAGACTAGATAGCATTGAGCTACATGGTCTTTATAGGAAGCCGGATATAATAACAACAGTTAAGTCTCATAGACTGTGATGGCAGGACATGTGGCACGAATGGAGAATTAAAGATGTGCATGGAAAACGCCCAGTTGGTAGACCAAGAATGAGGTGGGAGATTAACATTAAGTATGATTTGAGGGAAGTAGATTGTACAGGGGGTGATTGGAAAACATTAGCTCAGGATAGGGATGTCCGCGCGGCCATAAAACTCTACAGGTTTGATAGTGCCCTTGATTTGGTTAGACCTATTAAATCTTGTGCCGCAGGAAAAATTAAATTCGCAGGCCTGTGAAAATCATTCTTAAACTTTATTTTAAACCTTTCAAAATACGACCTAAATTTTCGATGTCCAGTCATGAACTGAGTAAGAAAGTGTTCACATTTTAAAAGGTGTATTGAAAGCTAACTTGTTAATGCTCTCAAAAAGGTTCGGGTTACTTCCTGCAAAATTATAAAACGAGAAATTAACACGTGTTGTATTAACTCTCCTCAAATATACTCTTTATATCAATGATATAAAAAAACTCCTGGCCTCACATCCACATTTGTCAATCACAGAGGTAGATGATAATCAGCCAGTGTAGGGGTGACATGTGGTCAGCATGTCGTGTCCCCCAGTCATTATAGCTGGTTTCCTCAACCTGGAGTCGCTACTTATTGTAGCTACCCAAATGCCTCACGATGCTGGGTGGGTATCGGTCCCATACTGGCCGAAATACCATGAGAAAATTTCTTCCTCCATGGAGACTCGAACCAGCGCAAGTCCCGTAGTTCTGCGCCAAGGCTACCTGCCTTAACCACTCGGCTACGGCGCGGGACATATCAATGATATATCTAATCCTAATATTTGGTACTATGCATTGCCATCATGAGCATACTTACGCCATGGTTTGTACTATGCATTGCCATCATGAGCAAACTTACGCCATGGTTTGTACTATGCATTGCCATCATGAGCAAACTTACGCCATGGTTTGTATTATGCATTGCCATCATGAGCAAACTTACGCCATGGTTTGTACTATGCATTGCCATCATGAGCAAACTTACGCCATGGTTTGTACTATGCATTGCCATCATGAGCAAACTTACGCCATGGTTTGTACTATGCATTGCCATCATGAGCAAACTTACGCCATGGTTTGTGATGTTCGATTAATTAAGATCTAACAAAATAAAAGACTTCTTTTCTGCTCTTCTTGTGAACAACATTTACTATAATTTTTCGTATTGTTCATATTTCTATTGAACTACCCCATCTTTTTACCTCTTAAGGCATAAAATTATATTGTCTTAGAAAATGTGTATATATACTAATAACATACACCAATAAACTTTATATACGTCTATAAATTACTTCGTATAAACATTTTGGTAATTATGATGATCTTGTAGAATATTTCCGGGGTGTTGGCTGTGGTCTTAAGGCTTGTAGTTTCCCGACGTTTCGCCAGATATATTATCTTAACTGCACACACTATTTCATCCGTCTGCAACGAGAAGCCATTGAAATATTCAAACATCAAAATAGTTACAATAGAAAGGAAGAATCGTTGAAAGTCAACAAAGCACGGATACCAGTAAAAAAAAAGCCAAATGTAAACCACTACAAGAACTATCTACCAGAACATCAGACAGCAACCTTATTGGTGCAATAGAAGACTCTAATGCTAACCAACCAGAAGGCAGATACAATTTACGAAGTAACGGACCGCGCACAGAACACGTCGCAGATAAATGTATAAATAGGGCTGATAGTCGACAAAATTGCCAGTCTCAAGACAACGTCGGGGAGCTACAAGCTTCAAGACCACGGCCAACAGCCCGGAAATCTTCTACAAGATCATCATAATAACTCCGGCCGTGAAAGCCTAAGTCAATATATTTTGGTAATTCTCTCCAAAGAAATGTTCTAAATACTGTATCAACATAGACATTTTACGCATTAAGTATTCTAATGCAATCTTTAAAATTATATTAGGACGACAACGCTTTGGAAACAACAGGCAAATGAGTACAGTATGTGTTTTATTTGACTTCGATTAGTATTCATTGAAAAGGAAGAACAAATTTTGCTCAGAAGTCTTTTATTTCAGATATGAGGTTATTGTACATCACATCAAATTTTTACTTTTCCATATAAATCCATACTCGCCCTCTTTTACGCCTTTAAAAGTCCATTACCCCCGGCCGGGTTTTAACCTGCAAACCTCGAGATCAGAGGTGAACATGGTAATTACTGGTCCACCAGAACTAACAGACAGCGAAATAGAGAGAATAAGAAAGAAGAACAAACAAATTAAATGTGAATTTTACCAGACAGAACCATTTCAAGATACGCCATCTCCTGTATTCCATCAAAATCGAGTTCACCGCCATTTTTTTCTATAACAGAATCCACTTCCTTACGAAGGTTTTCTTGTACGTCGGGGTTAACAGCTAGAGCGTAAAGAGTGAAAGCGAGAGCGCTTGATGACGTTTCATAACCATCCACAAAGAATGTAGAAGCTTGGGCGGCCACATCTTCTTCAGTGAATTCTGAAATAAATATATAACGTAAATTAATGCTATTAGAATGAGAAGTAAATCAGGTTGAAGAGTATGGCGATTCTAGAAGGATACAATTATTTATTTATTTATTTATTTTAATTTGCAATTAAATGTAAATACAATTTTGTCTTGGTCATGATGGTCAGAAATTAATTTACATTCTTCTGGTTTAGCTTTATTTCCTGCTTAAATTTTTTTTATAACGAAAACAAGGAATAATTTATTATTATTAATTAAATAAAAACAAAACGTAGTTTTATTTGATTTTCATATTTATTATATAATTCAGTGACAGCTGTTTCGTTACACTGTACCTTCTTCAGACATGTTAACAAATTATGAATTGTGTTTCAACTGATCTAAGCAACAATACAACAATATTTATTTAAATTTTTTAATTTAACAAAGGGGATTCATTCAAATCAAGTTGAGAATTTAACAGTTTTTTACTACTTTTAAATGTATTAATTTCTACAGCCTCCAAAAGATCTAACTTCTTACCCTTATCACAAATATGAAAAATTTCAAAATTTGGATCGAAACAATGATTAAATTGGAATAGGTGGTTTTACAATTTTTTACAATTTTACAACACCGCACTGTTCTCGAGAACTAAAAACACGTCCGTACACTACCACGTACCAATGTTGTCTAGCATAATTTGAATTTTCTAAATTTCTGTTATAACTGAATTATATAATAAATATGAAAATCAAATAAAACTACGTTTTATTTTTATTTAATTAATATATATGGATTTTCATCAAGTAAACACCAACTCAATTGATAATTTATTATTGTTTTAAATGCAAAGCAACGTAACCAGATCTATACTAAAGCATTTTCATTGGTATAAATGGTAGTGTGTAGAATACTTGGTGTTACTATAATATAGATTTCAAAGAATAAAAAGTAGACTTTGGAAAATACAACAGTTTACTTTGTTATATGATTAATTAATTAATAATGCTTTTGGCTTCACAAATCAGAGGATACAATAATTGATTCCTAAAATCTGAAGTAAATTATTCAACTCTAATTCAAATTTCAAACCATTAATATACTGTGTTTACGGTTTGAATATTTCTGTCACTTGGTAAAACCGTATTTGTTTTTATAAGTTTCTTAAGCATTATGAGTATATTGGTTTAGTTTTCTATATACAAATTGAATCCAAACTCTATCCATAAATTTCACAAGTTGTTGAGGGAAGTTTCTTGAGTGTTCGTGATACAAAAAACCCTTTGTCTCCGGTGACTCATTACCGATTTCATTTTTCGTTTTCTTTTCATCCATATTTTTATCTATTTACTCGGAATTATGTGGTTTCAACATGATGGGGCATCATCACATTTTGCAGTGTATGTTAGGGAATACTTGATGATCTGTTCGGGCAAAGATGGATTGACCACGGTGGTCCTGTTTCGTGGCCAACTCGGTCACCAGATCTGATGGCCATGGACTTTGTTCTTCTGGGATCACGTGAAGGACCTTTTCACGGAACTCCTGTCGAAACCTGTATCAACTGGTTGCTAGGATTGTAGCTACAACTGATGATGTTCGCGTATCTCCTGGGATGCTAGTCCATGTGCGAAAGTCTATGTGGCGTTGCTGTGAAGTTTATCGTGGGTGATCATGGCGCTGAACATTTTGTACAATTACTTTAAATAATAAAGCGCTGTAATTCGGAAACGATCATATTTTGAGTAAACAGATACCCCAAAGAAAAAGAAAATTATTCGATAATGAGTCACTGGAGGCCTTAGGTTCCTTACACCAAAACACTTAGATAAGATTACTGAAAATTTATGAAAGATCATCGGTGGAGTTTGGATTCACACTGTAAAAGTAAGTTATAGTTATGTAAAATATTGACTATTAAATCTGTTACTTTTATTTTTTAAAAAATACAAAGTTATTTAGGGTATTTAACCTGTGCAGGTGTAATTAAAGGTCAATGAAATAAATTCTTACTATGATGATCTTGAAGAAGATTTTCGGGCTGTAGGCCGTGGTCGTGAGGCTTATAGTTCCCCGACGTTTCGCCAGAGACTGCGTCTGGCATCCTCAAGGGTTGTCTTGAGACTGGCAATTCTGTCCGCTGTCTGTCCTATTTATACGTTCACCGCGATGTGTTCGTAAGTTGTATCTGCCTTCTGATTGCTCAGCGTTAGGGACTTCCATTGCTCCAATGAGATTGGTGTTTGATGGTCTAGTCGACTGTACGTTATATCTGCCTTCTGATTGGTCAGCGGTAAGGACTTCCATTGTTCCATTTAGATTGCTGTTTGATAGTCTAGTCGACTGTGCTTGTAGAGGTTTACATTTTTCGTTTTTTTAGAAACGGTATCCATACTTTGTTGACTTTTAATGATTCTTCTTTTCTGTTGAAACTGACCAATCAGAAGGCAGATATAACGTACAGTCGACTAGATCATCAAACAGCAATCTCATTGGAGCAATGGAAGTCCCTAACGCTGACCAATCAGAAGGTAGATATAACTTACGAACACATCGCGGTGAACGTATAAATAGGACAGACAGCGGACAGAATTGCCAGTCTCAAGACAACCCTTGAGGATGCCAGACGCAGTCTCTGGCGAAACGTCGGGGAACTACAAGCCTCACGGCCACGGCCTACAGCCCGAAAATCTTCTTCAAGATCATCATAGCAACTCCGGACGTGAAAGTCTACGAAAATACTTACTATATTTGCTAGGTGAAATTTCCTTAGAATCATGTCCATTACTAACATTATCGTCCTTGTCTTCAATTTTTCTATTTTTGATGTCAATTAAGTGCTGAAGGAAGTCTGCACGAGCCACATTATGTTGTTCTCTGTATGTTATTACTTCATTGACGATCCGCATGAAAAATCCATACACGCTAGGACTAGCAAGACTGTGGGCATGAAACATTACGCATGTTAATAGAAAATAGAGTTCAGACATTGTATTCAAATGAATGCGATATAAACAACATAACTGTGCACAGAAACATCACAGCTCATTTAAATATTTGATAATCTTATATTAACAGGGAAGAGCTTCAGGCTACATATGAGATCAAGAGCGGTGGCAGCAATAAGGACAATCAATGAAATTAGGAACATCAGGTTACTGTCAATCAGCACCGCTATGGACTTGTTCAGATTGAAGGTACTACCCGTACTTGTGTATGGACTCGACTTGATACCTCACATATAAGCAACTGGAGGATATGGAGAAAGTGAAGTCAAGATACCTCAAGAGACCCTTAGGAGTATCACCGAGTACGAGATCGAGGCTGGTTTAACGAAACGCACCAGAGGAACGTTGTTTTTAATAGAAGATCTGGCGGACAAAAACCTATACTCTAACTCCTGCCATCTAGTAAAGTCTACAATGTACGCCGTGCAAAGACCTGCAAGAGAAGCAGAAGGAACAGACCATCAATCAATTTTTATGCGACTTGGTGCGGATGCAAGACAGACGATGGACAGAAACGAAACTGTGAATTGCGTCATGTCACTACCAGAACCTGGAAGTCCATGGCTTCCATCACAAGATATCTGCTGCAACAAGGACATTTCATGAACCTAAACGACATGTGCATATGTTGGTTTTTGTGGTTCACAAATGTGTGAAAAGTCACATATTCTGAATTGAAAAAAACTACTTAAATCAATCAGTGGCTTATAGCAAAAGCACATTAAGCACCTTACATGTAATATCTGGTTTCAGTTTTTTGTGCGCATTTCTTTCCTCCTTTATTTTATTTAATTTTCTAATCTTTTCTTTTTAATGATTATCAAATAATACTTAAATCCGATTTGCCGTAGCAACAGTTGGGTTAAGTAATATACTAAAAGTTGGATGGTCGGGGATTCAAATTCCGATGTGCTCAGGTTTATTTAACTGTGGCTCTACGGTCCGCGTAACCTCAACGAAAATTAATACCAAACTTTGTTCTATGTGTAAAGGCGGCCTTAACGCAGGGTTCACAACCTGTATCATATCCCTTGCCAATTGTTTTTAAAGATGGGAGACTTAATTTTCTTTTACCCAAAGCATGTTCAGAGACCTGTAGGGGAACACTTTATTTTGCTTTAAAATAAATATGTTTTGTCAAAACTTGGGACAGCATGCGCAGTTCAATTTGTTAATATTCTTGTATGAGTCCCTGAATTTTAATTAAGAATTATTTTGGGATAAATATAGGGCAATTCTAAATGATTGGTGCATCAAGCAAACATTCCTGTCGTTACATTAAAGAAAAAAAATGTATGCCTGAACTGTGATTAGAACGAGGATCTACAGCTTTGAACTGCCCAAACATCCATAGACACACACATTTTTTTCTGTTTCAAATTCCGTGAATCATCGTGTAATGAACACTTTCACATTACAGTACAGGCTTGTTCTACAAAATAAGGTGTTATGGCACATCATGGCTTCTTGATGAAAGCAGCTCTTCCTGTAATGCTAATAGTATTCACTACAAAGGATACATGAGGTGTTAAAACTACAAAAATATGTGTCTGTCCGTAGTTGCCTGGGAAAATATTAGCACATTGTTTGGACCAAAGAGAGCGAACAGACAGGTGGATGGAGATGATTAAATTGCAGTGAGATACTTGATGTTTATAGGAAATCAGATATAATAAGAATATTCAAGTCTTGTAGGTTCCAATGGACACGGCATGTAGCACGAATAAAGAATTAAAGAGGGAATGGGAACTCCATGGGGTTACAAAAGAGTAGTGAAGTGCATTCAATAACCTCTCCTACTTAAATCCCAACCTCACCTTCATGTGGTGCAACCTGTTTATAACAAACGAGGCTCTGGGGACCGAGTCACAGCGGTATAACTGTTACATCAGGATTAGAGTAAATGCTAATCCTCCTTCATGCCTGTCCAGAGGCTTTAGGTGGCAGCCCCACCACTGGACTTACTACTTTTCGGCTAGCAACCGTCTGGTAGGAAATCAACTTGCTGTCAAGTCTCCAAAGATTCAAAACCGGAAGGATATACACGTTGACAACCAAGCAATACTCACGGCAATTGGCTAGCCCATATTCAGCGCATGGATCATCACAGAATACTTACTTACTCACTGGCACTATCGAACCCGTAGGTTCATGGCCGCACGGACATAAGCTCTCCATACATCCCTATCCTGAGCTAATGCTTTCCAATCATTCCCTGTATAATCTACTTCCCTCAAATCATAGTTAATGTTGTTCTCCCACCTCATTCTTGGTCTACCAACTGGGCGTTTTCCTTCTGGCTTTCCTACAAGAAGTTTCCATGCACGTCTTTCATTCCCCATACCTGCAACATGTCC
Organism: Diploptera punctata; assembly: GCA_030220185.1. Lineage (NCBI taxonomy): Eukaryota > Metazoa > Arthropoda > Insecta > Blattodea > Blaberidae > Diploptera > Diploptera punctata. The sequence continues at coordinate 466,490 of JASPKZ010008091.1, read as the reverse complement.
TGCCCATCGCAGTCTACGGGACTTAACTGTTCTTATTATATCTGGCTTCCTATAAAGACCACACGTAGTTCATTGTTATGTAGTCTTCTCCATTCACCTGTCTGTTCATCTCTCTTTGGTCCAAAAATTTTCCTAAGAACTTTATTCTCAAATACTCGTAATCTCCTTTCCTCCCTTAAAGTAAGAGTCCATGTTTCGCACCCATATAATATAACTGGTAGAATAATAGTTTTATATATTTTCAGCTTAATGTTTTTTGAAAGGAGTTGGGACATCAAAAGTCTCTGCAATGCATAATAGCATGCATTTCCAGAATTGAGCCTATGTTTAATTTCTTTGTGCGTCTCATTCCTATTTGTGATTATTGTTCCTAGGTATTTGAATTCAGCCAATTCCTCAAAATTTCCCTCATTTGTCATTAGCTGTCCATTTCCATTATATAATGTATTTCTACGTGTGACCATATATTTAGTTTTACTGATATTTACTTCCAGTCCTAATTTTCTTAGTGTTACTCAATAGTGTGTGCGTGTTGGCCTTTAGTATCTCCTCGCTATCGGCCAGTAGTACTACATCATCAGGATAAACTAACAGCTTATTTATAACAGAATACCAAAACAAATTCTTCACTACATTCCTCGAGGCAGAAGATCTGTGGGTCGACCTTTTCGGAGATGGCGGGAGACCGTAACGGGCCACTCTGGGCCTAATACTTGAAAGGACGATGATGATGGGAACTCCATATAAGAAATTCAGAGAGGAAAGCGTTGTAATTAGGCCACGGATGTGGTGGGAGAAAATATTAATAACGGTTTGCGGAAGATAAATTATACAAAGGATGTTTGGCGAGGAGAACATTGTCTCAGGATATGATTGTATTGAGATCTTATTTTCCGCGTGGCATTAACCTCCGGGTACGGTAGTGTCAGTTAGTGAGTTAGTTATAATAACATTTTATTGTAATTGTATTTTAATCGAACATTTACGATTTTCTACGTTGAGTGAAAGAGAATTCTACACAAGCTTAACTTAAGATACATTACGAAACTCCGTTGAGGTCACTGCGTTAAAGTTTTTTTTAGAATTGTAAAACAGCACCTGATATCTCAGTCGTCCTCAATAATCAGTAGTGTAGTTTTGTAGGAGGCCTTTCGATAACTTAAGTATCATCTTCGCTTTCAGTTTAGAACTGACTATTGCTGGTCTTTAATTTGTACAGGGTGTTCATATTTCTGGGTACGTTCTCATTTAATAGGTGTTTGTTTGTGGTTTCCTTGATAATTTCTAACTCTTCGAGAACGTTGATTTTTGATGTATTGTTTCCTCTATGCTGGATTAATAATGCATTATCTATTGATTTGAATGTATTATCGATCCTGCATAGAGAAAACGAATCAACGTTCTCGAATAGTTAGAAATTATCAAGGAAACCACAAACAAACACCTGTTAAATGAGAACGTACCCAGTAATATGAACACTCTGTACAAAATAATTACCAGCAACATTCAGTTCTAAACTGAAAGAAGAAGATTATATGTAAGTTATCGAAAGGCCTCCTACAAAACTACATTGCTGTTTATTGAGGATGACTAAGATCTCAGGTACTATTTTACATTTCTTAAAGCTTTAATAGGCTTAACTCACCAGGCTAAACAAATGAATGAATAAATAAGACCTACTGAAAATATTAGTGGTAGTAATGCAATTTATTGACTTTTTTTTTCGAAAGAAAGGAAATATATTTTCTTATATGTATACATCGCGCACGAGCTGTTTGGCCGTAAGTGCTTATTCTGTTCCATGATAATGAAAAAAAAAAGAACATACAAATATACAAACTAAAACATGCTGACCACACACTCATACAAAACTACACATAAACAAAGCATATATACTGGTATAAGTCTACATCTTCAATACACTTACATATATTTATCGTTTTTATGCCTTTTCTTTATGTATGAGAGTAGGTGTGTAGCCATGTTTCTATTTGTTTATATATTCGTATGTTTTCTTATTCATGAAACAGAATATGCAGTTAAGGTCAAACAAGCCCTTGCGCAGTGTAAATAATAATAATAATAATAATAATAATAATAATAATAATAATAATAATAATAATAATAATTATTATTATTATTATTATTTATTTTAGCTGGCAGAGTTAAGGCCATAAGGCCTTCTCTTCTACTCAACCAGCGAATAGTAAAATTATACAAAAATTACATATATATTACAATTTTAAGACATTATTAAAATACAGACTAAACAAAATACAATGATGATGTGATCTAATACTAGCTAATACTAACAAAAACATAGAATATAATAAAATTAAGATGATATAAAATAAAGTAAGTAGCTTCCTAGATGACTATTAATGGAATGCTCTATATAGTTGTTATGCAGTTAATGTTTTCATTGTGTCGAACTTAAGATATCAGTTAATTTGGATTTAAATAATGATAGCGACGTGACTGGGAAGTGAGTAACAGGCTCTAGCCATAGATATTGTGTAAGATTCAGAGTATAGACAGGTCCTGTGTTGAGGTATCAAAAGTAAAGAAGAGTCTTGTGACTCTTGGGATGAGCCGATAAGTTTTGAAAACGTGTTGTTAAATAAGTTGGTAAATAAAAAGGTGTATTAATATCAGGTGAATAAATAGTGATAGAGAAACACACCGCAATACACACACATACAATCGTAAGGGCCGGCAAGCCGTACTTTTATGGAACCTTTCATTTGGAGCAAAAATAGCAAAATAATTCAGAAATATTGTTTTATTTATGTTTAGGCCTAAATGTATACCGTACGCTAAAACGTTTCACTTACCTAAATTTGAATACTTTAGATAGACGAGGAAACATAGTAATTACAAGAAACATTAGGTTTTTCCAGAAGCCAGGTTCAATAATTGCCCGACCCATCTGCCGAAACTCACAGTCAGGATTCTGCAGCGCATTTCCTCGAATTCCGAAAGCACAAGTAGCTACAACGTCTGTCGTGAATCTGGCACACAATTCCTTTGCTTCAAATTCTGGTGTACCTTGAAAAAGTAAACAAATTATATAAACGAATATGTATTATTACAGGAAATCTGAAGAACCATACCGACTAAACATATTGTTCCCTATTAGGTTCGTCTTCCGGGCATATAGGCCGTGGTCCAGTCGTTCTTCTACTCGACGTTTCGTTTACTGCTGCGGTAGACATCATCAGGAGATACTGCGTGCTCTCTGTGAACTCCTCAACAGTCGGCTGCAGACTGGCTGGTCGTTGGAAACTCCCTCTCTATTTATAGGCACGCCCCTGGTGGATAAGCGGTTTTCTGCGCGGTCCGTGTTGCGTGCTGTTTTGTCCAGGCTGTCGCTAGCAGAAGTCATAGCCTTCGTTGTCGTATTGTGCAGTGCCGGGATCCAGATTTTGTTTATCTTCATGGTTTCTTCCTTTTTTGTTAAAGGAATTTTTGTGTTTATATATTTCAATGGCTTCTCTGTACAGTCTGGTGTAATAATGTGATGTTTGGGACAATACCTGTGTTTCTTCGAATCTTTATTATATGTTCTTGGTTGTTCATCCAGTGTTCCGCTACGGCTGATTTGTCTACCGCAGCAGTAGACGAAACGTCGAGTAGAAGAACGACTGGACCACGGCCTATATGCCCGGAAGACGAACCTAATAGGGATCAAGACGCCGGCCGTGAAAGCCTACAGTTGTACATAAACATATTGTTAGTTACTTTCGATGCCACAGCTCATCTGACCTGGAAGTAATGTATCAGAGGGTTGTTTCGAACTGGTGGGGGTAGATAAAGTACGGTAAGAGAAACTAACATATCCAATGCATTATGCATTATACAAACATTGACTCATCAACATTTCGCCATGTTACAAGGGAGCCCTGAACCCGTGTTAATTGTCATTATTACCACTGTTACTTCTACTGCTATCCTCGGTGTCACTATTTGTCTTCATTACTGTTCCCCAATGCTATAATTATAATGTTACAAGCCAATTCAGACACCATATGGTGACGGAATCCGTATTTGATTTCTACTTTCGATGTATGTCGACAATAACCCATCCAAACTTAATTCATTATACTTACTTACTTACTTACTTACTTACTTATTCACTGGCACTATTGAACCCGAAGGTTCATGGCCGCGCGGATATAAGCTCTCCATACATCCCTATCCTGAGCCAATGCCTTCCAATCATTCCCTGTATAATCTGCTTCCCTCAAATCATAGTTAATGTTGTTCTCCCACTTCATTTTGGCCTACCAACTAGGCGTTTTCCCTCTGGCTTTCCTACAAGAAGCTTCCATGCACGTCTTTCATTCCCCATACGCGCAACATGTCCTGCCCATCGCAGTCTACGAGACTTAACTGTTCTTATTATATCTGGCTTCCTATAAAGACCATGTAGTTCATTGTTATGTAGTCTTCTCCATTCACCTGTCTGTTCATCTCTCTTTGGTCCAAAAATTTTCCTAAGTACTTTATTCTCAAATACTCGTAATCTCCTTTCCTCCCTTAAAGTAAGAGTCCGTGTTTCGCACCCATATAATATAACTGGTAGAATAATAGTTTTATATATTTTCAGCTTAACGTTTTTTGAAAGGAGTTGGGACGTCAAAAGTCTCTGCAATGCATAGTAGCATGCATTTCCAGAATTGAGCCTATGTTTAATTTCTTTGTGCATCTCATTCCTATTTGTGATTATTGTTCCAAGGTATTTGAATTCAGCCACTTCCTCAAAATTTCCCTCATTTGTCATTAGCTGTCCATTTCCATTATATACTGAATTTCTACCTGTGACCATATATTTAGTTTTACTGATATTTACCTCCAGTCCTAATTTCTTAGTGTTACTCAATAGTGTGTGCGTGTTGGCCTTTAGTATCTCCTTGCTATCGGCCAGTAGTAATACATCATCAGCATAAACTAACAGCTTATTAATACCAATGAGTTGCAAACCTTCCTCATTCTCTAAAGATTTAATTGCATGCTCTAGTACAAAATTAAATAGTAGAGGAGATAGTGCATCTCCTTGCTTCAACCCATTCTGGATTTCAAAAGTGTCTGAAAACTGTTTGCCTACACGCACCCTACTCTTTGAGCCATTTAGACACATTCGTATAAGTCTAACTAACTTTTTAGGAATTCCGAACTCCAGCAGGATACTATATAACTTCTCCCTCTTACTTAATTCATTATTGACAGTTTATTTTAGAGTTCCTTCAATCGTTGTAAAGGCAATTGTAATAACACGACTTTTTCAATAAAATGATATGTGTACAATTGTTTGTATTCAATTCCGACCCTTACTGGTGAATACCTTCATCTGCGCATAACTCATAAGCGACGTGTTTTCAACTATATATTCCTTCACGAAAAATGATCCTCTCTGCATGGCCTATCATTCCTATCATTTGCCAGTGAGGTCCTGTTACACCCTGTATATATATATATATATATATATATATATATATATATATATATATATAGCCTATATATGTATACTAAAAAATGTATTATTCGACAAATGTTATTACTCTGTGCAAGATTTTTTAAATGAAAATTAATTTTAATTGTACGGTATTATCATCATTATCATCATCATCATCATCACGATCACCATCTTCAAGGTATGGGCCTGTTGGCCCGTTCCGCTCACCGCTGCACAAGATGCTACAGGTCGTTCTTACAACTTCGTTTCGGTCTTCCTAGATTTCTTTGGCCTTCAGGTCTATAATATTAACATTATTTGGCTTTCTTTGTACATGTTCAAACCATTTATATTTATTTTTGTATATTCTCTTATTTATATTATACACTTGTATTTCATTTCTGATATCTTGACTTCTCTTTTGTTCTCTTAAAGACACACCTGCCAACGGATCTCAGAAATCTCATTTATATTGTCTCAATTTTTGGTTTATCAGAGATCGTTAAAGGTCAAATCTCAGACCCATACGTTAACGTTGGAAAGGCTACTGTTCTGTAAAATTTCAATTGAGTTTCCCTTGTGGTCTTATTTCTCAAATAACTTATTATTGAACCATATATCTGTTAACATTTCCCTAATATCTTCTCCACATCAAAATATTTTTCAGGTACGATATAATGCTTTCACGGTACGTTTAACCATTAATTGCTGTTATAAATCTACTGCAGTTTTTGTTTGATGTGTATATTCATACTGCAAATGGTTACGTATAAAATAAAGTGAACTGGACGTAACTGTCTGTAATGTTAGACATTTGGATTCTTGAATATTTCTTATAATACAAGGCGTGTTTTTGAAGTAAGTTCCGAAAGGTTGTAAAAACTAAACGGGAAGGTACTTACAAACCATTTTTCTTGCATTGTATTCCCCACACGTCAATTACTTTTTAACATAATCTCCACCATTATTGAGACATTTATCGAGTAGGGGCACACGTTTTACTCTCCCCACATTGTAGAATCCGCTCACCTGCGATGTGAACCGCTCCAGAACTGCTGTTTTCACTTCATCGTCGCCATCAAAACGTTGCCCTCCGAGGAACGTCGTGAGGTACAGGAACAGACGAAAGTCTCGCGGACCCAAATCCGGGCTCTAGGGGGGTCAATCTGTTACCAACCAAATTTCGAGATGAGAATTTGGATGCCACGAGCTGTGTGTTGTGGTAAGAAGTAATAGACTCGTGAGTACTAAAACGTACCATTAATAGTAATAACTGGAAGGCGCACAAACGTGCACACGAGTCTATTACCAAAATAGAAACCCAAACGAATGGTACCTACCCCTCTAAGATATAATGAATAACATATACACTCGGAGTGGGGATGGCGACTTATGGGAGGAGTCATCGCCCTTATAAGGCAAGGACGCGTGTGAAAACACGCTCACGCTCCCACGTTCTACAATAGTCAAGTTATTTAGTAACCGTTCGCGAAGGTGATATTAAAACACGTGGGCGGAAGTAATTCATCAACTCCACTCCGAGTTAGTTAAATATCAAACATTGTAAATACAATTGTACACACAAATTTGTCCAATAAACTGAAATAATAAGTGTATAATATAAAAATCCTGAGTGATCATATCAGTGTGTGGCCGAGCGTTGTCATTAAACAACACAACTCTATCGGTCAGCATCCCACGTCTCTTGTTCTGAATTGCGCGACGGAGCTTCTTCAAGGTCTGACAGTAGGTTTCTCTATTAATGGTTTCGCCCCGAGGCAAGACTTCGATGAGTAGGACTCCTTTACTGTCCCAAATAACAGTGCACCTGATCTTGCGTGTTGACATGGTTTCTTTTTCCTTGACGATGGAGTGTACCTCCATTTAATGGACTGCTGCTTGGATTCAGGTGTCATGTGAGGCGAGATACCCAAATCTCGTTACCTGTCACGATATGGTTAAGAAACTCATCGCCTTGTTCACTGTAACGTGTGAGAAACTACAATGCACTGGAGGCTCGTTGGTTTTGTGTTCCTCGGTGAGCATCTTGGGTACCCACCGTGAGCACAATTTACGATATCGTAATCGATCTGTCACAATTTTGTAGAGAACACTCCGTGACAATTGTGGACAATTCAAGGAAAGCGACAAAATTGTGAACTTCCTGTCATCATGAATCTTTTAACCGACAGTACGCACCAAATCATCATTGATGAAAAATGACCGACAGGTACGCTGTTCGTCATGCACAGAGACGCGACCCTCGTTGAACTTCCAAACCCATCTATTGACCATTCCATCACTAATGGCACCGTAGCCATACACCTCATTAAGTTGTGACGATGAATTTCATCTAGTTCGATGTTTCTCGCATTCAAGAAATGGAAAACAGACCGTATCTAACAGTCCACGGGGTCCTCGATCATTTTATACAATCACAACTAACCATGCACATGGACTAAAGCTCTGAAACTGCATGCTCAGGACTGAAGAAGAAAGCACGCATGCGCAAAATTACGATTGCAGCGATGCAACGGCTGTAATTTAAAATGTAACTCACTTTAAAAACACGCCTCATAAATGTTAGTTAAATAAATAATGGGCGTACTTATTTGTAGAGGGCACGCCGTAGCGTAGTGGTTAAGTCACTGAGCTACAAGCCGGAGGGTAGAGGGTTCAAGTCCCGTTGGGGTCAGGATTTTTAACTGACCCAAACCTTCTGGCGGCACTATGGCCCTGGGGTCGACTCAGCCTCTAAAGGAAATGAGTACCAGACGCTTGTTCTGGGGGTAAAGGCGGCCGTCACGCAGGGCTGACAACCCGGCTGACATAAAGTGTCGATTGTCTAGAAAAAGTGGGTACCTTAAACTCCTACTACCCCAAGGACCTCCGGGTCTGTTGTGGGATCACTTTACTTTACTTTACTTATTTGTAGTAAATATAGTTGTTTATTGTAAAAACAATGAAACAGTTTGATATCTTAAATGTTTATAAAAAATTAAGTTCATTATTGCGTGTGTATTCGTTTGATGGAAATATTTGAAAAAGTAATATTTTATATGCTTGTAGAAGTATTTAAATTTAATGCCTTGTATTCTCATTGGTTGAAACACAAGATTATATATTTTTAAATAAATTGTAATATTGGACTCTTATTTGAAATATATTGGAATTTAACTAAGAGTTAATCAGTCTTAAGATTCCGGTCACATGAATTTTGAATTGAATATGATGTTGGAAGTAGTCAGTTGCTACTTGGCTGTTGTATATTAAATATATCTCAATTGTTGTGATAAGAAATAATGGGGCCAAATGTTAATGAATGCAAACAGTTCATGAAAATACAACACCGAAAAATGTATATCAGTGATTTTAAATTATAGTCGAAGAAGAATACTTGAACTTGAAATTATAGCATAAATTAGAGATCAGAGGTTAATTTGTACAGCGAAAGAGAACATGATAACCTCATTGATAACCTTTGTATAAAGCGGCGGCGCTGTAGCGAATTTCCTTGTAGGCGTTATGTGAAATCAAGTAACTTGCAAAACTAATCATCATTGTCTCATAAAGTGTTGTTTTATCGTGACGACTCACTTGATAACCTTACAGTTCTGCACAATAACCTCAACATTGATTTATCATGAATTTTAAACTACTGATTACTTGATGTCCACCGCTGTGGTCTCGAGGTAGCGTGCTGCCTTGTCACGCAGCGGGCCCGGGTTCGATCCCCGGTCGGGGCAGTTTTTCTGGGTGAGGCTTTTATCGGGGTTTTTCCTCACCTGTAAGACAAATGTCAAGAAAACTTTAAGGCCCAAACGGTCCCCGAAATCATATGGTCATCATCATCATCATCATCATCCTTCATCGGCGTGGAAAGCAACGGGAAGCTACCACACCTACAATTCCCTATTAAAGCTGCAAGCATAGCTTAAAAATGCTATGATTGTAGTGAAGGACCTGCCTTCGGGCAGAATTACTATGGATGAATGGATGATTACTTGATAAACAAAATCATATAATATACTAGCTGATTATTCGGCGTTGCCCGGGAATCTACTTATCCCGACGTTTCTAATTAATTGCTATATGCCAAGTTTGATTTCGATTAAACGAAAATTGGAGTCTCTAGAGCGTTAACATACTATGGTATTGCGAGCGATGTCCCTCTGCCTCTTATGAAAGAGAATCCAGCATTGACCGTGAATCTACTTAATCCCGATCTTCTTGGCATCAATGAGCTGATAGATAAAATGGTTATCCATAACAGATAGACATACTTTTGCGGACATTTTGTATTTTTTTTTTTAGATATTCAATTTTGTATACATTAATTAGGTGTACTTTTTCTGGTTAAGGTTAGCAATAATTTGGAAATTATTTCAGGAGATTCAATATTAACTCAGACAGTGATCACAATTGTAAATGTAAAAAATCAATACAATCTGTAAAACATGTTTTATTTGATTCTCCTATATTCGAAAGACAACGATTCTGGTTGAACGTACGTTTAAACGATGAAGGGGCTTCTGCCTCAATTTGTGAAGTGATTGTTAAGAACCAATACTATTATAAAGAGTTTATGATATAAATAACAATAAACTGATGATGTAGTACTACTGGCCGATAGCGAGGAGATACTAAAGGCCAACACGCACACACTATTGAGTTACGCTAAGAAATTTGGGACTGGAAGTAAATATCAATAAAACTAAATATATGACCACACACAGAGAGTAGGTCGTTGCAATAGTGGAAAGAGACCGATTGTATGCAAATTATCACACTACAAAATAAAATGTTGGATCCTTAGAGACAGTAAATATCTTAAAGGGACCGGTATCAATATTGCCGAAGACTTTAGTGAGAAGGTGCGCCGCGAAAGAGACTTTCTTAAGCGACACATGCTCGAGGCGAGGAGGCAGGGCTGCCATGCAATCATACAATTTAATAAATTGATTATAAATGGACGAATCTGGAGCAGGGAAAAACTACAAAATATGGACAACTCTGAAAATGAATTTGAAGAGGTCATTGACAGCGAGTCCCCAAAACATACAGGGGACGCTTCAACAGCAGGTGGTCTCCTTACAGCAGAGGAGGGAAGAAAATTCTACACGAGAGAAAAGAGAGAGGGACCACTACCTTTAATAACTCCCAGAAATCCCAATAAACATACAGCAAAAAACGGCCGAACGCAAACAGCATACCCCACCTCTAAGAAGTGAACGACCGGCGGACACAAGAACTCCAACAAGAAAATCACTAAGACTTCAGAATCTACCCGCAGAAAAGGAACTATTGAGAGGGGGAAGTTCGAAAAATACAGGTAAGACTAATGACAAGGGAACACAATAGGGTTTGTTGACAGTCGGTTCATGGAATATCGAAGGGTTAAAGCAAAAACTTTCAATGGACAAATGTGTAGAGTTTATTGAGACTTTTGATATATTAGCCCTAGGAGAAACATGGTTAAAAGCTAATGAATGCGTAAATCTATGTAATATGAAAGGTTATTTTAAGGGTAATCAAAAGAGAGGAAAGAGAGGTAGATATCCAGGCGGTGTTGCCATTTTATATAAAGCTAACTTAGACCCATATATTAAAAAGGTAAATATTACTTTAAAAGAGGCAATTTGTATATATTACCATACAGAAAGAGCAGAAATGTGTCTGTTGTCTATTTATCGCCAACCACTAAATTCCAGGTATGCCAATCCAAATTTTTTCGTTGAATTGTCTGACTCGTTGGCAGAAATAAAAGATAGGTTTCCGGAAGCGGGAATAATAATTTTAGGGGACTTTAACTGTAGGATTGGGGAGGAAAATATCACTATAAAATCGGATGATAATGAAACACGAGGTGAGGGTAGGAGAAGCAAAGATAAGATTTTAAATTCAGAAGGAAACCAATTGTTAGCTTTTTGCGATGCATTTGAACTTGAAATTCTGAATGGTAAATATGGGGAAGATAAAAATGGAGAACTGACATTTATTAATAAAAATGGAAGTAGCGTAATCGATTATTCAATATGCACACAAGACATGATTCCAGTCCTAAGTAATTTCTGTATAGTTTCCAGAATCGAATCACACCACTTCCCAAACAAACTTATTTTAAATATGAAAGGTATTAGTGAGACAGTTAATGATGAGGTGGCAACAATATTGCGGCCAATTATCCGTTTCAGGTGGATCGAGGATCTGAGAGAAGAATTTAACAGGAGTTTGGAAACGCTAATACAGGATCTGCAATTAAATGATCTTAGCGGGGAGGAATTATTAAAACTTTGACAGAATGTTTTCAAAAAGCAGGGGAAAAATTCAAGGTTAAATACGCAATGAACCAGAAGGCCAAGGGGTGGTACAATAATGCATGTAGAAAGAAGAAGAAATTTGTCGAAAGTAGTCTTTTAAAGTTTAGAAAAGAAAGCACAGATGAAAGCAGAAAAAATTATGCGCAAGAGAGAAAGGAATATAAAGACTTATTGGCAGAAACAAAACTAGCATGGCAAAATAAGAAATCCGAAGAAATGAGAGTCGCGACTGAAAGTGGGAACATTGCAGACATATGGAAAGCGATAAGGGAACTCAAAGTAAAGTCCATAAATCGGACAAGAATAACGCCCGGGGAATGGAGAAGTTACTTTGATAGGGTGCTGGGAAATGAGAGGTTAAGATATAATCAAGGAAATATAGTTGAGATCCCTGACCCAATTCATATTCAATTACTGGATCAGGATATTTCGAAAATGAAGTGGTTTCTTCCATTAAATGTTTAAAGAATGGTAAGCACCTGGAATTGATGGAATACCAGGGGAATTCTTGAAAAATTTGATATCATCCAATAAATTATTAGACGTTTTGAAAACTGCGTTCAACAAACTTTTTAATGGAGGAGATTATCCGGAAGCCTGGGCGACAGGTGTCATCCAACCGCTATACAAAGGGAAAGGTGGGGCACAGATACCAGAAAGTTATAGGGGAATTTGTCTCTTGTCAGTGTTCGGAAAAATATATTGTAAAGTACTTTACGAACGAATCAGACAATGGGCTAAAGAGAACAATAGGCTCTCAAAATATCAGGCAGGTTTTAGAGAAGGGTACTCCACGGTGGACAACCTATTTGTTCTGAGAACATTAATTGATGACAATCTGAAAATGAAGGGGGGTAAATTATTTTGTGCATTCATTGATTTTAAGATGGCATTTGATACTGTGGACCGAAGCGCACTTTGGGAAAAATTAAATCGGAAAGGATTGTCTCGTAAAATGATACATGATTTAATGTAAATTTATAAATATGTTAAATTTTGTATAACAGTAGACCAAGGGCACATTACAGAGAGCAGCGAAGCCAATCGGGGAGTGAGACAAGGATGCATTTTATCACCAATGCTATTTAATCTATTCGTTGATGATATTGTAGACGTAATGCTAGAAGGAGAAATTGAGGCTCCGGAGATAGGAAATGTTAGAATCCCAGTCCTGTTGTATGCAGATGATTTAATTATCTGTTCCAAGACAATCAAGGGATTGCAAAGAGGTCTTGACCTACTGGAAATATACTGTAGGAATTGGGGATTGACTGTAAATGCTAGTAAGACAAAAACAATGACATTTAAAAATGGGACGGTTTATGGTAGAACAGAGGAATGGAAATACAGAGATCAAGTTCTTCAAAACGTGAAACATTTCGAATATCTTGGTACGACGTTGAAAATGAACGGAAAGTGGAAAAAACACATTGATATAGCATTATTTAAGGGAGGGGACAACTTAACAGTGTACTCGGTATTCTGGGTCGAGTGCCTGATATTCCAGTCAGCACATTAGAAAAAATGTATGGAGCTATGGTCAGGCCAGTCATGCACTATAGTAGTGAGATTTGGGGTTTCCAAAGAACGGAAATACTAAATAAGGTTTTACGCATTTTCTAAAGTATATTACAGGACTTAGTAAGGCCGTTTCTAACTGTGGAATTTTATATGAATTCGGGTCATTCCAGGACGATATTAACTGTAAAATTCGTGTACTCAAATACTGGTTGCGAGTAATCCAAGGTGAACAAACATGCTTAGAGCAATTTGCTACGACCACCAAATTAAAAACATAGATGTTAAATTTTGGGCAGACGAGGTTAGGAGAGAACTCCAAAAGATTGGGATGGGCTGGATATGGGAAAAAGGGACTGAAAATCGCAAGAACGTGTGGAGAAAAATAAGGAGGAGGTACTTAGATGTAAACCAACAAGATACCTTCGCCGAATGTACAGGAAAACGCTCACTGTGTTTACAAAGAGACCTAAAGAGGATACAGACAAAATAGCTATCGATGTGGCGTCTAAAATAGGTATTAAATTGGAAACATGCGATATAGATAGGAGTCATCGTGTGGGGAGAAAGGCGGACCGGCCACGGCCGGTTATCGTCAAATTCGTAAGCTATCGGAAAAGGAGAGAGGTTTTCCAGAACAAAAAACAGCTGAAAGGGAGTGGTGTTACAATTAGGGAAGACTTAACTCAAATGAGGTATAAGCTATTAAAAGAATGCATCACCAAATATGGTGTAACAAATGTGTGGACAATTGACGGAGCAATCCATGTTAAAGAAGGAGATAACAAACGCATCATTCTCCGGGCCTCAGAAATATAATTAGTGCAAACACGGCCAGTGAATAACCGACAGTTATCACTTTAAACATTTTATTAATAGTACATAAAATTAAGATATTCTTAGTGACGTGATACCAAGTTTAGTTTGTAAGTTTGTTGAAATATTTTACGACCATTTTTCGTTTAAATGATGATTTTCCTTTGACAGTCTTTGACAGGCTACAGGACAATAACCTTCCCACTCCCCTTCTCGACCCCACTACTTCAAGGAATGCTTTAGAAATAGCTTTGTCCACATACCCTACTTCCTTGCAGGTAGCCCATTTCAATGCTCAGAGTATTACTGCTCATATAGATGAGATCAGAACTATTTTCTTCTCTTTAAATATTCATGCTCTTCTCATATCCGAAACGTGGCTAAATCCCACCATTACCTCTTCTTTAATTGACATGGATGGTTATACTTTTCTTAGACACGATCGTGTTTACAGTCGCGGGGGCGGTATTGGAGCCTTCGTTAGAACAGACCTTACTCCTAAAATTGTGTATCTATCTAATAACGAACCATCTGCCGAAATTATGTTCATAGAATATTTGTCAGTTTCAAAAAATGTCTTCTCTGTGTAGTATACCAACCTCCTAAAATAAAAGCCATCGCTGAAATTGAGTCCACTTTACAAAACGCGCGAATACAATATGAACACGTTATCGTTATGGGCGACTTTAATATAAATATACTAGACACTGATAACAGACATACACAACAACTGATGGCTACGTTCCAGGCTTGTGATATGACACTCCTACCCCTACGACCTACACATCACACTCATCACTCTGAGACGTTACTTGACTTAATTGCAACTAATAATCCAGACAGAGTACTTACTCACGGGCAACTGCCAGCCCCGGGAATATCAGCACATGATATTATATTCTTAGCATATTCACTGCAGTGCCCTAAACCGACTCGAAAGACTATTACGTATAGAGACTTAAAACATATAGACAATGCAACCCTAATTGAAGAAGCTATGCAGATGCCGTGGCATTCAATATGGACGCTGCATTCTGTAGATGAAAAGTTGAGACACTAAATGACTTTATACTACAATTATACAACAGACATGCCCCACCAAAAACTAAACTCGTGAAACGACGCCCTGCACCCTGGATGACTCTTTCAATTCGTAACTTGATGACTGATAGAGACGCAGCACATAAGAAATATAGACTCAACAAAACAGACACAAGTCTCACTCAATAATAACAGTTACGTAACAAGACAAATCAAGCTATAAGAAACGCCAAACTTAGACATTTATACAACTAACAAATACCAATACTTCAGAAATCTGGAAAAACTTGAATAGAATGGGAATTGGGACAAAAGACACACAGGTAGACAATTACCTGTTTCCCTGGACACACTCAATAATCACTTCACAGGTATAACTACTACTCCAAAGGATAAAGAACAAACAATAAATGAATTATCACTGACAAATCAACCCGACAGAGAACATTTCCACTTCTCATATGTTACAGACTACGACGTAAAGAAAGCCATCATGCGAATAAAAACCAAAGCAGAAGGAACTGACCGTATAAATATTACTTTACTGAATAAAATAATCGAAGCTATACTACCTACTATAACTCATATTTTTAACTCCTCACTACAAACTTCTACATATCCCTCATTGTGGAAACAAGCCCTCGTACGTCCACTGCCTAAAGTTAAAACGCCCTCAACCCCGAACGACTTTCGACCCATTAGCATTTTACCTACTCTTTCAAAAGCTCTGGAACGATTAGTCCATAAACAACTGACTGAATACCTAAATGATTACAACCTTCTAGATCAATTTCAGTCAGGCTTCAGGACAGGACACAATACAAATACTGCTCTACTAAATATTTGCGAAGACATACGCGAAGCTGCTGATAATCGAAAACTTACCGTTCTTACATTACTGGACTTTAGTAAAGCATTCGACACGGTAGACTTGGACTTATTGTTGCATAAACTTAAAAACCTCTTACTCTCTGATAGTGCCACGAAATGGTTCAATTCCTACCTTCATGAGCGCCAGCAATCTGTTATAGGAAATCATACATTATGTTCTTCTTGGTCCTCCGTAAAGCTGGGTTCCACAGGGTTCGGTACTTGGACCTTTGCTTTTTTCAATCTACATAAATGACATATCTAACTCCCTAAAGCATTGCAAACATAATTTATTTGCAGACGACATGCAAATCTACATCCACACAGACAAATATTCACTAAATGACGCTGTTGCCAAAATTAACGAGGATCTTGACTCACTAATGACTTGGACAGTTAAATATGGACTGCAATTAAATCCTACAAAGTCACAATCAATCATTATGGGTCATCAGAGACTATTATCTACAATTAACCTAAACACAGTTTCGCATGTGTCACTAAACGGAGTTCAAATCCCTTATAGTGAGACAGTAAAAATTCTAGGAGTATTTATTGACAAAAACTTAAATTGGAATACACAAATAACCATACATGCAAAACAGTCTTCTCAATAATACATTCATTAAATCGTGTACGAAATTGTTTGCCATTCGCCCTTAGGAAAATGTTAGTAGAAACACTTGCAATGCCCCATTTTGATTATTGTGACACTCTTTTTACAGACTTAAATATTATTTCCACTCAAAGACTTCAACGTGTTCATAATTCTTGCGCACGTTTTATTTGTGGTATTCGCAAATTTGACCATGTTACAACCGTCCCTGGAACAATTATCGTGGTTTCGTCTAAGAGATCGTAGAACTGTCCATTCCCTATCCCTTCTCTATAAAATACTTCACACATCATCGCCTAATTATTTATCACGCCGCTTCATCAGACTATCCGACACACATAATCTTGACACTCGATCCCATCAGCACATTGTCCTTTATATCCCGCCTCATCACACTGTATATTATTCATTATCTTTTACGGTGTCACTTACCAAAACATGGAATTCCCTTCCACCCTATGTCAGAGACTGTCAAACTATAACATCCTTCAAAAACAAACTAAAGGATTATTTAATAACAAACTGACTTATACACCTCACTGATAGTATTCTTTTAGCAATATTAATATATTTAATTATTTATGTAAATAATATTAAGAATAACAAATATTTTTATTTGTTTTGTTTTAAATATTGTATAATCGTAAAATTAGTTTTCTATATCTCATTATTTTCCTGTTTTTTATATACACTAGACAGGGACAATTTAATATGTCTTGCTTGTATACATTTTATTATTAGTTTTAGTCTTAATTTTAACTAATATTAACTGGTTGTATTATAGATCGTAATATGTATATTAGATATTATCTTTTGATCAAATTTTTACTTAGTGTTTAATATTAGAGTTAATTAAGATTGTTATATTCTTATGTAATATATGTTTGTCCTGGTGAGTGGAAGAGAAGGCCACATGGCCTTAACTCCACCAGGCTAAATAAATAAATCTTAAAAAAAAAAATCTTAAATAAAACACGTCTGGGGAAAAGAATCGTATATACTCAACCTAGGATTTAAGGAGAGATCAGGGCTTGCTTGGTTTAGGCTAGGGGCATGGAAATTTCTAAAAATTAGCGACGATCACGATATGCGAATATGTCCAATGTGCGGGAACTTTGAAGATGAGATACATATATTAGGAAAATGTAATGATTTAGAATATTGGAGACGTCAGTTATTACCGGAAAGATTTCTAAATTCAAATCGGGAAAGATTGGCATGCTACGAGTTATTGGTAAATCCAGAAAATTGGATAAACCTCGGTAAATTTCTGGACAAAACGCGAAAAATAAGGACAACACTCATTCATGAATAAATATATGTTATCAAAATGCAATACCATTAATTATTAACAATTATATATAAATTAATTAGTGTATAATGCTGTTGTGTTATTATTTAATTGTAATATTAATGTGTTTTCTTTATGTAATTGTAATGTTAATTTTTTAGTGTATAATGCTATTGTGTTATTATTTAATTGTAATATTATTATTGTGTTTTCTTTATGTAATTGTAATGTTATTGCTATTGTGTTATTACTTAATTGTAATATTATTGTGTTTTCTTTATGTAATTGTAATGTTAATGTTTTTAGTGAATAATGCTATTGTGTTATTATTTAATGGTAATAGTTTTGTTGTGTTTTCTTTATTTAATTGTAATGTTATTGCTGTATTTGTTTATTTTTCTTTACACTAGTACCAATTATTACTTTATTGTAACGGACTGTCAACAGCACGTACGGCTTACTGCCCGTGCGACCCATATTTGTAAATAATATTGTAAATATCTTACTTTTTGTCTAATAAAGTCCTACTACTACTACTACTATATAATGGAAATGGACAGCTAATGACAAATGAGGGAAATTTTGAGGTAGTGGCTGAATTGAAGTACCCGGGAACAATAATCACAAATAGGAATGAGATGCACAAAGATATTAAATATAGGCTCATTTCTGGAAATGCGTGCTATTATGTATTACAGAGACTCTAGACGTCCCAACTCCTTTCAAAAATCGTTAAACTGAAAATATATAAAACTATTATTCTACCAGTTATATTATATGGGTGCGAAACATGGACTCTTACTTTAAGGGAGTAAAGGAGATTACACGTATTTGAGAATAAAGTACTTAGGAAATTTTTTGGACCAAAAAGAGATGAACAGACAGGTGAATGGAGAAGACTACATAACAATGAACTATAGGGTCTCTATAGGAAGCCAGATACAATGAGAACAGTTAAGTCTCGTACACTGCGATGGGCAGGACATGTTGCACGTATGAAATGAAAGACTTGATTGGAAACTTCTTGTAGGAAAGCCAGGGGGAAAACGCCCAGTTGGTAGAGCAAGAATAAGGTGGGAGAATAACATTAACTATGATTTGAGGGAAGTAGATTATACAGGGAATGATTGGAAAGCATTAGCTCAGGATAGGAATGTATGGAGAGCTTATGTCCGCGGGGCAATAACCTACGGGTTAAATAGTGCCAGTGAGTAAGTATGTAATATTTTACCAAGACTCTTATAGACGATTTATGTAATCATAAGTTAATATTTCTGTTTTACAATGTACAGTATCATGTTGTTATAGTATGCTGTAACCCTAACATGTCTTTGTTGCGAAATAGGGTTTCAATATATCTGGAGATTCAATAAATAAATAATATGTGTCCAAAAAGCGATATTTTTTAGTGAACCGATGCACTTTCTTTAGCTCCGACCCTGTAGTACGTACGGAAATATATATACGCTAATTATCCAATAAAAATTCTCTAATGATTGTGAAAATCCCATTCAAATCGGTCGAGTAGTTTTTGAGTCAGGCTCACATACATACATACATACATACACACTGGCACTATCGAACCCGTAGGTCCATGGCCGCGCGGACATAAGCTCTCCATACATCCATATCCTGAGCCAATGCTTTCCAATCATTCCCTGTATAATCTACTTCCCTCAAATCATAGTTAATGTTGTTCTCCCACCTCATTCTTGGTCTACCAACTGGGCGTTTTCCTTCTGGCTTTCCTACAAGAAGTTTCCATGCACGTCTTTCATTCCCCATACGCACAACATGTCCTGCCCATCGCAGTCTACGAGACTTAACTGTTCTTATTATAACTGGCTTCTTATTATAACTGGCTTCCTATAAAGACCATGTAGTTCATTGTTATGTAGTCTTCTCCATTCACCTGTCTGTTCATCTCTCTTTGGTCCAAAAATTTTCCTAAGAACTTTATTCTCAAATACTCGTAATCTCCTTTCGTCCCTTAAAGTAAGAGTCCATGTTTCGCACCCATATAATATAACTGGTAGAATAATAGTTTTATATATCTTCAGCTTGAGTCAGACTCACACTCATTTTTACTTATAATGATTGAAAGTTGAAAATGCTTATGAATTTTAATTCTAAAATCAGCGATCCCTATTCCATCCTTATTTCCTCATTGAGAATGTGCAAATAACCGGTAGTCAAACACAGAATCCAACCAACGACTGACATCACCGCTTGCTATTTAGAATAGAATTTAGATTTAGAATAGATTTATTTAGCCTGGTGGAGTTAAGGCCATGTGGCCTTCTCTTCCACTCACCAGAACAAGCTTATGTTACATATGAATACAAAAAAAATACAGTAATAGTCATATAAAACAGGACAAACATATGTTACACATGAATACAAAAAAATTACAATAATAGTCATATTAAACAGGACAAACATGTTACATATGAATACAAAAAAAGTTACAATAATAGTCATTGAACAATTAATTATCTGTCATATTAGTCCCCCAGTTGAGGTCATAGTATTTCCGGTTGTAGCTGGCAATTTAAAATTGTGTCTCGTAATTAAATTCTTCAATCAGAAGGTTGAGAAGTGGAAAAAAACTTCGTTGGTGTTATTACAAATATGTATGAAATACAATAATAGATTGAGCGAAAGTACACTGTAATATTCTGAAGTAGTAGTGGTAGTAAGACTTTATTAGACTAAAAGTAAGATATATCTTCATCATCATCATCATCACTCCAGGGATTAGGCAATTGCCCTTTGCGACTTGATAATGCATCAGCCCAACGTCTTCTAGGTCTTCCAACATCACGTCTTCCTCTTGCTTGATAATTTCTTGCTAACAATGGATATCTCTCCTTACTCATTCCATCCATGTGATCAATCCATTTATGTCTGTAATTCGTGAGGTAAGATATATACAATGTTATTTACAAATAAGTGTCGCACGGGCTGGAAGCCGTACGTGCTGTTGACATCCGTTTCAATAAAATGTCTAGTAATAATATAAATAAACAAAACAAAATGCAACACAATAGATAGCATACAATTATATAATATATTAATTAAGTTACGTAGAGTTATTAAGTATTAATGAATTTACGCTTTGTTTTCATATTTACTTAATCACGAATGAGTTGTTCTTAATATCCCCGTCTTGTCCACAAATGTATCCATGTTTATCTAATTTCTGGGTGTATCATTAAGTCGTAGCATGTCAATCTATTACGGTTTATATTTAGGAAACTTCCCGGCAACAAATGACCTCTCCAATTACGCAAATCGTTACATTACCATAATATATATATATATATATATATATATATATATATATATATGGTATGATAAGAAAAATAAATGCCTGAACGGGATTCGAACCCGGATCTCTGAGTCTGTACCTCAGCGTGATAACCATTACACTACCAGGCGAATCCAATTCGAACACTTATTTTTCTGATATATGTATTATATTCTCCATTTTTACTAGATGTCGCGAGAACTCTGTCTTCACTGCCATCTAGTAGCTGACTATAACAAGTAAGCAAATTCCGGAAAGTTTCCTAAATATAAACCGTAATAGATTGATATGCTACCACTTAATGATACACCCAGAAATTAGATAAACATGGATAAATTTGTGGACAAGACGGGGATATTAAGAACAACTCATTCGTGATTAAATAAATATGAAAAGAAAGCGTAAATTCATTAATACTTAATAACTCTACGTAACTTAATTAATATATTATATAATTGTATGTTATCTATTGTGTTGCATTTTGTTTTGTTTATTTATATTATTACTTGATATTTTATTGAAACGGATGTCAACAGCACGTACGGCTTGCAGCCCGTGCGACACATATTTGTAAATAACATTGTATATATCTTACTTTTACTCTAATAAAGTCCTACTACCACTACTACTTCAGAATATTACAGTGTACTTTCTCCCAATCTATTATATATATGTATATATATATATATATATATATATACTTACTTACTCACTGGCCCTATCGAACCCGTAGGTTCATGGCCCTATCCTGAGCTAATGATTTCCAATCATTCCCTGTATAATCTACTTCCCTCAAATCATAGTTAATGACACCTTATTCTTGGTCTACCAACTGGGCGTTTTCCTTCTGGCTTTCCTACAAGCAGTTTCCATGCACGTCTTTCATTCCCCATACGTGCAACATGTCCTGCCCATCGCAGTCTACGAGATTTAACTGTTCTTATTATATCTGGCTTCCTATAAAGACCATGTAGTTCATTGTTATGTAGTCTTCTCCATTCACCTGTCTGTTCATCTCTCTTTGGTCCAAAAATTTTCCTAAGAACTTTATTCTCAAATACTCGTAATATCCTTTCCTCCCTTAAAGTAAGAGTCCATGTTTCGCACCCATATAATATAACTGGTAGAATAACATTTTTATATATTTTCAGCTTAACGTTTTTTGAAAGGAGTTGGGACATCAAAAGTCTCTGCAATGCATAATAGCATGCATTTCCAGAATTGAGCCTATGTTTAATTTCTTTGTGCATCTCATTCATATTTGTGATTATTGTTCCTAGGTATTTGAATTCAGCCACTTCCTCAAAATTTCCCTCATTTTTCATTAGCTGTCCATTTCCATTATATACTGAATTTCTACGTGTGACCATATATTTAGTTTTACTGATATTTACTTCCAGTCCTAATTTCTTAGTGTTACTCAATAGTGTGTGCGTGCTGACCTTTATCTCCTCGCTATCGGCCAGTAGTAATACATCATCAGCATAAACTAACAGCTTATTAATACCATTCAGTTGTAAGCCTTCCTCATTCTCTAAAGATTTAATGGCATGCTCTAGTACAAAATTAAATAGTAGAGGAGATAGTGCATCTCCTTGCTTCAACCCATTCTGGACTTCAAAAGTGTCTGAAAACTGTTTGCCTACACGCACCCTATACTTTGAGCCATTTAGACACATTCGTATAAGTCTAACTAACTTTTTAGGAATTCCGAACTCCAGCAGGACACTATATAAAAAATGTCTCTTATGCATTGTATACAAACCTCCAAAAATAAGGCACCTTTCGGATCTAGAAAACGCTCTGAACGATTCATTACCTCATTATGAACACGTTATTGTCGCAGGCGATGTTAATACAAATCTTCTTCAGACTGACTCACCAGCCATACAACTTAAAAATATGTTCCAAAGCTTAAATATGACAATTGTTCCTCTCTCTGCCACACATCATAGTGCTACTACCGACACTCTACTGGACTTAATAGTGACTACACATCCGCAGAAAGTACTGTCATATGGACAAATTCCTGCTCCAGGCATATCTGCTCATGACATTGTATTCGTAGAATACTCACTCCAATGTCCTAAAAGACGCTCTAAATTGATTACGTACAGAAATTTACAAAACATAGACGATACTAAACTAAAATCAGACGCTTTAGAACTACCTTGGTACACAATATGGAATCTTAGATCAGTTGATGAAAAAGTAGACACATTTAATACACTGATATTACAACTATATGATAGACATGCACCAGTAAAAACCCGACGATTTTCCCGCCCTCCTGCACCCTGGATGAATGACTCAATACGTGAACTTATGTCAAAACGAGACAAAGCATACCGAACATACAGACGACATAAAAATGACGAGAACTGGCAACTGTACAAACAACTTAGAAACACAACTACACAAACTATACGCAATGCCAAACTACGACTCGCCCACAGTATAATCGGACCTGAAATAAGTGCACGGGACACTTGGCGAAGTCTCCGTGCAATGGGACTTAGACAGTTGAATCCCTCAACTGAATGTATAGACATTTCTGTAGATGACTTAAATGAACATTTTACCTCAATACCCATGACACCTCCAGACAACAAGACTAAAATAGACATTCTTAAAGACTTATCCCCATCCCCCCATATAGGAAGAGATAAATTTTACTTTAACGACATTTCGCCTATAGACGTTAAAAAATCACTCAAGCGGATTAAATCCAATGCACAGGAACAGAAAACATCAGCATTTTAATGCTAAATAAAATCATTGACATTATACTACCCACAGTGACTCATATTTTTAATGCTTCCCTTATAACTTCTATCTTCCTTACTGTATGGAAACAGTCTAGAGTTCGGCCTATACCAAAAATAAGTACACCTACTAACTGTAATGACTACCGACCGATTAGCATCCTTCCGACATTATCTAAAGCCCTGGAACATATTGTACATAAGCAAATGACTGAATATCTCCAAGAAAATCACCTCCTTGATCCTTATCAATCCGGCTTTAGATATGGTCATAGCACAACCACAGCTTTGCTAAAAATTACTGAAGAATTTCGTGAAGCCGTGGACAGACGTCAATTGGCTCCTTTAACCTTACTTGACTTCAGCAAAGTTTTTGACACAGTAGACCACGACTTACTTATGATAAAGCTCAAGCACCTACACTTGTCTGACAGGCCTGTATCCTGGTTCGACTCATACCTGCACGGTCGTCAACATACGTTTCATTAAACTCTAGATCTTCGTCTTGGCGCAACAAGCAGGCGGGAGTCCCCCAGGGCTGTGTTCTCGGACCTCTTCTTTTCTCAATCTACATAAATGACTTACCAGCTGTACTAAAGCACTGCCGTTATCACCTCTATGCTGACGATTTCCAAATTTACCTACATTCACTTCCTCATTCTCTCTATAACAGCTTGACGAAAATGAATGACGATCTCATATCCATCTTTAACTGGTCTTCAAGTATCGGTCGAAATCTAAATCCTAACAAGTCACAAGTAATTTTAATGGGATAACAAAGACTACTTACAAACTTTGACATATCTACACTTCCAAACATTACTATAAATAATATAATTATCCCTTATTCTTCTTCAGTAATAGATCTTGGACTACATCTAGACGCAAATTTAACCTGGTAAACACAAGTGAAACACATATGTAAAAAGACTTTCTCCATCTTACATTATCTTAGACGTTTAAAGAATTTTCTCCCAGTTTCGTTAAAACAAATCCTTGTGCAGAATCTTGTGTTACCACACTTCGATTATTGTGACATTATATATAATGATCTAAACTATGACTTGTCGCAGAGACTGCAGCGTGTTCATAATGCTTGCGTTCGATTCATTTTCAATATCCGCCGTTATGACCATATTTCCGAACACTTTAATAACCTCTCTTGGCTCCGTCTTACTGACAGACGTAAATTGCACTCTCTTTCACTACTTTTCAAGCTTCTGAATTCCTACATCCCTACTTACCTGTCGTCCAGATTTGAGAAGTTATCCTCTTACCACAATATTGACACTAGATCACAAGATAGCAGTCTGCTAACAATTCCTCTTCATAGCACTTCCTCCTATTCTACTTCCTTCACAGTAGCCTCTGCCCGCTCCTGGAATCTCCTTCCTCAAGATATCAGGGGTTGCCGCACACTTGGTACCTTTAAGTCACGCTTATACAGTTACCTGTTGTCTAATAATTAATTTTTCTCTATTTATTTAATTTTATACTATGTCATTAATAATCTTTTCCTCGTTTTTTATATATACCTTGTACATATTATATATTTAATTCGTTAAATTTAGAGTAAATCAAATTACATTATAAATATTAATTGTATTGTATTCATAACTTGTAATCGTTTATATATATATATGTATTGTAATTTAGATTTAAGACTATTTTTTGTTTGTATTTTTTTAAACCTGGTTGAGTGGTAGACAAGGCCTTAAGGCCTTAACTCTGCCAGGTAAAATAAAGCTATTATTATTATTATTATTATTATTATTATTATTATTATTATTATTATTATTATATAACTTCTCCCTCTTAATTGAATCATATGCTTTTTTGAAGTCTATATATAGTTGATGTACCATTATATTCCCATTTCTTTTCTAAAATTTGTCTTATACTAAAAATCTGATCTGTTGTAGACCTGTTTCTTCTAAATGCACATTGATGATCTCCTGGAATGTCATCAATATAGGGACTAAGTCTGCTTACTAATATATTTGTTAGAATTTTGTATGAAGTTGAAAGTAATGAGATGCCCCTGTAATTGTTGCAATCAGTTTTATCTCCTTTCTTATAAATTAGTACGATAGTTGATTCCTTCCATTCATCTGGAAGAACTTCATTTTCCCATATCATACTAAGCAACCAGCGTATCTCGTTCATCAATTTTTCTCCCCCTGATTTTATCAGTTCTGCTGGGATCTCATCTGAACCTGATGCTTTATACATCTTCAATTTTTCAATTGCCATTTCAACCTCTAATGCACTTGGCTCTGCGACTAGCATTTCTGCTGTCTGAATATATATATATAATTCGTCTTCAGAGCTCACGCACATTTAACATTTTCGTATATTGTGATCGTCGGTAATTTTTAAAAATTTCCATGCCCCCAACTTAAACCAAGCGAGCCCTGATCTCTCTTTAAATTCTAGAATGACTGTGTGTATATATATTTTTTCCTAAACTTATTTAAGTCTCTTTGTAAACACAGTGAACATTTTCCCGTACAATCACCGAAAATATCTTGTTAGTTTATATCCAAGTACCTCCTTATTTTTCTCCACACATTCTTGCGATTTTCGCTCCCTTCTTCCCATACCCAACCCATCCCAATCTTTTGTAAGTTCCCTCCTAATCTCGTCTACCCAGAATTTTGCATCCATGTTCCTAATTTGTTGGTCGTAGAAAATTGTCCATTTTAAAATAAAACATTGCCGTTCTCCTAAAATATTCAGGAGATGTATATGGGAAGGAAACGTAACTTGAATGGGAGACCTACAAATACTCTATATATTTGAATGCAGGCTTCACGGCCGGTAATCTTAATGTTGAGTGATTTCGGCTTTGTAGCCGTGGTCCATTATTGGTGTTCCTACCAACAACCAGGAAACAACACCTAGAAGTACTCGCCACTGAAGATGCCCTCCGCGCAGTTAAGGGAGAAACGTCTTGTAGTAACACCAGTAATGGACCACGGGTACATAGCCCGGAATCACTCAACAAAAATTCTCTATATACTATTATTATCGAGAAAGCCTAGTGAAAAATCTTTAGGAAGACCTTGGAGATCATGAAAGGATAATCTTCGGATAGATTTAAAAAATCGGGTGTCGTAGATGTGAACTGGATTAAATCTGCAGAGAATATGGACCAATTGAGATCCTTTGCAGATTTTTCATTAAAATATACACACTCCAAGCTTCGGACAATAATTATTAAGTTATCTTATTTTAAAGAACTTGGTCCACCGCTATGGTCTCTAGATAACTCTCTTCCCTCGGCCGGAGAGGGAATGTGTTTGATCTGTCGAAGAAATTTCGTGGGTGAGATTGTTTTGAAATTTTTCCTCAGTTGTAAAACAAATATCGGAAATATTTGAGACCTAAATGGTCCCCACCTGATCATCATAATCACCCTATCATATTAGCTTTGTAAAAAAAAATAATGTTCTATGGAAAGGCGTGTGTTGTGTTCATATTTCCTAGGAGAAGATCCTGAAATTGAGCAGGTCACTTCATCCGAGGAGGTCCTCCATGTCCTTGTATGGTGAGAAAAGTATGTATGTAATCCAGTGTTAAATAAACTCCTGCAGGTCAGTTTCTCTAAGACCTTAGTGGCGTAAGGCATGTAATTGTAACTACAAAGGAAGGAGTTAAATAAATAAAAAATGAAAATTGCCATAATTAATGCGTTTTTATAGCGGAAAATTTAAATAAACTGTATGTATTAACTCAGAAAGAGCTACGAAGGAAAGATTAAATTCTCTTCTTCTTCTACTACAAGGTTTAGGCTATGCAGCCTGTTCCGGCGAAGTTAAAAGTGGAGTCCATCTTCTACGTGGTCGGCCAACATCTCTTGTTCCTCTGGAATTATACAGGAAGGTTCTTTTTGGTATTCTTTCGTTGTTCATTCTCATTAAGTGTTCTGTCCATTTCTTATTATTTTCGCTGATTTTATCTTCAATTTTATATATATTTAATTCTTCTCGTATAGTTTCATTCCTTATTCTATCCGCTCTTGTGCATCCTTTCACATTACGTAAAAATAGCATTTCCGCAGCCTGTATCCTGCTTTTATCCCTTGATTTCATTATCCAATTTTCACTTCCATACAACAACAAAGGAACAGCCATTGTTTTATATAATTTAAGCTTCGTATCTTTCCTTCCTAAGGTTCTTTTTATGGTTCCACAATTAGCCTGAAATTTATTTACTTTATTTCCTATATCTTTATTTTCTCTATAAGTTATATCACATCCTAAATATTGGAAATGTTATATTTGTTCTATTATTTTGTTATCCAGTACAATTTTTGATCTAATTCCATATTTACCAATAAATGCCATTACTTTTGACTTATTTATTGATATTTCACAATTATATCTATTGGCTATTAATTTAAATTTATATGCTAACATTTGGAGCTCATTTTCAGATTCTGCTAAAAGTACAACATCGTCAGCGAATAATAAAGCATTTATTTTATCTTTATTATCAATTAATATTCCTTCATTAGTTAAAACCTTCTTCCATTCTTTTAGGATATCGTCCATATAAATATTAAATAATATAGGTGAGAGTGAACACTCTTGTCGTACTCCTTGATTTATTTGAAAAAATGTCTTATTTTTAGTCAGCTGTGGGTCAATACAAATATTAGGTTAAATTAGGAACGTAAATAAATTAATGAGTTCTTTATAGTGAACCATTTAAAGAAACCATATGCGTTAACTCAGAAAGACAAATTCAAAGAAACTGAATGAGTTAACTCAGGATGGGTCATGTTCGCAAGGTTACTAAATCAAATCCCGGTACCAACAAATCCCAGTGAACTTTTGTGATTCTGCTGTGTCTCAAAGCCAAGTTCTGAGTTATAATGTTATTACAATGACACAAAATTAACGAGAATTGCTTAATATAGATGTACCAGAGAGGAATGAAGAAAATAGATAAGATGTACAACTTGGTGAACATAAAAGTCATTGATTACCTGCCTTCTCGATGGATTCCTTTAACTCTTTACACACATCAGCGATTAGTGGAAAACATGGTTTAATCTTGCTGGATGTGAAAGCCGGAGTCAGTAGAGAACGAATTATTTTCCACCTATAACAAATTGTAGTTTTAGTACAACTATAAAGAAGACAGACATTCACGTCACATATTCGGAAGTCTGATTGCTAATGGATTAAACTGTAAATTCAGTTTTATAGAAAATATCCATTATTTTATAATGTTTCACCACAATCAAAGTAATATTATATGAAGAGAAATACGACGGCGGATCGGAAAGTAACGCACAATAAGTTTTGCCTGCCTTGGTATTGCAGCTAGAATGTTGAAATTTCACAGAGATATAGTTTGAAGTTTTCACTACAGATGGTATTTTGTTCTCAGGTGCACCTCTTGCGAGAGAAGCTTGAACTATGCAACAAAGATGGCGCGCATGCTACAGTCGTCCACCTGTGAGGGACGGATCGGATCGGAAAGTAACGCACAATAATTTTTTTTAAAAAGTTTAATAGTAAAAAAAAGGGAAAAAATCACAAATGAACTTATATCTTTTACCTACTTTTCGACATAGTCACCAACTTTCTCAACACATTTTTCCCATCGTGTTACCAGTTTCAATATGCCCTGTTCGTAGAAGTCCGTTTGTTTGGAGTGTAGCCATCTGCGCACTGCTGATGCCTGCTTTGTTTCGGGCGTGTAGTGGTACATCCACGACTCATCACCTGTGACGATTCCTTCCAGAAAGTCATATCCTTGTGCGGTGTACCGCGTTAAGTGGTCCAAGCTTGCCATCATTCGCTGGCCCTTGTGGTCGTCTGTCAGGTTCTTAGGCACCCAGCGAGCACTAACTTTACGGAAGACATTGCTACGGTCCATACAATCATCCCCATACACGTCACGCATGTCCCTGTGAATTTCACTGGGTTTATGCCCTTTGGCCCACAAAAATCGAACAACACTTCTCTGTTCCTCACAGGTGGACGACTGTAGCATGCGCGCCATCTTTGTTGCATAGTTCAAGCTTCTCTTGCAAGAGGTGCACCTGAGAAAAAAATACCATCTGTAGTGAAAACTTCAAACTATATCTCTGTGAAATTTCAACATTCTAGCTGCAATACCAAGGCAGAAAAAAATTATTGTGCGTTACTTTCCGATCCGCCCTCGTATATAACTTACTTTTCACCTTTAAGAACGAAAGGATTTCGTCCGAATAATGGATCCACCTTATCGTCGACTTCAATATCATTGTCGTGAAAACTACCGAAATCTTTCACCAGTACTGTCTTCACTAGTTCCGGGTCTCTTACCATGATACCCAATTGTCCCATTTTAAAAAATCCTCCAAATTTATGTCCATCAAGTTTCCTGTAAAAGTAGATGAATTATAAATAATTAAATCAAAAACTTGAAATAATAAGTTTTTTTTTTTAATTCGAACGTATCTGTGTTTTTTATCCTACAACCAACATTTTGCCGGCGATAGCTGCTGCTGATACGGTTACCCAAGTCGGACTGGTCGAAGGTGATACGCCAGACGAAACACGAACCTTGGTCGAAAGAGTGACGATCTTTCACTGTAAATATACAACCGTCAAGAATCACGGACATGGGTTCCACTGGGGTGAAATTTCCGGAGATCAAATAGTCCCCCATTCGGTTCTCCGAACGAGGACTACTTCAGGGAATCCATGCCAAAGGATCAAACTCAGCGACATGCTCCTAGGAACATGAAATGTTGGACTTTATACAATAGTGGGTCGCTAGAGGTATTAACGCAGGAATTATATGAATTACTCTTGGATATAGTCGCTTTACAGG
Organism: Diploptera punctata; assembly: GCA_030220185.1. Taxonomy (NCBI): domain Eukaryota; kingdom Metazoa; phylum Arthropoda; class Insecta; order Blattodea; family Blaberidae; genus Diploptera; species Diploptera punctata. The sequence goes on along the minus strand of JASPKZ010008091.1, from coordinate 435,654 downwards.
ACGTTAGATGGTTAGGAGAAGGTAATCAGGAATCAGGACGCTTTTGCATTATACTAACAGCAGAAAGAACTAAATGTGAAACGGGCGTTTTAGTCCGCAGGAGGATCTTCTTCGCTATCCGAGATATTAAGTTTGTCAGAGGTAGGATGTCGTAGTATTGTTGGCCGATAGCGAGGAGATACTAAAGGACAACACGCACACACTATTTAGTAACACTAAGAAATTAGGACTGGAAGTAAATATCAATAAAACTAAATATATGGTCACACATAGAAATCCATTAAATAATGGAAATGGACAGCTAATGACAAATGAGGGAAATTTTGAGGAAGTGCCTGAATTCAAATACCTAGGAACAATAATCACAAATAGGAATGAGATGCACAAATAAATTAAACATAGGCTCAATTCTGGAAATGCATGCTATTATGCATTGCAGAGACTCTTGATGTCCCAATTCCTTTCAAAAAACGTTAAACTGAAAATATATAAAACAATTATTCTACCAGTTATATTATATGGGTGCGAAACATGGACTCTTACTTTAAGACAGGAAAGGAGATTACAAGTATTTGAGAATAAAGTTCTTAGGAAAATTTTTGGACCAAAGAGAGATGAACAGACAGGTGAATGGAGAAGACTACATAACAATGAACTACATGGTCTTTATAGGAAGCCAGATATAATAAGAACAGTTAAGTCTCGTAGACTGCGATGGGCAGGACAAGTTGCACGTATGGGGAATGAAAGACTTGCATGGAAGCTTCTTGTAGGAAAGCCAGAGGGAAAAACGCCCAGTTGGTAGAGCAAGAATGAGGTGGGAGAATAACATTAACTATGATTTGAGGGAAGTAGATTATACAGGGAATGATTGGAAAGCATTAGCTCAGGATAGGGATGAATGGAGAGCTTATGTCCGTGCGGCCATGAACCTACGGGTTCGATAGTGCCAGTAAGTAAGTAACAATGAAGTATGGAGGTAGATCCTCGTATGAGTGCATATTGTGTGGAGAACCTGCATTTCATTGATGTTACGATGTACGCAAACATGCTGAAAACCAGTCTCCATCAAAGGTTTGATAAATCATTTCAAGGCAATAGCCCCAGTAATAAAGCACTGGATGCTAGGCTTTCTTTTATTTACAATACTACTCTATCTTCCGACATTAACCAAACAGACAATCTTTGCGAATTGTTTAACCGGAAAATTCGAGAAAGGTCTATATTTTTTATTATTATTTTTTTTTATTTATTTAGCCTGGTGGAGTTAAGGCCATGTGGCCTTCTCTTCCACTCACCAGTACAAGCATATGTTACATATGAATACAAAAAAAATACAGTAATAGTCATATAAAACAGGACAAACATATGTTACACATGAATACAAAAAAATTACAATAGTAGTCATATTAGACAGGACAAACATGTTACATATGAATACAAAAAAAAGTTACGATAATAGTTATTGAACAATTCATTATCTGTCATATTGAATAATAATGAAATTAATGTCTAATAATAGAATGAAACTAAATACAATTAAAATTAAATTAATGATGCAATGAATAAAAAAGGAATAACAGCTCGAATCTACTATGCATAAAAAGAAAGAGAAAAAAAAACACTACAATGAATTAATCTACGCTTTTTATGCAAGGCATTAGGTAAATATATTAACAAATCCTAAGTCTATTTTTATTAAATAATGCAAAAACGCATTATTAATTCTTAAAAAGTAGTATTAGTGAGTTGTTTCTGTTAGTGATTTTATTTTCAATTTATTTCTGAAAGATGGTAAAGTTTGGCAGTCTCTGACATAGGGTGGAAGTGAATTCCATGTTCTAGCAAGAGAAACTGTAAAAGATTTCGAATAATAGGTAGTATGATGAGGAGGGATATAAAGGACACTGTGCTCAAGGGATCGGGTATCTAAGTTATGTGTATCAGAGAGTTTAGTGAAGCGGTGTGATAAATAATAAGGTAAAGATGTGTGTAATATGTTATAGAGTAGGCATAGGGAATGGATGGTTCTACGGTCTTGAAGACGAAGCCATGACAATTGTTCCAGGGATGGTGTAACGTGATCAAATCTACGTATACCACAAATAAAACGTATGCAAGAATTGTGAACACGTTGAAGTCTTTGGGTAAGAACAATGTTTAGGTCAGTAAAAAGAGTATCACAATAATCAAAATGGGGCATTGCGAGTGTTTCTACTAGCATTTTTCTTAGAGAAAACGGTAAACAATTTCTTATACGATTTAATGAGTGTATTATTGAGAAGATAGTTTTGCAAATGTTATTTATTTGTTTATTCCAAATTAAATGTTTATCCATAAACACTCCTAGATTTTTTACTGTCTCACTATAAGGGATCTGAACCCCATTAAGTGACACATGTAATACTGCATTTGTGTTAATTGAGGATAATAGTCTCTGATGGCCCATAATGATTGCTTGTGTCTTTCTAGGATTTAATTCAAGTCCTTATTTCTCTGTCCACGCCGTTAGCGAGTCAAGGTCCTCGTTAATTTTGGTTACCGCGTCATTTAAAGAATATTTGTCTGAGTGAAGGTAGATCTGCATGTCGTCCGCAAATAAATGATGTTTGCAATGTTTTAGGGAGTCAGAAATGTCGTTTATATAGATTGAAAAAAGCAATGGGCCGAGCACCGAGCCCTGTGGAACTCCAGCTTTACGGTAGGTCCAAGAAGAGCGTAATGTATATCCTCTAAGCAGGATATAAAACAGCTCTAATGAAAGAATTGTGTCAAAATCGCTTCTAATTTTACTGTAAAGTTGGTGAATTTCTTATCCCCCCCCCAGATTAGAAGTATTCATAATATCAAAGTGATACCCTACCAAATTTTAGAATCTGCTTAATGTTTGTGAGGATTTCGTAAACAATCAACGGTACAATCACTTTTGAATCTTTCATTTTATATTCATTATTTAAGGTTTTTTATAAAATATTCAGAAAATTATATTATTAGTAATAATTTAAAAAAAAAACATGTGTTATATTCTTTTTTAACACTTTTCATTTTTTTTAATTTTATGTAACTTTATTAAAAACAACAAAAATAATGAAATGAATATTATATTCAATTGGAATCATTAATTGTACTTTCAGTTTTGACGCTCAGTGTACCGTATGTTAAATAAAGAGGATAACATAAGTCAATGCAAGAGATATACAGATATCCTCAGGGGTCCTCATCTAGGGGATATGTGGATGGCGACCACAAGGTGCCCAAGCTGTGCAAAACATTTCTTCCACTTACTTGTGTTTTGCACTCTTTTAACTTTACTATCTAACTTCTCTTGGCTAACTCTGTTTTTTCGACCCCGACGCTATTAGGGCATCCGAGGGCTAAGGAGTCCTTCCTTTCTTCCATTTCTTCTTTCCTTTATTTTCTTTTCTTCTCCAGAAAGCCTGACCAGAGGCTATAAGATGGCAGCCCCATCACTGGTCTTGCCTTCCTTTGGCCAGCAACCAATCGAAGGGACTATTATTATGCTTTCAAGTCTTATATGAGAATTTCCCATAAGGGAAAATTTTCTATAGGATCGTAACAGGCCTTGGCCTAATACTTGAAAGGGAGAAGAAGAAGAAATATTACAATCGGTTTTGACAGCATTTTTATCGATTGGAACAATGATGGATTCTTTCTAGTCTTCTGGGAATTTTACCTTATTTCAGATCAAATTAATGAACTTTCGTATTTTATTGTATTATTTGTCTGTCCCTTTCTCCAATCAACTCACGTGGTATTTCCCAGCTAATGTATTTTTGTCTGGATTTTTTATTTTCAAATTGTATTACTGTATTTGTAAACTATTTTAAAAATATAAATCTAAAGTATAAATGATTTCTTACAGGTACAGTTCTTCGTACACCTGGCCAATACTCTTCCTGCAAAGAAATGCATCCCTGAGATTACCAAAAAGTGGTAATGGCTTCACATAAGGAATTCCTCTCTTCTTCCAATAATCGTGATTCCAGGTAAGATATTGATAGAATAACCAGCCCAATACCAGGACAGCTAATGGCCACCAAGAGTCCAGAATTGGTATCTCCATCTGAAAATTATAAAAAAAGTTAATTCGTTGGGCCGGTTTCATCAACAGATGTTAAAAGTACAATAAAAAGGATTTTTGCAGATTTTGCCAAAAAATCAATGCAAATTCCCATTTTCTATTAACATATTTCTTGTTAAAAATATTCTAACATTTTTAAAAAAATGTTATAATCCTTTCATTACACAAAAATATTCTCAAAATATTAGTTAACAGCTTGCTTAAACGTAGCAGATACATAAACAGTTCAGATGACATTCATTCGAATTTCAGCGCACTTCGTGTATTTTTTCAAATTAAATAACAACAATGGGCTGATGATAGCCCGGTTAAGTTAGCTCAAAATAAATAATAGTTTTAAAAAATTAAAAGAACACGCTTTATTAGAAAACTAAATGAAAAATAATTTTAATTTCCAATACGCTTGGGATAAAATAAAGTGGTCAACAAAAAAGTCATCTCCAACACATATAGAATAAAATTAGAGTTATCAACAAAAAGAAAATAATTTTACCATCAAAAGCGTGGGGTGCTCTATATCAATTAATATATTTGATAATAAACAGATATTGGTAAAAGTAAGCTCTCTAAGAAGAAAATGTAAAAACCATAAAAAGCACCCACGCTTTTGATGGTAAAATTATTTTCTTTTTGTTGATAACTCTAATTTTTTATTCTATATGTGTTGGAGATGATTTTTTTGTTGACCACTTTATTTTATCCCAAGCGTATTGGAAATTAAAATTATTTTTCATTTTTTAGTTTTCTAATAAAGCGTGTTCTTTTAGTTTTTTAAAACTATTATTTATTTTTTATTTTTTAGTTATAATATTTTACAGAATAAGACAAAAATGTAAATATCTTCAAATTCGATACTCTTGTAGTATGAGCTAAAAGTAATACTCTTCTATAAAAAAAACCCTCCCAGCCGGATTTGAACCAGCGACGTATGGATTACTGAAATTATATACCACTAAGAGTTCACTGCTCTATCAACTGAGCTCTTACAACGATTGACTAAAAACTCGACAAGTCCGCAACCTATTATACCAGTTTTCATTTTTTTGATTTTCGGATTATTCTGGCCAGGATTTTAGAAACAAAATATGAAATTATTGTATTGTCACGGGTCCTTTACACGTATGCAAAGTTTCAAGTCGATCCAATATTTCTAAGTGGGTGAAAATCGCGTTGAAAGATTCCGTTACATTGATACAAAAACACTTTTTTTTTTTTTTCTGATGATTATGGCCAGGATGTTAGAAAATAAATATGATATTATTGTATTGTCACGGGTCCTCTACAAGTATACAAAGTTTCAAGTCGATCCAATGTTTCTAAGTGGGTGAAAATCGCGTTGAAAGATTCCGTTACATTGATACAAAAACACTTTTTTTGATTTTCTGATGATTATGGCCAGGATTTTAGAAAATCAATATGAAATTATTGTATTGTCACGGATCCTCTACAAGTATACAAAGTTTCAAGTCGATCCAATGATTTTAAGTGGGTGAAAATCGCGTTGAAAGATTCCGTTACATAGATAGATAGATAGATACAGGTCAAGCTAATATAAAGCGTGTAAAATAGGACTGTGTACTGAGTAAACTGTTAAATTGACCCCTTCTTTAAATAATGCTATATCAATATGTTTCTTCCGCTTTCCGTTCCTTTTCAACGTCGTATCAAAATATTCAAAATGTTTCATGTTCTGGAGTACCTGAACTCTGTATTTGCATTCTTCTTCTCTGCCATACACCACCCCATTTTTGAACTAAACTGCTTTTCTCTTACTAACATTTACAGTCAATCCCTAATTCCTACAATATATTTCCATATATTGCAATACCTTGATTGTCTTGGAACACATAATGAAATAATCTGCTTACAACAGGACTTGGACTTTAACATTTCTTATATCCGGAGCCCCAATGTCTCCTTCTAGCATTACGTCTACAATATCATCAACGAATAGATTGAATAGCATTGGTGAGAAAAATGTAACCTTGTCTCCCTTCCCGATTGGCTGGATTGCTCTCTGTGATTTGACCTTTGTCTACTTTTATACAGAATTTAACATATTTAGAAATTTAAATTAAAGAATATATCATATTATGAGACAATTGTTTCCGATTATTTTTTTCCATAGTGCACTTCAATCCACAGTATTGAATGCCAACTTAAAATCAGATTATAATTAATTAATGTTCTCAGAATAAATAAGTTGTCCACTGTTGAGGACCCTTCTCTAAATCCTGCCTGATATTCTGAAATTCTATTGTTCTGTTTAGCCCATTGTCTCATTAGTTCATAAAGTACTTTACAATACATTTTACCAAACACTGACAAGAGGCAAATTCCCCTATAACTCTCTGGTATATGAATACCATATTTTTCTTTAATTAGAGGTCGCCGAAGCTTCCGGATACCATTAAAAAGATTGATGAATGCAGTTTTCAAAATTTCTAATAAAGTATCGGATTATATCACATTTTTGAAGAATTCCCCTGGCAATCCATCTATTCCAGGCGCTTTACCATTATTTAAACTCTTTCGTCTTCAGTAGGGAGGTGATAGAAAGTTACTCAACAGGGGAGGTGGAGTGGTAACAACACGCAGAAAGAATGTCGTTTTTTTAAAAACTTCAAAAATCTACACACAAATTACAAATATGATTACTTTATGTTCCTAGAACTAGAGTATCTGTGTTATAGATATTATAGGAATTAAAATAATTATTAAATTATAGTGCTGTAAAAATTTGTAATATTTCATCAACTTTTGATTAAGAATGATTGAGTCTGCTGTACGATGATAAAATACGTAAGCACTAACAGCGTAAGATAAAATAAGCAATAGAGAAACATATTTTAATAAAGGAAATATATTTAATACATACAGTTGTGAAATTTCAGGGCATTTTGTTTTTATCTTTCAAAGGTAAATATCTTTTGAAAGAAATCTAAATTTATATTTGCTCTAACCTCGACTCCATTATTACCCAGTGTAAGGTATATATATTAATTGGTGTTTCTCATATAATTTATCATATTTATATTACTATTATTATCATCGTATCATTATTGTTGTTACCCTATAAAATGTTGTTTGTACATGAAATTTACATTGCTACATTTATTATATATTTAACTGTTTATAGTAGTAGTAGGACTTTATTAGACAAAAAGTAAGATATTTACAATATTATTTACAAATATGGGTCGCACGGGCAGTAAGCCGTACGTGCTGTTGACAGTCCGTTACAATAAAGTAATAATTGGTACTAGTGTAAAGAAAAATAAACAACAAAAAACAGCAATAACATTACAATTACATAAAGAAAACACAATAATAATATTACAATTAAATAATAACACAATAGCATTATACACTAAAAACATTAATATTACAATTAAGTAATAATACAATAGCATTATACACTAAAAAAACATTAACATTACAATTACATAAAGAAAACACACTAATATTACAATTAAATAATAACACAATACCATTATACACTAATTCATTTACATATAAATGTTAATAATTAATGGTATTGCATTTTGATAACATATATTTATTCATGAATGAGTGTTGTCCTCATTTTTCGCGTTTTGTCCAGAAATTTACCGAGGTTTGTCCAATTTTCTGGATTTACCAATAACTCGTAGCATGCCAATCTTTCCCGATTTGAATTTAGAAATCTTTCCGGTAATAACTGACGTCTCCAATATTCTAAATCATTACATTTTCCTAATATATGAATCTCATCTTCAAAGTTCCCGCAAATTGGACATATTCGCATATCGTGATCGTCGCTAATTTTTAGAAATTTCCATGCCCCTAGCCTAAACCAAGCAAGCCCTGATCTCTCCTTAAATCCTAGGTTGAGTATATACGATTATTTTCCCCAGACGTGTTTTAGGTCTCTTTGTAAACACAGTGAGCGTTTTCCTGTACATTCGGCGAAAGTATCTTGTTGGTTTATATCTAAGTACCTCCTCCTTATTTTTCTCCACACGTTCTTGCGATTAACTGTTTATAATTAGTATAGTGTATATCTATATTTGTCAAATATTTATTGGTATTTGTGTTGGTCGAGTGGAAGAGAGGGCCTTATGGCCTTAACTCTGCCAGAATAAATAAAGTATTATTATTATTATTATTTTTATTATTATTATTATTATTATTATTATTATTATTATTGTAAATACACGAATCCTAACCCCATTTAGCTTTGGCATTCTAGAAAGAGGAGGAAAAATACACTGCATTCAGATACAGCATTCAAAATTTTTGCAATCAAATTTACATGTATAATAATGGTCTCTTGAAATTCTATAAAGAAGAATATTTTACGTGTTATTAATTCTCTCAATAGACACATTAATTCGATGATTGATAAAATTATGGCGGCGTAAGCCTTCAATACTTTTATTATTTACAGCTACTAACACGCACAAGTTACGCTCCAGGTTTTAAGTTATTTTTCAGCAGGTGCCTTCGTTATTTCATAGCTAAAGTTGTATATTCGTAGTGAGTTTAAGTTTAAATTTATATTAGTTAGTGTCAAAAGTGTGTACATTTAACAACATGGGAAAAAACACACGTAATTCTAACAATGATTCGACAAGTTCTACGGAGGAAGCTGTGAAACGTGTGGTGAAAGAGGCGCTACAGGATCCCGGCACTCTGCAGGTGTTTGTGTCCATGTTGCGGGACCAGGTAGTGGCGGAACTGCAGAAGACCATCCAGGACAACACTAAAGTAATTGAGGATCTGAAAAAGACCCTCGATGAAAAAGACAGAAAGATTGAGGTGTTAGAAAATAAAATAGACGACTTAGAACAATACCAGAGACGTCAATGCCTCAGGATTTTTGGTGTTGTAAAGAAGAGGCCGGAGAGGACACTGACCAGAAAGCCATCGAGGTGGCCAAAAAAATCGGTGTCGATTTATCAGTGACTGACATTGACAGAAGTCACCGTGTTGGTGTTAGTAATGCTGAAAGACCGCGGGCTATAATAGTGAAATTTGTTAGTTACCGCAAGCGCAGTGAAGTTTTTCTAAGCAAGAAAAAGTTGAAAGGAAGTGGGGTCACTGTTCGCGAGGACCTAACGAAGTGTCGCTATCGCCTGCTACAAGAGAGTATACAGAAATACGGTATTCAAAATGTATGGACAATGGACGGTGCCGTCATAGCTAAAGTGAATGGCGAAAAAACGCAAAATTAGATCTTCTACGGATATCAACTAGATAGGACCTGAGTGTAAAATATGTTTACTTTGTCTTTCTTTGCTAACAATTATATTGTTAATTTATTTCTAATTTAGGTAAGTTTTAAGTTTATTATTTTTTATTTAGGACAACTTACTTGTTTTATTTTAATTTAAGTTCTTTGTTTAGCTAAATTATTTTAATTTATTAGAGTTATTACAGTACATAGTTTATTTTTACTTTCTGCTATTGGCAACATTGAGCTGACAAATGAAGACATGTTTGCAACCTCTGACTCACTCACCTTCTCCAATCACCCTCTTATTGTGCAGACAACTTTTAACGCAGGTAGCAACATTCCTCAATCCCAACCATCCCCTCCAACAACAAATACTACTAGTCTACTTAAGAATGCATTTTCTATTGATAAATCATCACTTAAAATCGCTCACGTAAATTCACAAAGCATTCTGTCCCACTTTGATGAGTTTGAAACCATATTTTCATCTCTTGGACTGAGCGCCTATACCAAAAATAAGTACACCTGCTAACTATAATGACTACCGACCGATTAGCATCCTTCCGACATTATCTAAAGCCCTGGAACATATTGTACATAAGCAAATGACTGAATATCTCCAAGAAAATCACCTCCTTGATCCTTATCAATCCGGCTTTAGATATGGTCATAGCACAACCACAGCTTTGCTAAAAATTACTGAAGATATTCGTGAAGCCGTGGACAGACGTCAATTGACTCCTTTAACCTTACTTGACTTCAGCAAAGCTTTTGACACAGTAGACCACGACTTACTTATGATAAAGCTCAAGCACCTACACTTGTCTGACAGCGCTGTATCCTGGTTCGATTCATACCTGCACGGTCGTCAACAATACGTTTCATTAAACTCTAGATCTTCGTCTTGGCGCAACGTGCCGGCTGGAGTCCCCCAGGGCAGTGTTCTCGGACCTCTTCTTTTCTCAATCTACATAAATGACTTGCCAACTGTACTAAAGCACTGCCGTTATCACCTCTACGACTGATGATCTCCAAATTACCTACATTCACCTCCTCATTCTCTCTATAACAGCTTGACAAAATGAATGACGATCTCATATCCATCTTTAACTGGTCTTCAAGTATCGGTCTAAATCTAAATCCTAACAAGTCACAAGTAATTCTAATGGGACAACAAAGACTGCTTACAACCTTTGACATATCTACACTACCAAACATTACTATAAATAATATAATTATCCCTTATTCTTCTTCAGTAATAGATCTTGGACTACATCTAGACGCAAATTTAACCTGGCAAACACAAGTGAAACACATATGTAAAAAGACTTTCTCCATCTTACATTATCTTAGACGTTTAAAAGAATTTTCTCCCAGTTTCGTTAAAACAAATCCTTGTGCAGAATCTTGTGTTACCACACTTCGATTATTGTGACATTATATATAATGATCTAAACTATGACTTGTCGCAGAGACTGCAGCGTGTTCATAATGCTTGCGTTCGATTCATTTTCAATATCCGCCGTTATGACCATATTTCCGAACACTTTAATAACCTCTCTTGGCTCCGTCTTACTGACAGACGTAAATTGCACTCTCTTTCGCTACTTTTCAAGCTTCTGAATTCCTACATCCCTACTTACCTGGCGTCTAGATTTGAGAAGTTATCCTCTTACCACAATATTGACACTAGATCACAAGATAGCAGTCTGCTAACAATTCCTCTTCATAGCACTTCCTCCTATTCTACTTCCTTCACAGTAGCCTCTGCCCGCTCCTGGAATCTCCTTCCTCAAGATATCAGGGGTTGCCGCACACTTGGTACCTTTAAGTCACGCTTATACAGTTACCTGTTGTCTAATAATTAATTTTTCTCTATTTATTTAATTTTATACTATGTCATTAATCTTTTCCTGTTTTTATATATATTGTACATATTATATATTTAATTCGTTAAATTTAGAGTAAATCAAAATACATTATAAATATTAATTGTATTGTATTCATAACTTGTAATCGTTTATATTTATATATATATATATATATACACATATTGTAATTTAGATTTAAGACTATTTTTTTGTTTGTATTTTTTTTAAACCTGGTTGAGTGGTAGACAAGGCCTTAAGGCCTTAACTCTGCCAGGTAAAATAAAGCTATTATTATTATTATTATTATTATTATTATTATTATTATTATTATTATTATTATTACGAGGGTCTCCACTATATTTCCTTCATTAGTATCTTAACCCCTCACCTCCCAGCACCCTATCAAAGTAATGTATTCATTCCCCGGGCCATATTCTTGTCTGATTTATGGTCTTTATTTTGAGTCTTCTTATCGCCTTCCAGATCTCCGAAATGTTCGCAATTTTAATTTCCTCTGATTATCTATTTTGCCATTCAAATTTTGTCTATGGTAATAATTCTTTGTATTCCTTTCTCTCCTGCGCATAAAGTGTTGTGTTTACATCTATGCTTTCTTTTTTAAATTTTAAGACTAATTTCGACAAACTTCTTCTTCTTCTTTCTACTTGCTTTATTATACCACCATTTGTCCTTCTGTTTCATTGTGCATTTAACCTTGATTTGTTCCTCTGCTTTTTGAAAACATTCTGTCAGTGTTACACCAATTTCATCTCCACTAAAGTAATTTATTTGCAAATCCAGATTATAGTTCCCTAACGCGTGATAAGTTCTTCTCTTCGATCCTCAGTCCATTTTAACAGCCCTAAGCTTGAGCGTACTGAAATAAGCTTCCAAATTGAAACCATGATATCATTATTTATTCAGTTGAATGAAAGAATAATGGAGTATACGTTATGTCGGCAATCACAACTAACATAATACCTCCGCTTCCTTGATGTACAAGATACTAGCAATTTATTTCGTAAATTCAAAAACTTGAAGACATAGCGGAAAAAATAAAGGACAAGAAACAAGCAGATCTACAGACGATATTATTGAATATAAACGGAAATCAGCAATTGTTAAAAGAGAAATTAGAAGAATCAAGAGAGAGCATTGGGACAGATATGTGTCGAATTTATAACACGGACACCAAGCTAGAGCATATAAAGTTATTAAACATTTAAATAAAAACGAAAAGGACACAATACCGTTAAATCCTATACCTCTTACACAATGGGAACAACATTATACATCGTTGTGGACCAACTTAGAAGAACAAACAATAGCCTTAAGAGAAAATGACCCAAATGTGGATATTATTAGGTTTGAAGAGCTAATGTTAACAATGCAACATTTAGAAACAAAAAAACGCCTGGAGCAGATAATCTAAACATAGAATTGTTCAAATGTGCATCGATTACATTTATTGTTAAGTTTCTTGAATTTGCTGGAAAACGGGTTCTGTTCCGAACGAATGGAAGGACGCAATAACTGTTCCGATATTTAAAAAAAGGAAACAGAAGAGAATGTACAAATTATAGAGGAATAAGTTTATTAAATTCAGCTTATAAGATATATGCAAAAATTTTATCATATAGAATAAATAAAATAGCTGAAACAATATTACGTGAGCAACAAAATGGATTCAGAAAGGGTAGGTCAACTATAGATTGTGTTTTTACAATGCCCCAATAGATAGAAAAAAGAAAAGAATTTAATTTACCCACGTATATAGCTTTTGTTGATTATACTAAAGCATTTGATAGTGTAAGTAGAAATAAATTATGGAACATACTAGAAATGAAAGGAATTCCTCAACACCTTATAAGAGCCATTCAGAGTTTATATATAGAAACAAATTTTAAAATAGACTGCGGAGATAAAATTAGTAGAAAAAACATAGAAATAAACCAGGGAGTAAGACAAGGGTGTCCATTGTCACCAATATTATTTAATTTATACTTGGACCATGTCATAAATGAATGGAAAGAACAAATTAATATAAATAGTGTATTGACAACTCTGGTTTTTGCAGACGACCAAGTAATAATGACAACATCAGAAAATCCTCTGCAACAATTCCTTTATACCTTAAATAATATCTCTCTAAAATACAATTAAAAATATCTACATCTAAAACAAAAATATTAGCTCTGAAACAAAATATGCAATAAGAACAAAAATAGTGATAAACAATGTAATTATAGACCAAGTTCAGAATTTTAATTATTTGGGTTGTCATTTAGGCAATGACAGAAATTTAGATAAACACACTAAAATACAACGATTCTATTATATATGTGGTACAATTAAACGCACTTTATTGAATAAGACTAGAAAAGAAACTATTTTGAAGTTTTACAAAGTATTGGCAGTTCCATCTCTTATATATGGATGTGAAACCTGGACATTAACAAAGGCAGATAGTAAACAAATAGAGGCTGCTGAAATGAAGATGTTGAGAGCAATAGCGGGATACCGAAGGACCGATAAAAAGAAAAACGAAGATTAAGAACAGAACTTAATATATTTAATCTCTGTGAAAGAATAACATATTACCAAAATGCTTATCTTCAGCACGTATTACGAATGAATGAACAGCGCATACCAAGAAGAATGTATATAAACCAAAAGGGAGATGAAGGTTGGGAAGACCATTGAAGAGATGGAAGGACCAATTCGACCTATAATGAGATCGGAACAGGCCATTGGGCCTAATCCTTGTAGATGATGATGATGATGAAATTCAAAAACTTCTGAGATATCAGTATCAAGTCGGTGCTAGCGTACTTGGGTAAACAGCAACTGAGATATCAGCATCAAGTCGGTGCTAGCGTACTTGGGTAAATAGCAACTGAGATATCAGCATCAAGTCGGTGCTAGCGTACTTGGGTAAATAGCAACTGAGATATCAGCATCAAGTCGGTGCTAGCGTACTTGGGTAAATAGCAACTGAGATATCAGCATCAAGTCGGTGCTAGCGTACTTGGGTAAATAGCAACTGAGATATCAGCATCAAGTCGGTGCTAGCGTACTTGGGTAAATAGCAACTGAGATATCAGCAACAAGTCGGTGCTAGCGTACTAGGGTAAATAGCAACTGAGATATCAGCATCAAGTCGGTGCTAGCGTACTTGGGTAAATAGCAAATCCTAAAAACAAAATGACTGGTGGTGAACGTAGGCAACTGCCGCACTTATGTCCGAAGAATTATTCATTTATTTAAGAGAGGAATAAAATTAAATATTAAATAAACCATAATATATACTATAGCAGGCCACCTTGGGCTTGTTTTCACGCTGTTTTCTCGTAATAAAACAATACACATGATCGAGTAAAACTCCACAATATCTTCATTTAATTCTATAAACTCTCAATGGTATTTCGCTCATTGATTTCTGTAATAATTAATCTTTATTTAAAGTTTATCCATCACACAATTATCTTCAGTCTCTAACACATCCACTTGCCACAGTTTCTTGTAGTTACAATAGTGTACTGCTCTCACTTCACAAATAACTCGCTCCTGTCCCTGGCAGTATATCATATAGGCGGGGGAAGGAAATATCTGGGCTTCCAATCGAGACCCTTTCAGTATGGAAGCTTCTGACACCGAACCTTCCCGACAAGAAGGACAGAGGCTTAGAGAAACCTCCGGAACAGAAGTCCAAACGCATAGATCATTTACGCGGGTCTTTCAACTCGCTACTCAACGACTCACGAATCTATTTCCACCAACGCGGACCAGTACTCTCACCGTCACCCGCGAAATTCAAAAGCTGTTATTACAATGCTTCACTACATATAATATGAATTAATGAAAATTACGATGTATTAGATAAAATTAATTGTATTGATAAATTAATAAACTTATAAGTTAATTCATATACTATTATTAAAACATATATAGGCTGTATATATATATATATATATATATATATATTATTTAGGCATACTGATGGGCTATATGGCGGAAGCTGGGAGTACGATAAGGAAAACCCAACAGAGTTAAGTTCCTTGGGAGCTGACAAATAGACAATAGATTTACAACTTTCTGAATACTATTCAAATCAAAAGCAAAAATTAAAACTGAATCTAAAAGCCTGCCTTTATGTAGCAGAACTACGCTGTTGTGCATGTATTTTGTTTTATTTCTTGTAAGATATATAATCTATTGCAATGGTTGTCTGTGTAAAGCATTGTTTACCTAAAACAAATTCTATAAATAATTTTATTTAAAAATTAAATTAACCCTAAACTGATATACGAAGTAAATGTTTTTTTTTCTAACGACATTTACGAATCTAATGCTTTACTATCCGGCATACTCTCGCTTCACGTCATTCTATGAGTTTCAATCAATGTTTGTATGCGAGAATACTAGTAATGATGAACGATGGAAGTGCTTCATTTGCTATTTGCTCCTGACTGCTATGTCCGTGCAACGAATCAACAGTGCTACTATGACTGGAGGTAAACGTTCCGCTGTGTCGTATAAAGCCCTAATTGATAGTTAGATGCAGATATATACCTCTAAGTAGACAATCATATAGAAGGATGAATATAGGTATGTGTACCAATACTTAACCAAAGAGAGATGAACAGACAGGTGAATGGAGAAGACTACATAACAATGAACTACATGGTCTTTATAGGAAGGCAGATATAATAAGAACAGTTAAGTCTCTTAGACTGCGATGGGCAGGACATGTTGCGCGTATGGGGAATGAAAGACGTGCATGGAAACTTCTTCTAGGAAAGCCAGAGGGAAAGCGCCCAGTTGGTAGACCAAGAATGAGGTGGGAGAACAACATTAACTATGATTTGAGAGAGGTGGATTATACAGGGAATGATTGGAAAGCATTGGCTCAGGATAGGGATGTATGGAGAGCTTATTTCCGCGCGGCCATGAACCTACGGGTTCGATAGTGCCAGTGAGTAAGTATGTAAGTACCATTACTTAAATACCGGTACGTATTTACTTTCATTCATAGATAAATACATATGTTCACACATGTATACAAAGGTATTTATATGTTCATGCAGGTAGTTTGTATCTGTGTACGTAGAGAAATAGTACTACGATAGAAACATAGGTATAGTAGATGGATGGATCGATGGATGGATGCATTGAAGGAAGCATATAAATATAAATGTATGGGTGGATGGATGACTGGCTGGCCCGATGGACAGATGGATGGACAGACACATACAGAACACATACTTGGACGGCGTTATGCATCAACCACCTATGCGCCATTATGTAAGTTTCGAGAAAAAAATATGTTTAATTTTTTTTTACATTTTATAACTCTAGCGCCGAACTAACAACACTCAGTTACGCATCAACAGTCTCAGAGCGAAGACATTTGACGCTTAGCTGCATGATGCAACATTTGTCGCTTAGTATTTATGAAAATCTAGTTTCATAGCCGCTTGTTGTAAAATACATAATCCCTGAGATGACTCATTGCGTTTACATTTTTATATAATAATCCATCCATAGTAATTCTGCCCGATGGCAGGTCCTTCACAGCAATCATAGCATTTTCATGCTATGCTTGCAGCTTTACTAGGGAATTGCAGGTGTGGTAGCTTCCCGATGCTTTCCACACCGGTGAAGGATGATGATGATGATGGCCATATGATTTCGGGGACCGTTTGGGCCTAAAAGTTTTCCTGATATTTGTCTTACAGGTGAGGAAAACCCCCAATAAAAACCTCACCCAGAAAAACTGCCCCGACCGGAGATCGAACCCGGGCCCGCTGCGTGACAAGGCAGTACGTTACATCGAGACCACAGCGGTGGACTTATTAATAATAAAGCTGTATTTAAAGATTTGGCGCTAAAAGTGTGGACATACTTACTACATGGCCCAATGCAACAGATGATGACATCAAAATCTAATTTTTTAATGGAGCTTACCAGGTTTATGCATAACATCGTTCACATTATTGTTTCTCAATTATTAATAACTAGCATCTATCGATTACACATAACACCCAGCAGGGCCGAATATAAAAACAATAGATCTAATACTGATAATAATAATAATAATAATAATAATAATAATAATAATAATAATAATAATAATAATAATAAAATTCCCAGTAACAAGTAAAATTTGTATTCAGAATTCAATATTAGAGCAAGTTAATTCATTTAAATACTTACGATATAATCTAACTTATAATGAGGAATGTGATATATCCTTTAAAATACAAAACTATAATAAAGCTTTAAGAATTATCAACTAAGTTTTTAAACCATTAAAAGTGCAGAGACACACAAGAATGAAAATTTATAAAATTCTCGCTAGACCCATAATCTGCTATGGCAGTGAAGCTTGGACCATCAGAACTCAGGATGATCGTCATATTACAGCCACGGAGATGAAATTTCTGCGACGAACTGCAGGTTATAGCCTTCTAGACCACCAAAGAAATTCAACAATAGCCAGAGAGTTAAACATCGTACCTATATCTGAATACCTCCAAGAATATAGAAACAATTGGCTAGCCCATATTCAGCGCATGGATCGTCACAGAATACGAAAACAAATTCTTCACTACATTCCTCGAGGCAGAAGATCTGTGGGTCAACCTTTTCGGAGATGGCAGGAGACCGTAACGGGCCACTGGGCCTAATGTTTGAAAGGACGATGATGATGATGATGATGATGATAATAATAATAATAATAATAATAATAATAATAATAATAATAATAATAATATTTTATTATAATTAACCTGATAAGTTCACCGCTGAGGTCTCGGGTAGCAGCGGTCCCGGTTTTGATCCACGGTCGGGATATGATCCCTGCATGATTTGTTTCGAAAATTGTCTTTATTTGTGAAATAATTGTCAGGACATGTTTAAGGCGTAAAGGTCACCGAACACTATCTGACCATAATTATCACATTGGCTGTGAGTAGTATGGATGTGTGAATGAATGGTGTGTTTCGTCTTCATGTTGTGTTGTCTCGCAGAGGCCCTGACATTGAACTGATAAATCGGGGAGGCACTCCATGTCTTTTTCTACTCCAAAAGTATGTGTTTTATACATAGTTTAAAATCCCTCCCCCCGACAAGTCGTATTACTGGAAGGCTCGAGTGGCATGTGACATGTAAAAACCACATGTGAGGTGAGAGGTTTAACTGAGTTAATGGAATGGAATAATAATTTAATGTGACTATTTAACTCATGCCCCAAATGGGAGTCAATGACCAATCACGTTTCAATGATTTCTGTTTTACAACCAATCAGAGTCGTGTTTCACGAAATATTTATCAGTGTTATAATTACCATATTAAAGAAGGCTCCTCCTTTTTAATATTCTGAACAGATCTGACCATTATTTTGCAGTGACTGAGCCTGCGGGAAATACGGCTACCAGATTGTATATATAGTGCATGAATGTCAACACATGCCGCATGTGGGAGTTAATATAAAAACATTTGTAGCAATTGATTATACCACCAAAAAAAGAAACCACTGTTTGCACTTTCTTAAATGTATTTTTTCCCAGGTAACAATCCAGAAAAATATAATTGTCATATTTACATCATACGACATCAGAAATGAATTAATATACAGTTTGATGTGTTTCATTTTTTCTCCACTAGAGAGCATTCTTACAATATTGCGTTCCTTTGGCAATAAATAGTATGATCTGGTTGCAGTGATAAACATAAGAAGCAGATGAAGCATACCTATCGCTTCTCATTTGTTTTCAAACATCGCCGTTTACATTAAATATATAAATATTTTAAATAACTATAGTTAAATAATGATTTGTGAGTAAACAGCTTAATTTTATTCGTTAAATAGTCCTAACAAATGCCACGAGTGATTTCCAAATTATCGACAAATTCACGACTCACGAAGTGATAAAGTAATGAGTCGAGGACTTCTCTTCACTTTCACCAGATTTAATTGGACATTATATACATGATTAAGAAAGTTTTCTTGAGTTTTCTGCGTCATGGATTCAAGGTCGGCATCTGGCCGCTGATTCTGACGTTTCGGCATGATCCCACATGCCAATATCATTATCATTCCTTGATAATGGCATGTGGGATCATGCCGAAACGTCGGAATCAGCGGCCAGATGCCGACCTTGAATCTATGACGCGGAAAACTCAAGAAAACTTTCTTACTTACTTACTCACTGGCACTATCGAAGCCGTAGGTTCATGGCCGCATGTACATAAGCTCTCCATACATCCCTATCCTGGGCTAATGCTTTCCAATCATTCCCTGTATAATCTACTTCCCTCAAATCTTAGTTAATGTTATTCTCCCACCTCATTCTTGGTCTACCAACTGGGCGTTTTCCTTCTGGCTTTCCTACAAGAAGCCTCCATGCAAGTCTTTCATTCCCCATACGTGCAACATGTCCTGCCCATCGCAGTGTACGAGACTTAACTGTTCTTATTATATCTGGCTTCCTATAAAGACCATGTAGTTCATTGTTACTAGTCTTCTCCATTCACTTGTTCATTCATCTCTCTTTGGTCCAAAAATTTTCCTAAGAACTTTATTCTCAAATACTTGTAATCTCCTTTCATCTCTTAAAGTAAGAGTCCATGTTTCGCACCCATATAATATAACTGGTAGATTAATAGTTTTATATATTTTCAGTTTAACGTTTTTTTGAAAGAAGTTAGAACATCAAGAGTCTCTGGAATGCATAATAGCATGCATTTCCAGAATTGAGCCTATGTTTAATTTCTTTGTGCATCTCATTCGTATTTGTGATTATCGTTCCTAAGTATTTGAATTGAGCCACTTCCTCAAAATTTCCCTCATTTGTCATTAGCTGTCCATTTCCATTATTTAATGAATTTCTACGTGTGACCATATATTTAGTTAATCATACTTATATCCGCAAAACTCTACAATGTAATATATATATATATTGAAGTTGGGGCACCTGGAAGGAGGGGTTACACTGTCCTGGTGATATGAAAGGAGGTAGGTAATGATTATGGTAATGATGCGCCACGAGAGACCTTAAACTAAACTTAATCAAATGAGGCCAGTATGATAGGCCTAATAATGATGGCTAGATGGTGTGTTCAGGGAACGTTTGGACCTTAAAGTTTCCTGACATATGTTTTACAGGTGAGGAAAAACTCCGAAAAATAAAGGAAAGTTGTTCTGACCGAGGATCGTACCCGGGTCCACTGCGTGACGAGACAGCACACTACGCCGAGATCATAGCGGTGGACCTTGGGCATTATATTAACAGTAATGAATAACAATAATTAAATTAATAATACATAATACACAATAGAGATCTGATTTTATTGGAGATGTTTAAATATAGTCTAGCTTATATCCTCTCTTGGATACGAGGGCACCAGGGAACTGTGGGAAATGAACGTGCTGATCAACTAGCAAAATCCGCAGTATCTTCTGAGCTTCATTATTTATTTTCAAAGTGTCCAATATCCTATGCTAAAAAGAAACTTTTTGACTATATCATCACTGTTTGGAATGAACATTGGATAAGGAGAGCAAATGGTGCTTTGGCTAAAGAGCTCTTCTTTCCTACAGTACACCATAGGCTAAATATAAAAACATTTTATTAATTAAATAAAAGTAAAACATAGTTTTATTTGATTTTCATATTTATTATATAATTCAGTGACAGCTTAGATCAGTTGGAACACAATTCATAATTTGTTAACATGTCTGAAGAAGGTACAGTGTACCGAAACAGCTGTCACTGAATTATATAATAAATATGAAAATCAAATAAAACTATGTTTTATTTTTATTTAATTAATAAATATGGATTTTCCAAGTAAACACCAACTCAATTGATTATAAAACATTTTATTCCAAATTTCATTTTAACACAATTTATGACTGGCCATGGAAAATTTGGAAGTTATTTTAGAAGATTTAATATTAATCCAGACATTGATCATAATTGTAAATGTCAAGAATCAATACAATCTGTAAATCATGTTTTATTTGATTGTCCTATATTCGAAAGACAACGATTCTGGTTAAACTTACTTTTAAATGATGATGCGGCTTCTGCCTCAATGTGTGAAGTGATTTTTAAAAACCAGGATTATTATAAACATTTTATGAAATTCATAACAAACGTTCATAACAATATGTACGTAGTATTTTCTAAGACTATTTAACTCATGCCCCAAATGGGAGTCAATGGCCAATCACGTTTCAATGATTTCTGTTTTACAACCAAACAGAGTCGTGTTTCACAAAATATTTATCAGTTTTATAATTACCATATTAAAGAAGGCTCCTCCTTTTTAATATTCTGAACAGGTCTGACCATTATTTTGCAGTGACTGACCCTGCGGGAAATACGGCTACCAGATTGTATATATAGTGCATGAATGTCAACACATGCCGCATGTGGGAGTTAATATAAAAACATTTGTAGCAATTGATTATACCACCAAAAAAAGAAACCACTATTTGCACTTTCTTAAATGTATTTTTTCCCAGGTAACAATCCAGAAAAATATAATTGTCATATTTACATCATACGACATCAGAAATGAATTAATATACAGTTTGATGTGTTTCATTTTTACTCCACTAGAGAGCATTCTTACAATATTGCGTTCCTTTGGCAATAAATAGTATGATCTGGTTGCAGTGATAAACAAAAGAAGCAGATGAAGCGTACCTATCGCTTCTCATTTGTTTTCAAACATCGCCGTTTACATTAAATATATAAATATTTTAAAATAACTATAGTTAAATAATGATTTGTGAGTAAACAGCTTAATTTTATTCCTTAAATAGTCCTAACAAATGCCACGAGTGATTTCCAAATTATAGATAAATTCACGACTCACGAATTGAGGAGTGAATTTATCGATAATTTTGAAATCATTCGTGGCATTACTTATGATAATTTATGTAATTCATAACACTCATTCAAAACTATAAAATAATATTTCTGTTGTACATTGTATAGTATAATATTGTTATAGTATGCTACAACCCTAATATGCCTCTGTGGCGAAATAGGGTTTCAAAATATTTGGAGATTCAATAATATGAGGCGGTCAGAGGACAAATGATACAAGTGACACTTTTTTTTAATAATTAAGAGCAGAAATGGTTAACTAATACGACAAACTATTTGGTGTATGAGTTTGACAGGTTCTGACATATAGTGGAGTCTTAGAAAAATCACTGAGAAACAACTCTTCTACTTGGAGAACAAGGAGTACGTCTGTAGTTGAACCCCTTGGCTTCCAACAGCCAGGTGAACTCAAGCTTATTGCGTTGTTTTTAATGTTTTAACAAATTTTACGTGAAGATTATTATTATTATACTTACTTACTTACTCACTGGCACTATCGAACCCGTAGGTTCATGGCCGAGCGGGCATAAGCTCTCCATAAATCCCTATCCTGAGCCAATGCTTTCCAATCATTCCCTGTATAATCTACTTCCCTCAAATCATAGTTAATGTTGTTCTCCCACCTCATTCTTGGTATACCAACTGGGCGTTTTCCCTCTGGCTTTCCTACAAGAAGTTTCCATGCACGCGCAACATGTCCTGCCCATTGCAGTCTATGAGACTTTAACTGTTCTTATTATATCTGGCTTCCTATAAAGACCATGTAGTTCATTGTTATGTAGTCTTCTCCATTCACCTGTCTGTTCATCTCTCTTTGGTCCAAAAATTTTCCTAAGAACTTTATTCTCAAATACTCGTAATCTCCTTTCCTCCCTTAAAGTACGAGTCCATGTTTCGCACCCAAATAATATAACTGGTAGAATAACAGTTTTATATATTTTTAGTTTAACGTTTTT
The DNA here is from genome assembly GCA_030220185.1 of Diploptera punctata. Classification (NCBI taxonomy): domain Eukaryota; kingdom Metazoa; phylum Arthropoda; class Insecta; order Blattodea; family Blaberidae; genus Diploptera; species Diploptera punctata. The sequence continues at coordinate 412,603 of JASPKZ010008091.1, read as the reverse complement.
TCAAAGGAGTTGGTACATCAAAAGTCTCTGCAATGCATAATAGCATGCATTTCCAGAATTGAGCCTATGTTTAATTTCTTTGTGCATCTCATTCCTATTTGTGATTATTGTTCCTAGGTATTTGAATTCAGTCACTTCCTCAAAATCTCCCTCATTTGTCATTAGCTGTCCATTTCCATTATATAATGAATTTCTACGTGTGACCATATATTTAGTTTTACTGATATTTACTTCCAATCCTAATTTTTTGTGTTACTCAATAGTGTGTGCGTGTTGTCCTTCAGTATCTCCTCGCTATCGGCCAGTAGTACTACATCATCATAAGTAATGCCACGAGTGATTTCCAAATTATCGATAAATTCACGACTCACGAAGTGAGGAGTGAATTTATCTAGAGAATTTAGAAATCAAGAGTGGCATTTGTTAGGACTATTTAACGAATAAAATTAAGCTGTTTACTCACAAATCATTATTTAACTATAGTTATTTTAAAATATTTATATATTTAATGTAAACGGCGATGTTTGAAAACAAATAAGAAAGGATGGGTACGCTTCTACTGCTTCTTTTGTTTATCACTGCACCAGATCATACTATTTATTGCCAAAGGAACGCAATATTGTAAGGAGGAGCTTTCTTTAATATGGTAATTATAACACTGATAAATATTTGGTGAAACACGACTCTGATTGGTTGTAAAACAGAAATCATTGAAACGTGATTGGTCATTGACTCCCACTTGGGGCTTGAGTTAAATAGTCAGCATAATCTAACAGCTTTTATTATTATTATTATTATTATTATTATTATTATTATTATTATTATTATTATTATTATTATTATTATTGTATTACTAGTGTTTAATATAGTGCTGGTTATTCTTGGAGGTTTATTTATTTATCAAATATTATTAAGTCTGAATCAGAGTGTGATGAACATGAGCATGAACCTAACCTCAGCCTTCATGGTGAGTGAAATATTTTAACTACTTTATCTTTATTTGCACAATTGTATATTATAAAATAATAATTTTTTAGCAATACAGTTTGAGAAAATTGCAAATTATTTAACAATCTAAAGATATAATATGATTTAGATCTACAATTATCAAGCAAGAGGAAGACGTGATGTTGGAAGACCTAGAAGACGTTGGGCTGATGCATTATGAAGTCGGAACGGGCAATTGCCTAATCCCTGGAGTGATGATGATGATGATGATCTACAGGATTTGCAATCTAATAATGTTTATAATAAAGGTATGTTTTAAATATGAAGATTAATCATTGGTGTTTTTTTGTTTTCTTTACTGATTACAATGAAGATGGCATTGAAGAACATGGCATTACAGGACCTACAGAAGACGAAGAAGATGTCCCAATATTGCACATTAGCAGAAAGGGGATTAGTAAACCTGAAAATAGGGTAAACAATAATGCAAAAAAGGGGAACGAATTAAGCCAACCTGTAAACTGACAGAGAGGGAAACATTATATTAGATTTATTTAGCCTGGTGGAGTTAAGGCCATGTGGCCTTCTCTTCCACTCACCAGGACAAACATATATTACATCAGAATATAACAATCTTAATTAACTCTAATATTAAACACTAAGTAAAAATTTGATCAAAAGATAATGTCTAATATATTACGATCTATAATACAACCAGTTAATATTAGTTAAAATTAAGACTAAAACTAATAATAAAATGTATACAAGCAAGGCATATTAGATTGTCCCTGTCTAGTGTATATAAATAACAAAGGAAAATAATGAGATATAGAAAACTAATTTTACGATTATATAATATTTAAAACAAAACAAATAAAAATATTTGTTATTCTTAATATTATTTTCATAAATAATTAAATATATTAATATTGCTAAAAGAATACTATCAGTGAGGTGTATAAGTTAGTTTGTTATTAAATAATTATTTAGTTTGTTTTTGAAGGATGTTATAGTTTGACAGTCTCTGACATAGGACGGAAGGGAATTCCATGTTTTGGTGACACCGTAAAAGATAATGAATAATATACAGTGCGATGAGGCGGGATATAAAGGACAATGTACTGATGGGATCGAGTGTTAAGATTATGTGTGTCGGATAGTCTGATGAAGCGGGTAAGAGGAAGTACCCATGAATGCAGATTTAAGTGCAATGAACTTTAAGATTGGTCAATTAATCTTGTCGTAATATGTAACTCTTTGGATAAGTATGAATTTCCAATCATAACAAAAACTTTTCGTATATATTTAATTTTCTTGGATAATTTATTTCAAAATATTGCTTGGAGGTCAAGGGGTAAGTGAGTCTTGTAAAGAAGTTATAGAATGGGCTAATGTTTATATTGAACCCGTTCATATTTTGCGGATAATTGGGCTCATATTTAATTAACACAAACACAATGTATGAGACTTGTCAAATGTTCCTGGAATTTTATATTCTCATTGAACTTTATTTAAAGTTAATTTTCTCGAAACTATATTTTTATCCCTTGTTGACCGCCTGATATAAAGTCTTATTGGGCATAGATAAATTAATGACATCATCCAAAATTGGAAAAAGTATTGTTAATATAGTTATACTCGTAAGAATGGACCGTTTTAAAATGTTAAACATTTTAATGTATGCTGACGTTGTGGTTATAATTCAAGAAAAATGAAAATAATGTTCAGTACTCTTTACATCAATTAAATCAGTTATGCCAAGAATATAATTTCAAAATATCAAAAGAAAATACAAAAATAATGGCATTTTCGGGAAAAGTTCATATAAGATCAAAAATCGTAATAGACAACAAACCTCTGAAACAAATAACACATTTTAATTATTTGGGTTGTAATTTTACTATAAACACAAAAACTGAAGGAGACATAAATATGAAACTGTCGAAATTCCGAAAGATATGCGGAACTATACATAAAATATTAAAGAATAAAACAAGAAGAGATACTAGATTGAAGTTTTATAAAACATTGGCAGTTCCTGCATTACTTTATGGGAGCGAAACTTGGGCAATGACCAAAAAATTGCAAAGTATAATACAAAGCGCAGAAATGAACTTCTTAGAGGAACAAAAGGGTGCACAAGATTGGATCGGATAAGGAATGAAGATATAAGAACAGAGTTAAATATATATCCATTGGATGAGAAAATCATAGAATATAGAGAGAAATGGTTTACACATGTGGAAAGAATGAATATATCAAGATTACCAAGAGCAGCATTCAACTACAGACCAAGATGTTCAAGGAATGTAGGAAGGCCAGTGAAAAGATGGACAGAACAACTGTGAGGCGGAACAGGCAAATTGCCTAGCCCGTGAAGTGAAGAAGAAGGGCATAGATAATATAGGTATGATACTGTGAAATGTTATAGAATTATACATAATTTTATGTAAATAAATTTATTCAGAAAACTGCGTGGTCATAACTCAGGTAAAAAAACATGCAGTTTTATGATTGTCGCATATAGTATGTAAATATGAAACATATATAATAGTACGTTATTAAATAAAAATAAAACGTAGTTTTATTTGATTTTCATATTTATTATATAATTCAGTGACAGCTGTTTCGGTACACTGTACCTTCTTCAGACATGTTAACAAATTATGAATTGTGTTCCAACTGATATAAGCAACAATACAACAATTATATATGATCTAAGCAACAATACAACAATATTTATTATATAATTGTTGTATTGTTGCTTATATCAGTTGGAACACAATTCATAATTTGTTAACATGTCTGAAGAAGGTACAGTGTACCGAAACAGCTGTCACTGAATTATATAATAAATATGAAAATCAAATAAAACTACGTTTTATTTTTATTTAATAATATATATGGATTTTCATCAAGTAAACACCAACTCAATTGATTATATAATAGTACGTACTGTGTGAGCTTTCTATTTACTTTTCTTCTCTCTGCAAACAACCATCTGCACTAGTAACAAACTCCTTTGTGTTGCGAGACCAGACATAATAATTCTCATGCTACAGCGTTCAGACTCCAACCAGAATTTCCTGCTATAAAAACATAACAGTATTACGTAACATCAAGGTCACATCAATTCTAACAATAAGTATCGTGCATATGTCAAGGTGATATCATAGCACGTGTTATGTATTTATTTGTTAAAAAAAAGAAAAGGAAGAAATTAAAAGCCGGCGAATAATAGGATTTTCTTGATACCTTCAATCAATCTTACTTGTCTTCGTTTTTATCAAATAATCTGTAGGTTAAAATTTATAATACGATACCCACATTTGTCGTAGCATTCTCCATGGTGGTAAATCATGTATTTTACATTCAGTGAAGAAAACAAGCAAATCATATTAGAAAATGGGATTCTAAGATGGTTATTCGGCCTCATAAAGCATCAGAATGGAGATTGGAGGAAACTTCACAATGAGGAACTCGATAATTTATATTGTTATCATATCGTCAGAGTTTTTAACAAAAAAGAGTTATGAATGACTCGATTATGTAACACGAACAGTTGGCACTATAAATTTTGTCAAAGTTTTATTGGAAAATCTTTACGAAAAGACAATTAGGAATGTCTAAATTCAGGTCGGAAGATAATATTTGCACGAATCTTATGGAACTATACGTAGTAGATTTAAACTAAATTAAGTTGCTTTAGGATCGGGACCAATGAGGTTTTTTTGTGGATGCAGTATTAAACCTATTAAACCTATGGATTATAACGACAGAAAAATGAAACGATTTTAAAATATAACAGAAATAATAATAATAATAATAATAATAATAATAATAATAATAATAATAATAATAACAGTAATGAAGTATCTATTTTTATACGCAGATTTTCAATGTTTACACTTCTTTCTGTGTCTAAAATTTCATTTTCCTCCTCCACTCGTATCTATCCATCCACCCCATATTTTCCAGTCCTCTTGTTCTCATCCCAGTTATTATTTCTTGAATCCATTAATTTCTATGTTTTTGTTTCTTCCTTCAGTAATAATAATAATAATAATAATAATAATGATAATAATAATAATAATAATAATAATAATAATAATAATAATAATAATATAGTAATAATAATAATAGTAATAGTAATAATAATAAAAATAATAATTACTATTATTATTGTCATTATTATTGCTATTATTATTATTATTATTATTATTATTATTATTATTATTATTATCTTCAATTTGTATTTCTGGACATAAAATTCCTTTCTTCACAAAACAATTCCCTGAGTCCCGTGTTATTGATTTACGGCACACAAAAAAAGAAGCTCAAAATAGAAAAAATTACATTCTGAGCAAAATTTGCGGGCGCTTGTTCCAACCGTGGCCAAGCGATTTAAGACCTTCGAACAGAGCAATAAATCTCGGGTTGGAACTCTTGAAATTTCGGTCAGTGTATAGGACAGGTATCAACTTTGCATCCTGAGGAATTTAGTCAGCGTCGTTACGTAGGGATTCAAGGTTGAAATCCCCATCTCTAACCATGGGAGAGTCGACCACATAGCACCTCTAAACTATATGACCACCCATCTAACACACATAAACAAAAAATGTTTTAGGCGGATATTTTGGCATCCAACACTTGTTTGAAGACAATTGAGACATTCTGATTTAAAGTATGGAAACCGTTTGTCTCTAGCACCCACCGTTCTTGAGATATATGACATTAACCATTTACATATGTTTAACTTTGTAGGAAGGCAAACCACTCACAGACAGAAGTTTCAGTAGAGCATATATTGCTGAATGGAGTACTAATTAACATATACTTTATAGCATCGTATAGTTTAAGGTATAGTACACATATAAAATATATATGTATATCATAAAGTTCCTTAATTTAAAGTTAATTTGGTCTAAATTTCTTGTCAGTAGACTTGCGTCTGCTGAGCATTTGGTATGCCGCGCTGAAGCATCCAGCAGTAGTCAGCCAAGATTGCTGCACTTCAACAACCCTGATAGCGTGACTCCATCATAGAGATATTCTGATGAAAACGTTCGCCATGTTCATCACTGACAGAACCTAGGTTCTCGGGAAAGTAGTCGAGATGTGAGTACAGGAGATAAATCTCGAGTGACATGTTGCAACCCATCAAGCTATACGCACTAATGCACTTCTGCACAACATTTATATAGTCAGGAGATTTATAATTTCCAAGGAAATTGGTTATAACTGGCTTGAATGCCAACCATGCATCATATTTAGAACTACTGAGAAAGTTTTCAAAGGGACTGTTAGCATTGAGCTTCCTTATTTGTGGACCTATGAACACACCTTTCACTTTCGCACAACTCAACTCTCGAAAATTGTTGCGTAGGTACCGAAAAGTCATCTTAATTGTTGTTTAGTGCCTTAACGAAGTTCTTCATGGGCCCCAGCTTTATATGAAGTGGAGGCATAATAACCTTTTCACGCTCAACCAACAGCACTCAAGGATGTTTTACTACCTGGTTGCATTTTATTTCTGATGGGCCAATTTTTATTTATATAGTGGTGCTTCCTATTTCTGCTGTTCCACTCGCAGATAAAGCAGCAGTACTTGGTGTACCCTGTCTGCATTCCCATCAGAATAGTAATAACTTTTAAATCACCACAGATATTCCAATTTGTAATCGCGATAGCGTATTTTCAAGAAGTAGTTACATCGTTTGGCAAGACTCTTTTAGATGGACAGAATATCCAACCGGTACTGGTGCATATCTGTTTCCATTATGTAATTATACTGTCTTCAATCTTGTCTTAGCGGAATCAATAAACAGTCGCCATGCTTCAGTGCCATATCTCCACCCCGAGGCTTGATATGAGACCTTGGACCTCCGTGCAGTAGCACATATTTTCAGTCATTGCAAAGAACTACATAAGTTCTTTGTATCTGTGTCGAAATTGTGAAGTTCCTGTACGCGGTGCTAGCACATAATTTATTTAAGACGTGAACCTAGTAGTTCAGCTAGGCATTTTGTTAGTGCCAGACCTCGTACGAGGACACAAAGTTCATCATTAATCATCAAATAAATATCAGGATGGTAGTTTAGAGCGTGAGTTGTTGCGAGAAGATGGAGAACTTTCTTCTTTCGTTCCATCATCGATTCTGTATCCTGTTGGTGGTGTTGGTGTTGGATAAGTGAAGTGATCATGTGGAAAATTGAATTTGAGGCTCAAAGAGGAACATCTGGATACTTACAGTATTAGCATGCTGTTTTGTACGAGAATCCGGTGTGGGCATTTGTCAAACTGATATAATAGTCTGTGGTGTTGTTGCTTGACTCATGCCAATTCACAGGAACTCCGAATGTCATATGGTTGTTCTTCTTCGCCTTACTTATCCAACCTCGTAAGTTGCATGCACATATCAAACACATTAACTGTGGTGCACGCGACTTACCACTATCCACCTTTGAATCAAAATATAGTTCATATGCTCCCCTCAGAAATGGTGTAAATGTCTTCTCATGGGCTTTGTCTGTCCGATGAACCGCACACATAGCAAAACAAATTTGGTGAATTCATGCAACCTCTACACGCCATTGTTTTACGTTGAAAATAATAAGAAACGTATGATCTCAAAAATATTTAGATTATTATTTTAAATATAACTGTACTCATAATCAATGGGAAAATTGGGCGTTGCATTCAAAAACAATAACGACGAAAATAATTTCTGACGAAAGATGTTTCATAGAAATTATGTTTTCGTTGATACCTTGAAAACCTTGACGTGATATAGTAAAACAGCTTTCAGATTTACAATCAGCATGAAAAACTGCATTAGAAAAAGTAAACATCATGTCAGATATCTATGGCTTGTTTATCAGTGTAATTGATTAGGATCATGATCATTATCCGTCACAAATTAGGCCTTTATCGACCTTCTTCAGCCCCATCTAGCAGTCTTATAAGAGGTCATCCTGGTCGACGATGTCCTATGGGTTTATATTGCATCATCATTTGTGGCATTCTTGAATTATCATTCTTTTTACTTGGTTTATCCAATTTACTTTATACCTGTTGAGTTTTTGTTCAACTCATTCAACTTCTAATTTTTCTAAAATTACTTCATCCTTTTTTCGATCTAAAAGAGTGTATTCTGCTGTCCTTCTGAGAAATTTCATTCCCGTTGCTATCATTCTGCTCCTGTCTCTTTTTCTTAATGTCGGAATCTCACTTCCATATAAAAGGGAGGGCAAAAACCAATGTTTATATTTTTTATTCTTGTGGATTTTTGTATTAATTTAGCTTTTAATCGTATTATTTATTATTCCTAAAGTGTGTCTAAATTTGATGATATTCTTGTTCACATATTTTTCATTTTCATAAGATATTTCACAACCTAAATAGTTAAAATTTTGTACTTGTTCAAGGCATTGGTTATTGTGTATTATCTTACTTCTGGTTGGATCCTCTCCTAGTAATGCCATTGCTTTTGACTTTTTTACCAATATTTCCATTCCAAAATATTTTAATACTTGGGAAAAAAACTGCATTACTACGAAGCCTCAGAAAATCAATTGATTAGGATATGAAGACAAAAGTCTGCTGTAGGACAAGTGCCTTTTGGATTTGGCACGCCATGGATGTTAGTGCTATCACAACACTTTAATTCTGACTGGAATATCTCGTATATTGAAAAACTTCGTACATTAAAATACACGCACGTTCCCAAGAATGTAATGAGATGTATTTAGTGGTAGGTAGACCTGATTATGGGATCAAATGGGCGAAGAAGAAAAAACGGAAACGAGGAACAAAACATCAGGAAACAGCGCGCGTGGCGCGCGCGTCGCGCGCGCTATCTCTCGCTCGCTGCTCGCTCGCGCGCGCGCGCGCGCGCCCGCGCGCGCGCGCGCGCGAGCGCGAGCGAGCGCGCGAGCGCGCGCGAGCGCGAGCGCGAGCGCGCGCGAGCGCGCGAGCGCGAGCGCGCGAGCGCGGAGCGCGAGCGCGAGCGCGCGAGCGCGCGAGCGCGAGCGCCGCGAGCGCGCGAGCGCCCGAGCGAGCGAGAGCGCGCGAGCGCGCGCGAGAGCGAGGCGCGAGCGCGAGCGAGCGCGCGAGCGCGTAGCGAGCGCGCGCGAGCGCGCGCGAGCGAGCGCGAGCGCGCGAGCGAGCGCGAGCGAGCGCGAGCGCGCGAGCGACCGCGAGCGCGAGCGAGCGCGATGCGCGGCGAGCGCGAGAGGAGCGCGAGCTGCGAGCGCGCGAGCGCGAGCGCGCGCGAGGGCGCGAGCGAGCGCGAGCGCGAGGAGCGCAGAGCGAGGCGCGAGCGAGCGCGCGAGCGCGAGAGCGCGCGAGCGAGCGGCGAGCGCGAGAGCGCGCCGAGCGAGCGCGGCGCGAGCGCGCGAGTACGCGCGCGAGCGCGAGCGAGCGCGAGCGAGCGCTGCGCGAGCGAGCGCGAGCGAGCTGCGAGCGCGAGCGCGAGCGCGAGCGCGCGAGAGCGGGGCGAGCGCGAGCGAGCGCGAGCGCGCGCGAGGCGAGCGCGAGCGAGAGCGAGGCGCGAGCGAGCGCGCGAGGGCGAGAGAGCGCGGAGCGCGAGAGCGAGCGCGAGAGCGGCGCGAGAGCGCGAGAGAGCGCGCGCGAGCGAGCGCGCGCGAGCGCGACCGCGCGCGAGCGCGAGAGCGCGCGGAGCGCGAGCGCGCGCGAGCGCGAGCGCGCGCGAGCGCGCGCGAGCGCGAGCGAGCGCGCGCGAGCGAGCGCGAGCGAGCGCGAACGCGGCGCGAGCGAGCGCGAGCGCGAGCGCGAGCGAGCGAGCGATGAGCGCGCGAGCGCGAGCGCGCGAGCGCGAGCGCGAGGCGCGAGCGCGAGCGCGAGCGCGCGAGCGCGAGCGCGCGCGAGCGCGAGCGCGCGCGAGCGCGAGCGAGCGCGCGAGAGCGCGCGAGAGCCGGCGAGCGCGCGAGAGCCGCGAGAGCGCGCGAGAGCGCGCGAGAGCGCGCGAGAGCGCGCGAGAGAGCGCGACGAGGAGCGCGCGCGAGAGCGCGCGCGCGAGGAGCGCGCGCGAGAGCGCGCGCGAGAGCGCGCGCGAGAGCGCGCGCGAGAGCGCGCGCGAGAGCGCGCGAGAGAGCGCGCGCGAGAGCGCGCGCGAGAGCGCGCGAAGGAGAGCGCGCGAGAGTCGCGAGAGAGCCGAGAGAGCGCGCGCGAGAGCGCGAGAGAGCGCGCGCGAGAGCGCGCGAGGGCGCGAGAGCGCGCGCGCGCGAGAGAGCGCGCGCGCGAGAGAGGAGCGCGCGCGAGAGAGCGAGGAGCGCGCGCTTAGAGCGCGAGAGCGCGCGCGAGAGCGCTGAGAGCGCGCGCTGGCGAGAGCCCTATAGAGCGCGCGCTAGATATCGCTAGATATCGGCTCTAGATATCTCGAGATCTCTCTCATATCTCTAGATATCGATATCTCGATATCTCTCTATATAATATATATCTCTCGCTATATACCTCTCTCTAGTATCTCTCTCTATATCTCATCTCTTTCATATTATCTTGGCTTTTTCTTTTATGCTTACATGGACATCTGTCGGGAGAAAACTGTTAACTCTGAAACACATTCATATTTTTTATCAGCACAAAAAAACATCAAAGGTCTTCATGGGCGTTTATGAATAAGTGAACAGCTAAATGCCAAGAAGAAGTTCAGAAATATGTATTATCAATCATAACAAGAATATCATCCTATAGTACATTCATACTAATTTAGACTCTGGACTACGATATGAATGATAATGATATTCAGGTAGGCCTAATGTAAGGAAACCATATGAATGCTTTATTTTAATAATAAATATTGTTTCCTTACATATGTTCAACAGCTGAGAAAAACATAAAAGCAACTTCACTCGGTAAACATTCGCCTAAAGTGGATGGAACCTGATCTACATAAGTATATGTAGATTACAACATTAGATAATCAGGTTAAACTAACTCATTGGCGCACTCTAATCGAGAAATGTAAGGCCGCGAATACGAGCTAATATTTCCAAACATCCGCAATATAAATCACCATCTCAAATCGTGGTTTAACGTTATTCTCCCCACTTCACTTTGGCCTACCTATTTTAACGTTATCCTCCTGATTTTTTACATTAAATGTTCGTGTTCTTACTTGTATGTATAAAACTCTGTTATTTCATATAGTAGAATGCCCAACAACACACTAGTGGATCCAGATTCGAATATTGGCGGGGCTGGAAATTTTAATTATAACATTTTCAATGTTTTAATTTGGTGGATTACTACTATTACTAATGGGTGGAAATGATCTAAAAATTGCCCAGTGTGCCACGTATGTAAACCAGTTGCGGCTACCTGGTGGCCAATACCTTTGTGGTGATCATTTTGGGGTTTAGCTATTTGACCGTCTGTGTTAGCGGCGTTTAGCGTTTAGATGTAAGTATATACGAATATGGTGAGGCGAGGTGTCATCTCAATAGAATAGGACATCGTAGACTGTGCGACTGGACAAGCAGAGAGTCCGGTAGCCAGTCGCACAGAATGAGCCACGCTACTTTAGCTGTTGTACAGCACTCGCTCCATTAGTTGTTCCTTCCAGTGTCCGGGATAGGAAACAGCACGTTTTGTTGTAGCATATGCCCTATATTGCGCAACAATTGGATTGGTGAGTGGTTGGTGATTGTATGTAACATTAATGTTACATTGTGTTCAATTGATGTCGCAATATACGGCATCTGTGCTAGGTCGTGAAGCCTGGCCATCCTCTTGTTCATTGGTGCCGAATATATAATTTTCAATACCTTGTTTTGCATAATTGTGTATTTTTTTCTTATGGCATGCAGCGAGGATGCTCCATGCTTCACTTCCAACAACATGCTGTGGATCACAAATTTATATACTGTAAGTTTGATCCGTGTCCATAAGGTAGGTGACTTGAAAAATGGATATAAAAGCGCGATTGCGGCGTTTGCTTTTTTGAACAATATGTCGAATATGAATTTTGAACGTAAGCCTGGAGTCCAAAATGGACTGCACGATACTTGACTGAAGCTTCAAAGCGGAGTTTTTTGGTGGATAGGGGGCAGCCCGGCAGATATGCCAGGTACCAGGGAAATCGAATACCTGGGGCGAACCAACCTGCGAAGAGGAGCAGCTGACCAGATTGGACGACTTCTCGTGGGCGGTCGTTGGTGAAGAACCGGGCGGAGAAGGCAATACGTCTAGATAAGATGGCTCTAATCAAACTCCCGCAGTCCTGGAAGCGGTATAGATAGCAGTCCTATCACCAGGATAGTTCTGCGATGCGCTCGTAACGCAGGCAGGACGAAATTTTAATTACGGCAAGCTCCAAATATTAAGTGGACAGAGCTCTGCTATAATACTTAGAGCCGGAACGAACCAAACAGATTTAATCCTGCGAGAGAAGGAGAAGAACATTTTGAATTTCGTATCTAGCAAAGACGATGGCGTTTCATGTCTAATTGTTAGATAGTTCGTCATATATTTATCATCATCGTCTTCGTCTCAAAATTGCCTTCGCCATCTCTTTCAGTTCGTCGTGTATATATTTGGGAATCTCGGAAAATAAAAATGTCCCCAGGCCGCGTTACGGGCGCTGAGCTGGGTTGCCATATCTGAGCTTCTGCCCTAGCTTTTCTGTTGTACTAACCCGTATAAAGATGATTGCTGCCTCCGCTCGTCTAGCCGTTGTGGTAATTATACAATTTCATCTCGCCTCTCGGACCGCTGCAATCTTCATAAGTTACCCTATGCAGGGGATCTCAATATACCCCGAAGGGTCCTTCTCAGAACTGAGCCACGTTAGGTGCCCACCCTCGCGTGTAATAAGAATTATCCATATGTAGACAGATATGACTAAATAGTATGCCTGTTTACCATGGATCGGGCTAATAACCATGTGCGGAACCAAGGCTAAAGGTTTCATCATATTCTTAGTTTAAATTCTAAATCTCGCCCCATTATGATGAGGACACATGTCACATGTATGACTGTTGATATTGATTCATACGTTAAATGAGGGCTTTACTTCTAGTATTAACTGTTGATGCTTTTCGAAAGTAATAAAGTACATGCCGCCACCAGAAGTCACATCTCTTCGTTTTCTTTATCGTCATTTTTCACTCGGATCGTTGGATTTTTATAGATGTAAGAATTATGAGCATGGAAGTGCAGCCATGGGTAGGCCTGCTGTGTTGTAGAGTAAAAAAAGGAAACATTAATTATTTTCCACACATGAAAAATAAATCCAACAGTTGAATAGCGTAAAGTATGCTACTACTTACTTAAAGTACAAACACATATTACCTACATGGCGTGGTTTGCCGATGTCGTGCGTAAATTAAAACCACATCAATGCCATATATCAGCCTTGCGCGGAATCCGATCCATGAAAAGTGAAACTCTGTCATTGGACACACATATTATGTTTATATTAATAGCTTGATTTTATGACTAATCAATGAATGATGGCTTCTGTTTTTTTAATAATTTTCTAACAAAATTTATACTTTTATTAGTAGCCACTAAACTCTTTTGTTGTTTTTATTGCCGAGACATCACCTATAACACGACGAAAGTTGGTCTATCGTGTTTCATGTAATGTTCATGTCGTTCTTCATAATTTGTATTATATTAACGTTTTCAGAAACCGTCTGTCTGATTGCGTGACGGTGACATGGCACCGTCCAAGGCTCTGCATACTGATACACAATGGTGCATCTTGGCAGCTAATTCCTTCGTGGCTATCGTTATAGGATTGTGGTTCATTTAATCCTAGCCATCATGATAAGATGGCTTCTTTTTGGTCTATGTATCTGGATGATAGATTGTGGATATATCCACACTCTATACGAGCACCTCGCACAATCTATTTATTGGTTCTCATTATCTTTAACCTATATTACACAGGTTAAAAATCCTGTGCAAGAAAAGGAATCTCTCCATAGGAGAGGGAAATTCAGCCAATAATGACCGAAGACCCTGGAGGTATTCATCAATTTGCTGCCCTAGTTGTAAAGTTGGCAATTGCTGGCCCTGACCTTGAACATTGCTGTTCACCGTTTTGTTTTGGGAAGAGATGCCTTTCTTTAAGGATTGAGAGAAGGATATATTGGGTTGGGCTTTCGCCGAAGTGAAAGTCCTTGGTTGAGGTATATTTGGCTTGGGTTGGGCCACCCTATTATAATTCTCCAGCGCCGCCTGGAAAACAGGCAGCCGCGATAGGATGCTGGATGTCCATTCGCCCCGCAATTTGCACACTTTAGCAAATTTGCATTTCTCTGTGCAGAGGCCTTGATTGGACAGTCCTTATGTCCATGGGCCTCGGCACAGATTACGCAACGTGGCATCCGGCAGCATGCGGAAAATGTATGGTTGAAAGACTGGCATCTAAAACATTGTTTAAGGCCAGTCCTTGGTTTATATGCTTCGACTGATACAACACAGAAAACGAGCCGCTTCAAGTCGTAAATTTTGAGAGCCTCAGCTGTCCGCTCAAGTTCTAGTATGAATATTGGGGGAGGTTTCTCTACATTATCTTCTCTGCAATAATTTGCCTGATAATTTTTAAAGGTAATCCCAAGGACCTGATTTCCTGTTCGATTTCATCAATGGGAGTGTTTGAAAGCAGCCGTTTTAGTACTATCTTCAATGGAAGTTCCTTCTTGGTCAAGTGAGTATAATATTCCTTATGAATGGAATTAAAATACTGTTTTAGGACCAAAAATTCCTCCATTGAAGTTGCGCAATAACGCAAACCTTCTCTTATGTTGACAACTTTGAGTGGTCCACTAATAAGTGCTTTTATCTCCTTGTTCATGCGGAACAGATCCCCGTGACCAGTGACAGTGATTGGTGGGGGTCTCTGTTTCTCAGAGTCAATAACTTGGGAAGGTGTAGTACTTATTGTATCAGTCGGTGGACCAGCAATAACAGGCAGAACCATTGGAGAGGAAGTTCCAGAGGTTGATGCTTCCATATTTACATCAGCTAGTGCTGCAAATTTATTAGAAGTCTCAACCTCTGATACTACAGTGGGAGACTTCACTTTAGCCTGTTTGGAAACAACTTGGGATTCTTTCTTTTCAGAAGTAATGTCAGTTATTTTTGTTACTTTGATTCCTTTACTCTTATTTTTGTTTCTCCGTTTTTTGGGAGTTGTTGATTCTTTAGTGACAGATTCTGTTTTCTGAACAAATTTTGGAAAAGAAAAGTCTAAGTGGCCAGTGCTACCTAGAATTACTTTTGGTTTTTCTTGCTTTTCAGAACCTGTTTCAGAACTAGCGTCATGTTCTGGAAGAAAGCTCTGTGTTTGGAGTTCAAGCGCAGTAGCTTTCAATTCCTTGAGCATGATTGAGAATAAGTTTACACTTTCTGGAATTTGGCCATACATTTTATCTAGTTTCTCCATGCAGGCTAAAGTGATGTCACACACTGCATCAGACTTTTCACAGTTGGGGAAGGTAGCCAGACTATTTGTAATGAGTAAAAATACTCCATGAATTTCATGAACATACCTTTGGTATCGAGGATTTTCCTCACTTTTCTTTTTTGATACATATGATTCGTAAAATTGTGAGGCTTCCTCCCACAATGCAAAAGGTCTGATGTCCTCATTTTCGTCATCCAGGTCCATAGACCCTGCAAAATCAGGCTTAGCAGCCATGCTTGGTAAACCAAGACTTACTCTACTACTACACTTGACTTTTAAGAAACCACTTATCACTTAGGTAGAATTACACTGCACATATAGGTGAATAAACCACAACACTATTACAAAAGACACGTAACCAGTTGAAACTTATTTTGCTTTTAGAACACGTAAAACAAGATGCACTGAGAACGGGGCCCGTAAGACCGGTCTGGAAATTAACTGCCTACCGCCGATTGGTCGCAGAATTAGATGCACTATATATGTGTCAACCAATCGCAGAGCACTTGAACTACCAGTAACCGCACTACACTAGACGCTGGTGAAGCACTAGTATCGGTACGATGAGTACTGATGGGCACCCATGCAGGCTCGTTCCAAGCTCGACGCTACCATAGGAGACAACTTTCTTCTTTGAAGTTCGTTGAATGAATGAATGAATGAATGAATGAATGAATGAATGAATGAATGAATGATGATATGATGTTCAGAAATCGTGGTAAAATAGAATTATATTTAAAAGATCAGAGGTTGTTTGAAGAATATAGCCTGAGACTCTTGATAAAGTAAAGTAAAAAAATCCCACTATAGGCCACACTTGATAAAATTTAAAATATAAAATTGATACCTGAGATTCAGTCGTCCTCAACTTTTTAAAGGCTGTGAGATGTGAAGTACTTTCGTTACATACGATTCATCTCAGCATGTAAATTGGTAAAAGTATTAACTCTCTTGATGTCAGGTACCCATGGTTTTCGGTGACTTTTTACAAATCAGTGTGTTACTGATGTGTTTAGACAGATAAGATAGGTTCTAAATATGTTATTATAAAAATAATCAATATTTAGTTAACTAAACATCACTAGCTGTATGAATAACACATACGTCACCGGATACCATACTTTACTTGTATCAAAGCGGCTGTTTCGATATACGCGTGGCTATCGCGCGCGGTTGGGGTCCCGGGTACGAATACTGACAGATCCGGAGGGGTTTTGGTGGTGGGCCTTACCAGGATTTTCGGGCTTTTCTCGGGGTTCTCCCGTTTCCCGAATTTGTGGACTCTCCACGAGGCGGTTAAAGCGGACGTGGGTCCACTTAACGCGAATACGTATATTTATGTGTAAAAACCATTCACTTAATTATTTTTATTTAATATCCTTGTAATTTTATTAAACCCAAAGACCGTCGCTTTCTGCAGTCGAATGACGTGTGAAGCAAAATCTTTCACTCAAACTCCTAGATTAAGAAATAATAAATTAATTAATTAGGGCGACTTTTATTACGTTATATATCTTGTAAATGTCTATTAATTATTTTTATTTAATATCCTTGTAATTTTATTAAACCCAAAGACCGTCGCTTTCTGCAGTCGAATGACGTGTGAAGCAAAATCTTTCACTCAAACTCCTAGATTAAGAAATAATAAATTAATTAATTAGGGCGACTTTTATTACGTTATATATCATGTAAATGTCTATAGGTCGAAATAATCATCGCTGGTATATGAAACTTATATGGAATCAAACCGTGAGAACACGAGGATTTTGATTTTCATATAATTAAAAAAATAAATTGAATCAAACGAAGTTGATAGAATTAGGAATAAACGATCAGTTAGTTATTACGGAAACCATTTAACAAGTACATGGTACCGCTTTTGTTAAGCGACAAGTCCTTCACGCGGCTACAAAGTCAAAATTTAAGAAAACTTATTGTACTAGCGAATTACTGGACATTTCTTTGTGGACCAGTAATCCAAGATCTTAAACCGAGCTTCGCTGACAGGTCATGAACAAAGCAGTGATGTATGACTTGGAAACTACTTATCCCTAGAGAAAGAACCTCAACCCTACCGATTTCCAACCCGAGCAACCTAATTTCTCACACATGGAGAAATCCTTTCGGTACTCCTGGCGCCCAACATCCTTTATTAACTCATATACCCAATAATACCCCCTTACGTGTGAACGATATATTCAACAATAATTTTTCAAAACATTAAATACATATTAACGCTTTTAAATTATGATCAGTCATACATATGTTCAGCTTAATCTGTGCCTGTCCGTATAAATTAATAGAGTAAATAAATTTCAAAATAGACTAAAAGCTAAGGTGGACGCTGGTGTCCACGTTATCTGTATAAGGATGTTAAAGTGGACTATGTTTGTAATGTAAAAAAGTTTATAAATTATGAAGATGTTTCCATATTTGAATAATATAATAATGACATTTCATAGTTACAACACTTTAATTAAACAAAATTCAAATCTAATGTATGCACGTAGACTTTCACGGCCGGAGTTGCTATGATGATCTTGAAGAAGCTTTTCGGGCTGTAGACCGTGGTCGTGAGGCTTGTAGTTCCCCGACGTTTCGCCAGAGACTGCGTCTGGCATCCTCAAGGGTTGTCTTGAGACCTATCAGAAGGCAGATACAACTTACGAACACATCGCGGTGAACGTATAAATAAGACAGACAGCGGACAGAATTGCCAGTCTCAAGACAACCCTTGAGGATGCCAGACGCAGTCTCTGGCGAAACGTCGGGGAACTACAAGCCTCACGACCACGGCCTACAGCCCGAAAATCTTGTTCAAGTTCATCATAAAATTCAAATCCTTTAATAAAGGAAGAAAAAACAACAAATTCAAAACACAAGTCCAAATTACCCGAAGTCCCTTTATTATTCTTTGTAATAATTTATCCAGTACCTCTCTTATCTGTTTAAACACATCAAAATTGTTTAAAATAAATACAATTCAACAGATTTGGCACCCACAGTTGTTGAAAATATGTGATTGCGGGGATCTAGTGGGTGGCCCACCAGGATGCTGAAGCGTGACTCCGAGCCTGAGCAATACAAAAGGGCAAAAGGGACCAACAGGAGGTTGCAGTTCCTCCTCGAGGTCACGGGTCCAACACAAATAGCGGTATGAATAATGAGAAAAGGACATGGTGTGCCGGACACGAAAACAGCCTGCAAGTTACATAGCTCTGCACAGTAGACTTCATACCTTGCATCCGTAACGTAGCCCACTGGGATAGCGGATTCCAATTTAGATATATTCCAATTTGAATTCTCCTTCCCTTAAAAATAAAAATGTTTGAATGCAATGAAAGTCATGGATCCGCTGTAAATTTTATAAATTATTACACTATAGCAAGGGAATATTTATAAATCATTAGATCTTCCAGGTCTCGGTGCGCAAGACAGGCTGTCCGCGCAGTCTGAACAAAGATGTAAACTATATCAAAACAGTCAATCAACATCCCTGACAAACCTGAGGGAGTGTGTGGGTAGGGTTGTGTTTCACGCCGTGTTATCAAATGTAAATAGAAATGCATATATCTCATTGCGGATCAATAATAAAATCAAACTTAAAATTATTCAACATTAAATCTTGTTTCTTGTATGATACCCTATATACTGGAAATTAAATGACATGCTGATTTCATAATTGAATATAAAACGTGTAATATTTATTTATTTATTTATTTATTTATATAGTACAATAAATATAACATTGAATAATAAAGCCCATAAACAAACAAAATTAAAATTTTATAAAACAATGGCTGTCCCTGTCCTTTTCTATGGGAGTGAATCTTGCATTACCACTACCAAACAAGAAATTAAAATCCAAGCAGCCGAGATGAAATTTTTACGAAGAGTAAAAGGCTGCACTAGAATGGACCAGATAAGAAACGAGGATATCCGTGAAGAACTGCAGATCTACTCCATAAAAGAAAAGATATTTAACAACAAGACTCAGTGGAAAGAACATGTAGAAAGAATGGAAGAAAGAAGATTACCAAATAAAATCTTCCATTATTTTCCAAGAGGAAGAAGAGATGTCGGACGTCCTCGGAAGAGATGGTCTTAGATATATTAGTGAAGACGGAACGGGCAACTCTTGCCTAAACCAGGAAGTGAAGAAGAAGAAGAAGAATCAAATTGAATGACGTATATGGAGTAAACATCAGTAAACTAGATATGTGCTCACACATAGAAATATATTATGAAATGAAAATGGAAAGTTCATGACAAATCAGGGAAGTTTTGAAGACGTGGCTGAATTCAAATGTCTGGGAACAATAATTATAGATAGGAATGAGATGCACAAAGAAATTAATCATAGGCTCAATTCTGGAAATGCATGCAATAAACATTACACAGACTCTTGTCGTCCCAAATTCTTTCAAAAAACGTTAAACTGCAAATACATACAAATGCTATTCTCCCATATATATGGATGCGAAACATGAACTTTTGTTATAAGCGAGGAGAAAAAATTACGAGTATTTGAGAATAAAGTTCATAGGAACATGTTCTGACCAAAGGGTGATCAACGGAGAGTTGAATGAAGAATCCTAGTAACAGTGACATCATGGTCTTTATAGGAAACAAGATATAATAAGAACAGTCACGTCTCGTAGACTGCGATGGGCAAAACATGTGGCATGAAAGAGGGAAATGGATGCTTCTTTTTGGAAAACCAGAAGGAAAACGTCGAATTGATAGATCACAAATGAGGTGGCAGATGAACAATAACCATGATATGAGGGAAGTAGATTATACAGGGGATGATTGGAAAATATGAGCTCAAGATAGAGATGTGTGGAGAGATTATGTTCGCGCGCCATGTACGTTAGTGCCAGTGTGCATGTACTGTCATTTCTCATTCCAAAAGTTTCATCTAACTTGGCTAGGATCGAATTCAGATCGCAAGTGATGGAAAATGTTGGTGACCACATACGAATAATACCGAACTAATAAGTCTCTAAAAAATGAAACTCTGAATAATATACATTTTTTATTTGTTCACAAAATAATAAATACTTATTTGCAAAATATGAGTTTCATCAACATGCACAGTTATGGGAGACTGAATATAATGAAAGGTCACTGATAAATGATATATGTTTAAGTGCAAGAGAGATCTCAAATACATATGACCGCATCGCCCCTTGTCCTCTAATTTGGTTCAATTGAATTCAGTACGTGCCTGTACGTATTTTTCTCCTTGATATGACATCCTAAATTTTTTTCACTGAAGACATAATTATGGAACGGGCGTAATTCATCCTATGTTAAGATATTTTAGTATGGACACTTGTGACGTATTTATTTTAAGTAATATTGTGAATTATAATTAATAGTTTTTAAAAACTAAAACAACACGCATTATTAGAAAACCGAACTAAAAAAATGAAAAATAATTTTAATTTCCAACACGCTTGGGATAAATAATTTTACCATCAAAAGCGTGGGGTGCTCTTTATCAATTAATATATATATATATATATATATATATATATATATAGTAGGACTTTATTAGACAAAAAGTAAGATATTTACAATATTATTTACAAATATGGGTCGCACGGGCAGTAAGCCGTACGTGCTGTTGACAGTCCGTTACAATAAAGTAATAATTGGTACTAGTGTAAAGAAAAATAAACAACAAAAACAGCAATAACATTACAATTACATAAAGAAAACACAATAATATTACAATTAAGTAATAACACAATAGCATTATACACAAGAAAAACATTAACATTACAATTACAAAAAGAAAACACATTAATATTACAATTAAATAATAACACAATAGCATTATACACTAATTAATTTATATATAATTGTTAATAATTAATGGTATTGCATTTTGATAACATATATTTATTCATGAATGAGTGTTGTCCTTATTTTCCGCGTTTTGTCCAGAGATTTACCGAGGTTTATCCAATTTTCTGGATTCACCAATAACTCGTAGCATGCCAATCTTTCCCGATTTGAATTTAGAAATCTTTCCGGTAATAACTGACGTCTCTAATATTCTAAATCATTACATTTTCCTAATATATGTATCTCATCTTCAAAGTTCCCGCACATTGGACATATTCGCATATCGTGATCGTCGCTAATTTTAGAAATTTCCATGCCCCTAGCCTAAACCAAGCAAGCCCTGATCTCTCCTTAAATCCTAGGTTGAGTATATACGATTCTTTTCCCCAGACGTGTTTTAGGTCTCTTTGTAAACACAGTGAGCGTTTTCCTGTACATTCGGCGAAAGTATCTTGTTGGTTTATATCTAAGTACCTCCTCCTTATTTTTCTCCACACGTTCTTGCGATTTTCAGTCCCTTTTTCCCATATCCAGCCCATCCCAATCTTTTGGAGTTCTCTCCTAACCTCGTCTGCCCAAAATTTAACATCTGTGTTTTTAATTTGGTGGTCGTAACAAATTGCTGTAAGCATTGTTTGTTCACCTTGGATTACTCGCAACCAGTATTTGAGTACACGAATTTTACAGTTAATGTCGTCCTGGAATGACCCGAATTCATATAAAATTCCACAGTTAGAAACGGCCTTACTAAGTCCTGTAATATACTTTAGAAAATGCGTATATACCTTATTTAGTATTTCCGTTCTTTGGAAACCCCAAATCTCACTACCATAGTGCATTACTGGCCTGACCATCGCTGCATACATTTTTTCTAATGTGCTGACTGGAATATCAGGAACTCGATCCAGAATACCGAGTACACTGTTAAGTTGCCCCCTCCCTTTAAATAATGCTATATCAATATGTTTTTTTCCACTTTCCGTTCATTTTCAACGTCGTACCAAGATATTCAAAATGTTTCACGTTTTGAAGTACTTGATCTCTGTATATATATATATATATATGATAATAAACATATATTGGTAAAAGTAAAGTCTCTAAGAAGAGAATGTAATATTCATAAAAAAGCACCCCACGCTTTTGATGGTAGTATTATTTATCCCAAGCGTGTTGGAAATTAAAATTATTTTTCATTTTTTTAGTTCGGTTTTCTAATAAAGCGTGTTGTTTTAGTTTTTAAAACTATTATTTATTTTTTATTTTTTAGTTTTAATATTTTACAAAATAAGATAAAAATGTAAATATCTTTAATTCGATACTACTTTAGTATGAGCTAAAAGTAATATTCTTCTAAAAAAATCATTCCAGCCGGATTTGAACCAACGACCTATGGATTATTGAAATTATATATCACTAGGGTTCACCGCTCTACCAACGGAGCTCTTACAACGATAGACTAAAAAGTCGACAAGTCCGCAACGATTTATACCAGTTTTCATTTTTTTTATTTTCTGGTGATTCTGGCCAGAATTTCAGAAACAAAATATGAAATTATTGTATTGTCACGGGTCCTTTACAAGTATACAAAGTTTCAAGTCGGTCCAATGTTTCTAAGTGGGTTAAAATCGTGTTCAAACTTTCCGTTACATAGATACAAAGACACTTTTTTGATTATCTGACGATTCTGACCAGGATTTAAGAAAATAAATATGAAATTATTGTATTGTCACGGGTCCTTTACACGTATGCAAAGTTTCAAGTCGATCCATTATTTCTAAGTGGGTGAAAATCGTGCTAAAAATTCCGTTACATAGATACAAAGACATTTTTTTTTTTTAGAAACAAAATATTAAATTATTGTATTGTCACGGGTCTGGTACAGGTATACAAAGTTTCAAGTCAATCCAATGATTTTAAGTGGTTGAAAATCGCGTTGAAAAATTCCGTTACATAGATAGAAAGATAGATAAATACAGGTCAAGTTACTATAAAGCGTGTAAAAATTGTATATTGCACAAACCCAGCTGCTACGCTTGAATACATGAAATACGATTTTTAAATTTTAATTTCAGATAATCAACTACACATAACGATTTTGGAACATAATGGACACCGACTAAACGCTCGTGGTACCTTAAAATTTGAATTTACAAAAGTGTGCATTGCGACGAACCAAATATGACTGTTAAGAGCCAATTTTTATTTTCGGATTTCTGATAAATCTGATGACATGGTGATTACATCCCAAGACATCGAAAAAGCCCAAACAGCGTTCGACAAACTCGTAGCATGGGCCGAAAAGAACGACCTAGAAATAAATGAGAAGAAAACAGTAAATATGACCTTCAGGAAAGGAGGAAGACTCGCAGCGAATGACTGCATTCGGTATAAGGGAGACCCACTGCAAAATGTAAACCAGTTCAAATATCTGGGGATCACACTTCAGAGCCGAGGTGACACCTTCGATAAGCACATCAAAGAACGCGCCTTAGCGGCCAGAATAGCAACGAACATCATTAAAAGCCTGAGTAAACTATCCCTGGAGACAGCAATGGCCATCTTCCGCTTAAAAATAGCACCAATTATGACCTATGGAATAGAACTGATTTGGAAGTACCTACATAAGGCAAACCTAGAGGAAATAGAGAAAGTCAAAGCACACTTTTTAAAGATAGCGCTAAGCGTATCAAAATACACGCCTTCACGCCTAACATACATACTGACAAAGGAACCATTCTTCATAGAAGAGCTCCACCTGGACCTTCTCGTGCCGGCAACAGATGCCTACAAAGAACTGCTGTAGGAACTCAACGAGAAGAGAGAACAGATATGGCCTGAGTTCTACGCAACGGATGCGATGATCTACAGGGAATGGACAGCAGCCAGATACGACCTGAGACACACCGTGACGAGAGTCGCGGTCCATGGTTTCCACCACAGGATATGCACAACAGTGAAGCGCCATAACCCAGAAGAAAAGTGCAAGTGCAAACTATGTGGGTCGCACTGCGACCGATATCACCTATTACAGTGTAAAAACATAGGAACATCGATAACAGACTTTTGTAAGACATGAAAACAGTTCTTTCTACGTGGCCATTGGCTGCAATAATTCCTATTATTATTATAAACTGCAAATTCTAACGCTCGAATGTCGCTGATTTTTGACAATATCTACTCCAATTTATTTTTATAGAATATACCAAGTTTCGTTGTGAAACATATAAATTGTGATCGGTAGAGTAATTTTTAAATTTTCATCTCGGGTGATAGAGTGGTTTTAGAGTGTAATAGAGGAAATGCGTGCTATTATGCATTGCAGAGACTCTTGATGTCCCAACTCCTTTCAAAAAACGTTAAACTGAAAATAAATAAAACTATTATTCTACCAGTTATATTATATGGGTGCGAAACATGGACTCTTACTTTAAGGCAGGAAAGGAGATTACAAGTATTTGAGAATAAAGTACTTAGCAAAATTTTTGCACCAAAGAGAGATGAACAGACAGGTGAATGGAGAAGACTACTAAACAACGAACTACATGGTCTTTATAGGAAGCCAGATAAAATAAGAACAATTAAGTCTCGTAGACTGCGATGGACTGGACATGTTGCACGTATGGGGAATGAAAGACTTGCATGGAAGCTTCCTGTAGGAAAGCCTGAGGGAAAACGCCCAGTTGGTAGACCAAGAATGAGGTGGGAGAATAACATTAACTATGATTTGAGGGAAGTAGATTATACAGGGAATGATTGGAAAGCATTGGCTCAGGATAGGGATATATGGAGAGCTTATGTCCGCGCGGCCATTAACCTACGGGTTCGATAGTGCCAGTGAGTAAGTAAGTAAGTAAGTAAGTAATAGACAGCGGCAAACACGCGCGTATTCGAATTTCAACGTTGTGTCAAAATTTCAAGTCAATCGACCGACTACGTCCCTAGTTTTGAAAGCACAACTTACGCAGGCTGAATGTTTGTGTATATAGACCTAGAGATTAAAGGAAAAGTATTATAAAAAAATTGAACCGAATTATGCTAATTTATTTTACTTTGTTAACATAGTATTTAACTCAACGGCGTTCTTTGACAATTTATGTCACCAGTGTCGCTTTTGAAATCTGGAATTAAAGACCTCTTATTTCAGGCATCAGTTAGTTTATAAATGCTGTAAATGTACGACACGGGACACATGGCTATACTTCTCTTCCGAAGGAAGCCATACTTGGATTTTTACACTAAATATCACTGATAGGTTTTAACTAGCGAACTTCAAAAACAGGGGGCATTACAATTAGTGTATGATAACAATTAATTCACCAACATTCACTATTTTCATTCAATTGCTTCCTACATCTTATGATTCGATTCTATTTCTAATATTGAATTTGGAAAAACAAATTTTTATTTGAAGTAGAAAAACTGTTCATAGCTTTTGGCGCTCTGGGCTATTGAATAAGAGAAATTTTGCTTTCACATTGGAGGCATAGGATAGCTCAGTGGCAGAGTGCTAGTGAATGAAAAAAACTAGAAAAACTAGATTTATTGGCGATTTTATTATTAATTTAACACTTCTCATAGAAGGATAAATTATATTTGAAGAGAAAAATTTTCGCCTAGACCGGGACTCGAACCCGGGACCCTTGGCTTTCCGGGCCAAGTGCTCTACCAACTGAGCTACCGAGGCGAGTTACGATCTAGACGCAATTTTTTCTCTTATGTACGTTGTAATTCCCTCGCGCCAAATGCTTGAAACCATAGCTTCTATGTATAACTGTAGGCTTTCACGGCCGGCGTCTTGATCCCTATTAGGTTCGTCTTCCGGGCATATAGGCCGTGGTCCAGTCGTTCTTCTACTCGACGTTTCGTCTACTGCTGCGGTAGACATCTTCAGGAGATACTGCGTGCTCTCTGTGAACTCCTCAACAGTCGGCTGCAGACTGGCTGGTCGTTGGAAACTCCCTCCCTATTTATAGGCACGCCCCTGGTGGAGAGGCGGTTTTCTGCGCGGTCCGTGTTGCGTGCTGTTTTGTCCAGGCTGTCGCTAGCAGAAGTCATAGGCTTCGTTGTCGTATTGTGCAATGCCGGGATCCAGATTTTGTTTATCTTCATGGTTTCTTCTTTTTTGTTAAAGGAATTTTTGTGTTTATATATTTCAATGGCTTCTCTGTACAGTCTGGTGTAATAATGTGATGTTTGGGACAATACCTGTGTTTTCTTCGAATCTTATTATATGTTCTTGGTTGTTCATCCAGTGTTCCGCTACGGCTGATTTTTCCTTTTGTTTTAGTCTGCAATGCCTCTTGTGTTCTTGCAATCTTGTGGTAACCATTCTTTTTGTTGTGCCGATATAAACTTCTCCACAACTGCAAGGGATGCGATATATACCGGCAGTACTTAACGGATCTCTTGTATCTTTGGCTGGGCGCAGTATATTGCTGATTTTTTGTGTTGGCTTGTAGGTTGTAGATATGTTATATTTATTTAATATTCGACCAATTCTCTCCGTTATTGTCTTGATATATGGTAGGTACACCTTACCCTTAGCCTCCTCCTTGTTCCCGTTTTCGGATTTGTATTTATTGGGATTTATGGCTCGGCGAAAATCTGTTTTGCTGTATCCATTGGATTGAAACGCTGCTTGGAGATGATTAATTTCTTCTTGTAGATACTGTGGTTCCGAAATCCTTTTGGCTCGTTCCACCAGGGTTTTAATTATTCCGCGTTTTTGTCTGGGATGATGGTTGGACTGCTTATGTAGGTATCTGTCTGTGTGAGTCTTTTTCCTGTATACCTTGTGTCCAAGTGTCATGTCTTGGTTTCGAATTACTAAAACATCCAAAAACGGTAGACTGTTGTTCTCTTCTCTTTCCAGGGTGAATTGGATGCTGGGACAAATACCATTTAAATGTTGCCTGAAGTTATCAAGTTCTTCTTCACCATGCTCCCAAATGACGAATGTGTCGTCCACATATCTCAGCCAAACTGAAGGTCTTAATGTAGCATTCTCCAAGGCCTGTTTTTCAAATTGTTCCATGTAAAAATTGGCTATTACGGGGCTTAATGGACTTCCCATGGCCACGCCATCTATTTGCTCGTAGAATATTCCTCCCCATTGGAAATACGTTTCTGTGAGGCATATGTTATACAGCGCTACTATATCTGGGGGAAAGAGTTCTTGCAAGTATGTCATAGTGTCTGGGATAGGTATCTTAGTAAATAAAGAAACCACATCGAAGCTTATTATTTTATCGTTTGGCTTGAGTTTCAGAGTGTCTATTTTTTCTATGAAGTGCGTGGAGTCTTTTACAAACGTGTCAGTTTTTCCAATATACGGTTTCAATAGTGAGGCGAGAAACTTGGCGAGTTCATATGTAGGTGATCCAATGGCCGAAACAATAGGTCTGAGTGGTGTTCCTTCCTTGTGTATCTTTGGTAATCCATACAATCTTGGTGGCAGTGCTTCTGATTTGTACAATCCTCGTTTAGTGTCTTCATCAAGTGTGGAGCTCTTGATAAGTTTATTGGATTTACGTAGAACTCTTGCTGTAGGATCAGTTTTAAGAATCTTGTATGTCTCTGGATATAAAAGCTGTTGCATTTTCTGGTTGTATTGTTTCTGTTTCCATGATGACGGTGGCATTTCCTTTATCTGCAGGAAGAACGATGATGTCTTTGTCTTCGTTTAGATTATGTAAAGCTACTTTTTCTTTTCGTGATAAATTACTCACCGGTGGTTTGGTTTTACGGAGAATGCGAGACACTTCGCCCCTTATTTCCTCACTCTGATGAATAGGCAGCTGCCTTATTCCGGCTTCTACATTGGCTATGATGTCTTCAATAGGTACTGTTTTAGGTGTTACAGCAAAATTTCCTCCTTTGGCAAGTACCGATATTTCTTCTTCGTTGAGTTGGCGGTCTGTCAAATTTACTACCGCTCTTGAGTTGGGTGGTTTATTTCTGTTTTCTTGATGATTTTTTATGAATTTTTGTTTCTGTCGTTCCGTGTTTTTCTCTATGGTTCGGCAAAAGCTGTGGTATGTGATGTTGTCCACCTTCTCCCAGTCTCTCTTACTGAGAATATTGCTAATCTTCAGATGTAAGTAAAAAAGTTCTTGATCATTCATCCCTAGGGTTCGTCTTGTATCATGAATTCGTTCTCTAAGAAGAGCCCGTTCCGTTCGTCCATATATCCTCTTAGCCTTTGTCGTTTTGAAGATCTGTTTGCATCGTAGAAATTGAGGGATAGTTCCCGTGTCTCTGCACCGTAGAAGAAAGCTTAAATTGCACAGAAAGCGTCCTTTTTTCTTTCTTAATTCTTCAAATTTCCGAATAGAAAGAAATACATCCTTCCCGTAGAGGTTGCTTATGTATAACTGTAGGCTTTCACGGCCGGCGTCTTGATCCCTATTAGGTTCGTCTTCCGGGCATATAGGCCGTGGTCCAGTCGTTCTTCTACTCGACGTTTCGTCTACTGCTGCGGTAGACATCTTCAGGAGATACTGCGTGCTCTCTGTGAACTCCTCAACAGTCGGCTGCAGACTGGCTGGTCGTTGGAAACTCCCTCCCTATTTATAGGCACGCCCCTGGTGGAGAGGCGGTTTTCTGCGCGGTCCGTGTTGCGTGCTGTTTTGTCCAGGCTGTCGCTAGCAGAAGTCATAGGCTTCGTTGTCGTATTGTGCAATGCCGGGATCCAGATTTTGTTTATCTTCATGGTTTCTTTTTTTTTACTTACATCTGAAGATTAGCAATATTCTCAGTAAGAGAGACTGGGGGAAGGTGGACAACATCACATACCACAGCTTTTGCCGAACCATAGAGAAAAACACGGAACGACAGAAACAAAAATACATAAAAAAATCATCAAGAAAACAGAAATAAACCACCCACTCAAGAGCGGTAGTAAATTTGACAGACCGCCAACTCAACGAAGAAGAAATATCGGTACTTGCCAAAGGAGGAAATTTTGCTGTAACACCTAAAACAGTACCTATTGAAGACATCATAGCCAATGTAGAAGCCGGAATAAGGCAGCTGCCTATTCATCAGAGTGAGGAAATAGGGGCGAAGTGTCTCGCATTCTCCGTAAAACCAAACCACCGGTGAGTAATTTATCACGAAAAGAAAAAGTAGCTTTACATAATCTAAACGAAGACAAAGACATCATCGTTCTTCCTGCAGATAAAGGAAATGCCACCGTCATCATGGAAACAGAACAATACAACCAGAAAATGCAACAGCTTTTAGATCCAGAGACATACAAGATTCTTAAAACTGATCCTACAGCAAGAGTTCTACGTAAATCCAATAACTTATCAAGAGCTCCACACTTGATGAAGACACTAAACGAGGATTGTACAAATCAGAAGCACTGCCACCAAGATTGTATGGATTACCAAAGATACACAAGGAAGGAACACCACTCAGACCTATTGTTTCGGCCATTGGATCACCTACATATGAACTCGCCAAGTTTCTCGCCTCACTATTGAACCGTATATTGGAAAAACTGACACGTTTGTAAAAGACTCCACGCACTTCATAGAAAAAATAGACACTCTGAAACTCAAGCCAAACGATAAAATAATAAGCTTCGATGTGGTTTCTTTATTTACTAAGATACCTATCCCAGACACTATGACATACTTGCAAGATCTCTTTCCCCCAGATATAGTAGCGCTGTATAACATATGCCTCACAGAAACGTATTTCCAATGGGGAGGAATATTCTACGAGCAAATAGATGGCGTGGCCATGGGAAGTCCATTAAGCCCCGTAATAGCCAATTTTTACATGGAACAATTTGAAAAACAGGCCTTGGGGAATGCTACATTAAGACCTTCAGTTTGGCTGAGATATGTGGACGACACATTCGTCATTTGGGAGCATGGTGAGAAGAACTTGATAACTTCAGGCAACATTTAAATGGTATTTGTCCCAGCATCCAATTC
Source organism: Diploptera punctata (assembly GCA_030220185.1). Classification (NCBI taxonomy): domain Eukaryota; kingdom Metazoa; phylum Arthropoda; class Insecta; order Blattodea; family Blaberidae; genus Diploptera; species Diploptera punctata. The sequence goes on along the minus strand of JASPKZ010008091.1, from coordinate 382,414 downwards.
ACCCTGGAAAGAGAAGAGAACAACAGTCTACCGTTTTTGGATGTTTTAGTAATTCGAAACCAAGACATGACACTTGGACACAAGGTATACAGGAAAAAGACTCACACAGACAGATACCTACATAAGCAGTCCAACCATCATCCCAGACAAAAACGCGGAATAATTAAAACCCTGGTGGAACGAGCCAAAAGGATTTCGGAACCACAGTATCTACAAGAAGAAATTAATCATCTCCAAGCAGCGTTTCAATCCAATGGATACAGCAAAACAGATTTTCGCCGAGCCATAAATCCCAATAAATACAAATCCGAAAACGGGAACAAGGAGGAGGCTAAGGGTAAGGTGTACCTACCATATATCAAGACAATAACGGAGAGAATTGGTCGAATATTAAATAAATATAAATATCTACAACCTACAAGCCAACACAAAAATCAGCAATATTCTGCGCCCAGCCAAAGATACAAGAGATCCGTTAAGTACTGCCGGTATATATCGCATCCCTTGCAGTTGTGGAGAAGTTTATATCGGCACAATAAAAAGAATGGTTACCACAAGATTGCAAGAACACAAGAGGCATTGCAGACTAAAACAAAAGGAAAAATCAGCCGTAACGGAACACTGGATGAACAACCAAGAACATATAATAAGATTCGAAGAAACACAGGTATTGTCCCAAACATCACATTATTACACCAGACTGTACAGAGAAGCCATTGAAATATATAAACACAAAAATTCCTTTAACAAAAAAGAAGAAACCATGAAGATAAACAAAATCTGGATCCGGCATTGCACAATACGACAACGAAGCCTATGACTCTGCTAGCGACAGCCTGGACAAACAGCACGCAACACGGACCGCGCAGAAAACCGCCTCTCCACCAGGGGCGTGCCTATAAATAGGGAGGGAGTTTCCAACGACCAGCCAGTCTGCAGCCGACTGTTGAGGAGTTCACAGAGAGCACGCAGTATCTCCTGAAGATGTCTACCGCAGCAGTAGACGAAACGTCGAGTAGAAGAACGACTGGACCACGGCCTATATGCCCGGAAGACGAACCTAATAGGGATCATAGCTTCTATCTTTGCAAATGGCGGCTTCTTAGTTAAGAAGACATTTATTGGTCCCGGGTTCGAGTCCCGGTCTAGGCGAAAATTTTTCTCTTCAAATATAATTTATCCTTCTATGAGAAGTGTTAAATTACTAATAAAATCGTCAATAGAAGCCCTACTGGCTATAAAGTAGTGTTAAATTCCCAATAAATGTCTTCTTAACTAAGAAGCCGCCATTTGCAAAGATAGAAGCTATGGTTTCAAGCATTTGGCGCGAGGGAATTACAACGTACATAAGAGAAAAATTTGCGTCTAGATCGTAACTCGCCTCGGTAGTTCAGTTGGTAGAGCACTTGGCCCGGAAAGCCAAGGGTCCCGGTTCGAGTCCCGGTCTAGGCGAAAATTTTTCTCTTCAAATATAGATTTATTGGGTTCAAACCCCTGTCTAGGCGTATAATTTTTCATTCAGTTAGAAATGTTAAATTTATAACAAACACATAGAAAGAAGCTCTACTGGTTTTATAAAGTAGTGTTAGAATACCCATTTAAAGTCTTTTTGAAAAAGAAGTCGCCATTTGTCATTTCGAACAATGGCTCGTAGCCTTTGGTGCTCTCGGGTATTGTATACGAGAAAAATTTGCATTTAGGTTGGAGGCCTAGAATAGCTCACCAGCAGAGTGGTAGTGTATAAAAACTAGAGGCCCCATGTTAGAACCCCCCTTTAGTTATTATTTTTTTCTCTTCAAATATAATTTGTCCTTCAGTTATAAATGTTAAATTTACAATAAAATCATCGAAACAAATTTATATTTCATCGCCAAGCTCTATTCCTTTAACTCCTTGCCTTACTACCCGACTCTTTCACATTAATAATAATAATAATAATAATAATAATAATAATAATAATAATAATAATAATAATAATAATAATACTTTATTTATTCTGGCAGAGTTAAGGCCATAAGGCCCTCTCTTCCACTCAACCAGCACAAATACAAATAAATATTTGACAAATATAGATATACACTATACTAATTATAAACAGTTAAAGATACAATAAATGTAGCAATGTAAATGTCATGTACAAACAACATTTTATAGGGTAATAACAATAATGATACGATAATAATAATAATGATAATAATAATTCCATATGTGTCAATAACAGAGGTATGATCATTCAGCCAGTGTAAGAGTAAAATGTGGTCAGCATTCCAGCTTCCCCAGCCGTTTTAACCAGTTATTTTAACCTGGAGCTGCTTGTTATCGTGAGTGTGCAAACTCTCGGTGGTTCACCTTCTGTACGTGGGCTGAAATTCTATTAGAAAAGTCATCCCGTGCATAATTTTCATCAGCAACAACAATTATTTCAGTTCCTGTTAGCATTAATATTCTTAGCACATTATTTATAAATTACTCAGAATTAACTTATATATCTTCATGTTTACATTCTTTATTAGGCTATTTCATATTTACCATTGGTGGATTAACCCGGCGGTTCCGACTATTTCATCGCCTAGCATTTATCATATATATTTCGAATTACCTTGTAAAATATAAAAATTATAATTAGTGTAGTGTATCCATGAACCATGGTGCCTGTTTATCTAAGAGAAAAAATTACATATTACGCCCTAAAAGGATAGTTCTTGGAATCCTTATGTAGATACATTCTGTATTATCAAACATTAGTAAGTATAATACATAACTCCCTAATTACATTCTGAAATCCTGTCAGAAGTAAAATTGTACTGGACAATACAATTTTGGAGCAGGTGAATGATTTTACATATGCAATATCTCATATGAAGAAGAAAAGGATTTAAATGCAAAAATATCTAAATTTTTAAGAATTTTGGGGTTAATAAATTCTATCTTCAAGCCTCAGTTAGTCCAAAAGCATTCAAGACTGAAAGTGTATAAAACACTGGCTCTTCCAACTCTTTTGTATGGTAGCGAAGTATGGACGTTGAAACAGAAGGATATACAGAGACTTAGATCTGCTGAAATGAGATATATTCAGAGGACTGCAGGATACACACTACTAGATCACAAAAAAATTAAGACATCTTAGAAGAATTACACATGGAATCTTTAGAAAACAAAATGTCTGATTATAAGTCAAGATGGATGCAACAAGTTCATCGAATGGAAGATCACAGAATATCCAAACAAATATCAACCTGCAGGAAGAAGAAGACCAGGACGTCCACTCAAAAGACTTCTGGATGGTGATTCTCTTGAGGCCGAAACAGGTCAACAAATGGCCTAAATTCGTGAATGTAATTCATGACCATGACTTAGTGGTCAGGAGCTTCTTATTACAGTTCATGACTTCCTGGGTTCGATTTTCGGTTAAACCCCAAGAATTTTTTTCTTAAAGGGAATTATTTCTGCGGCCCCCCAGTGTCTGGATATAAATTAAGTTTAGCTTCAAGTACTCTCCTATGCTTCAGTATAATATCATAGGGGTAAAGTAACTCTTCCCTCCAGGCGCACCAAATTAAGAACTAGATTACAGTTCCGCCAATGATAGGAGAGATGATCAGAAATGTCATTATGACAACCTGGTGGCATTGGTAAAAAAATAATTAATTATATGATCTTTGTAACTAGTTTGTAATTAGAACAGAACGTAATTATTATTAAATTACCATAATACATTTAATTGATACTAGAATAAATTTATAGGTCAATTACTACTAATAAAATTGAACAAATATTCCAGCTACGGGTTTATCATTTAATTTCTATTCGTCGTTTCACATTTATATTATAAATTTACTGTAAAATGATTTTTTTAGATCCTAGATCCTAAATCCTCAAGAGCAGATGTTTATTTTAGTTTACACGCTTGTTCGCATATAAGCACACACACACACACACATTCACCTATGCATACGCATATAAACTAACACATACATATATAAAATCTCACACACACACACACACACATATCACACACTAGGTTGGTCCTACTTATAAGGGATAAAAAAAGGAAGTAGTCAAATTATATATATATATATATATATATATATATATATATATATATATATATATATGTTATAATTAAATCTTTAACATTGAGCAATGCAAGCTTAATATGGTATGATAAGAAAAATAAATGCCTGGACGGGATTCGAACCCGGATCTCTGAGTCTGTACCGCAGCGTGATATCCATTACACTACCATGCGAATCCAATTCAAACACTTATTTTTCTTATATATGCATTATACTCTCAATTATTACTAGATGTCGCAAGAACACTGTCTTCACTGCCATCTAGTAGCTGACTATAACAAGAAAGCAAATTAAAGAGAATATTTATTTTACTTTATAGCAGTGACGCTTTATCGATGTTATAATTAAATCTTTAACATTGAGCAATGCAAGCTTAATATGGTATGATAAGAAAAATAAATGCCTGGACGGGATTCGAACCCGGATCTCTGAGTCTGTACCTCAGCGTGATATCCATTACACTACCAGGCGAATCCAATTCAAATATATAAAACCGAACCGGCCTTACGGAGTTTCACCCGGCACGCAGTGCTGTCTCTTCCTCCCGCAATTCACCCTGCCTGCCACCCGTCCTTGAACTGTTTCTTACCTTATAGAAAATGCTGGAAATGTTGTCCTGCCGCAGTTAAACAGGCATTATACCGAGTAAACACATTTAGATTGACACGCTGTAGTTCGGGCACTGTCAAGTTTCTGATTTCATTTCTTATGTTGTTCTTCAGTTCTTCCAATGTGTGCGGATTTATTTTGTACACTTTGTCTTTCAGGCTACCCCACAAATAAAAATCACACACTGTTAGATCTGGGGAGCGAGTGTTTCTTATTTTGTACTGAACCAGTGGTCTCAAATTTAGTCACAAGATCGTGGATTGTCGATCTGGAAGGAGGTAATTGTCCAAGGAAGTTCCGAATAAATTCCTCGCGAACGCGACGAGCTGATTCGTATTTATAATAACATTTACACACATAAATGCGCTGCTCTAATGTCAGCTGACGTCTCATCTTGTCGAACGATAGTAAACTGACTAGTTCAAGGACGAGCGGCTGTCAGAGTGAAATGCGGACGAGGAGAAAGCGCTGCCTGACGGGTGAAACCCCGTGAGGCCGGTCCGGGTTTATATTGGAAGCCCGGTATATAATGACCATAAGTCCAGAAATTCTCTATTTTCGTGTTAGAGCTCAAGTTCCACTATTGTGTTTTTTATTGATTGTGACGCTAATAGCGTTTTGATCTTAAGGTGGTCATCCCATGATAACTATAATGACAGTTATGATTCGAACAAATCTAGATTGTTTATTACAGACTTTAAGCAGAGCAATAGAAGACGAGTTGTTACAAGAAAATAAGAAGTGGTTATACTTCATTCGTACAATATGTTATCATCCTCTTCAATCGAGGCAAATGTCTTTCAAATTTGGCCACCATTTTGTCGTATTTTATTGTACATTAAAATAATATGTAAAATGAATGTTCTTATTAATATTTCGTTTCTTAAAGTATATTAATTCTGGAAATGCGTGCTATTATGCATTGCAGAGACTCTTGATGTCCCAACTCCTTTCAAAAAACGTTAAACTGAAAATATATAGAACTATTATTCTACCAGTTATATTACATGGGTGCGAAACATGGACTTTTACTTTAAGGGAGGAAAGGAGATTACAAGAATTTGAGAATAAAGTTCTTAGGAAAATGTTTGGACCAAAGAGAGATGAATTGAGAACACTACATAACAATGAACTACATGGTCTTTATAGGAAGCCAGACATAATAAGAGTCTCGTAGACTGCGATGGGCAGGACATGTTGCACGTATGGGGAATGAAAGACTTGCATGGAAGCTTCTTGTAGGAAAGCCAGAGGGAAAACGCCCAGTTGGTAGACCAAATATGAGGTGGGAGAATAACGTTAATTATGATTTGAGGGAAGTAGATTATACAGGGAATGATTGGAAAGCATTAGTTCAGGATAGGGATGTATGGAGAGCTTATGTCCGTGCGGCCATGAACTTACGGGTTTCAATAGTGCCAGTGAGTAAGTAAGTAAGTAAGTAAAGTATCTCATTCATATAGCATAAAAATGCTTTCCAATATGAAGCTACAATCCATCTTAAAATCAGGATCTAAAAGGAAAATAATTTGTGTTTTTTCGGTTGGTCGAACTACAAACCCCAGAAATAATAGACGCAATGCCTGCTTTCATTTACATTAAACAAAAGCCTGTAACATAAAACACCACAAATAAAAAATTACAAATAAATGGTTGTCCCCCAAACTCCTCACGTGTGTAATGTTATATAATTATTAATTACCTTATTCCGCAATTTTATTAGGATTCCGACAACTTATTTCAGTATAATTTTATGTTAATGGCAAATATTATTGTATTATAATTATCCCTTGTACAGTATTCGCTATAGAATGTTATTTCTCGCTCTTCCATATCATCCTTCAGACACTTAAATATTTCCTACAATACATGGCAATTATCATGTTATTCACAGAATAAAAATCCCAAATAGGGTAGTTTGGATATTGAAAAAGAATCAAAAAAATAAAACAAGTAAATAATTAAAATCTACAGAAGGAAAAGCATTGTCATTCGTTTTTTTTTTTTTCCTTGTAACGAGAATTTATAAGTCCATATATATTATAAATAGGCCCAAAACTAAAGAATATATTGAAAATTTAATCAAGTGTACTATCAGATAAATATATCTTATAACATAGCACAAGAACCACAAAATTATAAGGTTTAAGAAAAATACATCAATAATATACTTACTTACTCACTGGCACTATCGAACCCGTAGGTTCATGGCCGCGCGGACATAAGTTTTATAATTATTATTGTTTTTTTACATTTGATCTGTTCAGGACTAAAATAAAGTAGGCATAAGTAGCTTTGGTATTTTTTAATTATTGCTAACAGTTAAAAAAAGCTTTTCAATTTAACCATAAATAATATATGTATAATTTCTCATATTTTACCGATAATTTTATCAACGTCATCATCATCATCATATTCCTTTTATGTTGTATTCGTTTTATGGTGGACAAAGAAATCTCTAACCATATATTCCTTGGCCGTCCTGCAATATATCACCTTTTTGTTCTACATAAAAATATAGACTTAGGAATTCTGGATGTCGAAGTTGGTCCACATTACGGCACCGGATCTGTTAATACTGATGGATGGAATCTCTTACACCAGAATACGCAATTTTGGCTGAATGAATTTATTACACGCTTTATATTAGCTTGACCTGTATCTATCTATCTATCTATCTATGTAACGGAATCTTTCAACGCGAATTTACCCACTTAAATTCATCGGATCGACTTGAAACTTTGTATACTTGTAGAGGACCCGTGACAATACAATAATTTCATATTTATTTTCAAAAATCCTGGCCATAATCATCAGAAAATAAAAACATGTGTTTTTGTATCAATGTAACGGAATTTTTCAACGCGATTTTCACCCACTTAGAAACATTGGATCGACTTGAAACTTTGTATACGTGTAGAGGACCCGTGACAATACAATATTTTCATATTTTGTTTCTAAAATCCTGGCCAGAATCATCCGGAAATCAAAAAAATGAAAACTGGTATAATAGGTTGCGGACTTGTCGAGTTTTTAGTCAATCGTTGTAAGAGCTCAATTGGTAGAGCAGTGAACTCTTAGTGATATATAATTTCAGTAATCCATACGTCGCTGGTTCAAATCCGGCTGGGAGGGTTCTTTTTTATAGAAGAGTATTACTATTAGCTCATACTACAATAGTATCGAATTTAAAGATATTTATATTTTTATCTTATTCTGTAAAATATTAAAGCTAAAAAATAAAAAACAAATAATAGTTTTCAAAACTAAAAGAACACGCTTTATTAGAAAACTAAAAAATGAAAAATAATTTTAATTTCCAATACGCTTGGGATAAAATAAAGTGGTCAACAAAAAAATCATCTCCAACACATATAGAATAAAATTATAGTTATCAACAAAAAGAAAATTGTACCATCAAAAGCGTGGGGTGCTCTATATGAATTAATATATTTGATAATAAACAGATATTGGTAAAAGTAAGCTCTCTAAGATGAAATGTAAAAATCATAAAAATCACCCCACGCTTTTGATGGTAAAATTTTCTTTTTGTTGATAACTATAATTTTATTCTATATGTGTTGGAGATGATTTTTTTGTTGGCCACTTTATTTTATCCCAAGCGTATTGGAAATTCAAATTATTTTTCATTTTTAGTTTTCGAATAAAGCGTGTCTTTTAGTTTTTGAAAACTATTATTTATTTTTATTTTCTGATTCCATTTTACATGGAAGCTCCCCATCCAGCCTTAGCTTTATTTCAGAGGGTATGAATGAAACTATTAGTTTTACTTCTCTTTCATTGAACAAATGCATAAAATAAATTTTCTGAGAGTTAATTATGTTGGCTATTTCACTTTTACTACGTCATGCTACTTTTGACCTATAAAACTGTACGGAAGGACGTGTTGTTTCAAACAATCATGACTGCTTATCGCACAATGTTTATCCCTCATTACCATTTGTTTTCATCACCTCACTAGCATTTGTTTGTTTTTTTCAAACATTTCTAACTCATAAATTGTTACGTTATTATAAAACACGCATTTTGTTCGTAATTTGTTTCTCGCACACAATGTAGATAAATCAATTGAAAATGAGGACTTCATCCAAACGTTTTGATGAAGCTAATAGTAGCAAAATAGATGAAATGATTGACAGTACAACACCAAGCAATTAATTAACTAACTCACTGGCAATATCGAACCCGTAGGTCCATGGCCGCGCTGTCATAAGCTCTCCATACATCCATATCCTCGCTAATGTTTTCCAATCATTCCCTGTATAATCTACATCCCTGAAATCATAGTTAATGTAATTATTCCATCTCATTTGTGGTCTATCAACTGGGCGAATTCAAACAACTAAAAAAGAAACAGAAATACAGTGTGATTATAAAGTTCCAGTATATTTTGTGGATAACGTAGCGCAAATAAAACAAAAATTATAAGGAGTTTCTACTATCAAGTTAGTGTTCAACATAACCTCCATCAATCTCAAAACATGTTTCCCAATGACGCACCGTCGCCCGGAAAACATGCACCAACATATCCTCTGTAATCATTTCACTCGCTTGGCGTATGCGTTCTTTCAGCACTTGCAGATTAGGAAACTTGGTTCTGTACACCCCCAGGCAAAAAAGTCCAGGGGTGCGAGGTCTGGCGAACGAGGTGCCCAGATACGAGGAGATGCTCTTCCAATCCACCTTTTGGGAAACCTGTCATTGAGATACCCGCGTATAGCCAGAGCAAAGTGTGGTGGTGCTCCATCTTGTTGCAACACCACTGTATCAATGATACCATCTTGCTGTAACTGTGGCTGTAAGAAAAGTTGCAACATATCAAGATACACATCTCCCGTGATGGTTTCCTTTGGAATCTGTCTCTAACTTCGTCGTACGACTGGCCTCTTAAACGCGCAGCAACAATCTCTATCCGCTCTTCAATGGTGAACATATTTGTATCTTTCGAATGGTAGTAACAGAAATGCGATATGTAAGCGATTTCTTTAAAATGTACTGGTACTTTATAATCACACTGTAGTATAAGGGATGAGTTTGTTCAACTTTGTATTTAGCCGGGACACAAATATTTTTTTCTAAATATTTTGTTATTATTTAGGTTATGTTACAGCATCTCTTTTAGTAAAAATTAGTTAATCAACAAAGCCTTATATAATCGTCCATTTAGTTCAATGAAGCTTGTATAGTTGGCAAAAGAGAATAAAATCATAATAATATACTACTGATATATAGTGTAACCATTCTAATGTTAAGATAGTACATTTCCAAACCAGTTTAGTATTTGAGTAAATGAGAATATTGAAGACAAAAGTGATTCAAAATTTCAACTAAAGTTTTCTCCCATCATTCGATGAAAAGTTTAAAGGTGGGTTGCTCGGTGTGATGTCCCAAGTTGTAGATTTGTGATATAATTTGAATCACTTTAATTCTGCCACAGCACTAATAACTCTCATCAGGGGAATGAGGAAAAGTTTCTTACACAAATAACGACACTTTATTAACAGTTGAACTTATAAGTTATCTTATTAAAAACTCTCTCTTCAGGTTAGATGAATCTTGTAGATTAAAAATTCAAAAGATTCCGGCCTAGGTTGATACTTTTCACTTCTAGAAGATTACCATTTTATGTATTTAATGGATGACGAATTCTAACGGTCAATCCTGCAATTATTATACTTTATTTTCACTTATGAACTGTTTTTAATCAAGATGGATGACTATTATATCACTATATAATATTTCATAATTTTAACACTATTTCTTTTAACCAGTATCAAGAAAATAAACATTATTTCCTTATTCCTTAAGGAGCAGTCGCTTAACATGACTGACCATCTTCAAGTATTGTAGCCATCCTTTTTTATTATGTAATAACATCTAGGTTCTGATTGGTACAACAGAAAAGGAAGGAGTACTTTCAAGCTGACTTCTATCCAATTCGTCCAATCCCATTTATTTCTTTATAAAAATTATCAATTTGAATATTTGAAGTATTTTACATACTGCATCAGTTAAAAAAACATCTAACTGTATTAACAGTTTATATTAACCAGTTTGAATTTTTTATATACTTATAAAAAATTTGAATTCTCTAAATCAATCTTATGTCCATTCTTCAGATAAATAAATATAATTATATTTAAATATTCATAATTCTAAAGGGTAAACGACATGATTTTATAATTGTAAATGTACATGCCCCCACAGAAGATAAAGATGACAAGATCAAGGATGAGTTCTATGAAGAATTAGAATGCTTATTTGATAGCCTTTCACGATATCATATGAAAATTGTCTTAGGAGATTTTAATGCAAAAGTGGGGCGAGAAAAGATATATTCAAACCAACAATAGGCAAATTCAGTCTTCATGAAGATAGTAACGACAACGGGGTTAGATTAGTCACATTTGCCACATCAAAGAATCTCGTTGTTAAGAGCACAACATTTCAGCATAAGGATATTCATAAATACACCTGGACGTCCCCAGATGGAGAAACTCGGAACCAGATAGATCATGTGTATTAGTGGATAAACGCTGGCACAGTAGCATCATTGATGTTAGATCAGTTAGAGGGACAGACTGCAATTCAGATCATCATCTGGTCAGGGTGAAAATCAGACAACGGCTATCGCTTATGAGAGGAACAAACGCTAAAGATGATTCTGTAAAATATGAATTAAAAAACTTGAAAAATGATGAAATGCGGCAAGAATACCAAATCAAAATGCTAATAGATTTGAAGTACTGGAATCTTCAGATGATAATGTGGCAAACGAAGAAGAAACTGATATAAATAAAGAATGGGAGGCTATAAGAGATACTATTAATTGTCAGCATCAGAAAGCATTGTTGTTTAAAAAAGAGGCAAAACAAGAAATGGTTTGATGAGGAATGTGCAGACATTGTAAAGAAAAGAAAGGTAGCAAAAATGAAATGGTTACACGAGCCAAATGAGGTAAATTTAGAGCAATTGGGTAGTGTTAGACGGGAAACCACCAAGTTACTAAAGAGTAAAAAGAGGGAATATTTGAGAGAGAAGATTAATGATCTTGAAATGAATGCAAAAAATAGGAACATTAGAGAATTATATCAGGGAATTAGTATAGAGAAGAAAGGGTTTCAGGCTGGAACAAACATAATTCGGAATGAAAATGGGGATATGATTGCAGATTCCAAGAGTATTTTAAATAGATGGAAAAGTTATTTTAATCACCTATTAAATGTACATACAGAACAGGACATTGAAGAGAATAACTTACAGACAGCAGAAATGCTAGTCGTAGAGCCAAGTGCATTAGAGGTTGAAATGGCAATTGAAAAATTGAAGATGTATAAAGCATCAGGTTCAGATGAGATCCCAGCAGAACTGATAAAATCAGGGGGAGAAAAATTGATGGACAAGATACGTTGGTGCTTAGTATGATTTGGGAAAAGAAGCTCTTCCAGATGAATGGAAGGAATCAATTATCGTACCAATTTATAAGAAAGGAGATAAAACTGATTGCAACAACTATAGGGGCATCTCATTACTTTCAACTTCGTACAAAATTCTAACAAATATATTAGTAAGGAGACTTACTCCCTATATTGATGACATTCTAGGAGATCATCAATGTGCATTTAGAAGAAACAGGTCTACAACAGATCAGATTTTTAGTATAAGACAGATTTTAGAAAAGAAATGAGAATATAATGGCACTGTACATCAACTATATGTAGACTTCAAAAAAGCATATGATTCAATTAAGAGGGAGAAGTTATATAGTATCCTGCTGGAGTTTGGAATTCCTAAAAAGTTAGTTAGACTTATACGAATGTGTCTAAATGGCTCAACGAGTAGGGTGCGTGTAGGCAAACAGTTTTCAGACACTTTTGAAATCCAGAATGGGTTAAAGCAAGGAGATGCACTATCTCCTCTACTATTTAATTTTGTACTAGAGCATGCCATTAAATCTTTAGAGAATGAGGAAGGCTTACAACTCAATGGTATTAATAAGCTGTTAGTTTATGCTGATGATGTAGTACTACTGGCCGATAGCGAGGAGATACTAAAGGCCAACACGCACACACTATTGAGTAACACTAAGAAATTAGGACTGGAAGTAAATATCAGTAAAACTAAATATATGGTCACACGTAGAAATACATTATATAATGGAAATGGGCAGCTAATGACAAATGAGGGAAATTTTGAGGAATTGGCTGAATTCAAATACCTAGGAACAATAATCACAAATAGGAATGAGATGCACAAAGAAATTAAACATAGGCTCAATTCTGGAAATTCATGCTATTATGCATTGCAGAGACTTTTGATGTCCCAACTCCTTTCAAAAAACATTAAGCTGAAAATATATAAAACTATTGTTCTACCAGTTATATTATATGGGTGCGAAACATGGACTCTTACTTTAAGAGAGGAAAGGAGATTACAAGTATTTGAGAATAAAGTACTAAGGAAAATTTTTGGACCAACGAGAGATGAATAGACAGGTGAATGGAGAAGACTACATAACAATGAACTACATGGTCTTTATTATAGGAAGCCAGATATAATAAGAACAGTTAAGTCTCGTAGACTGCGATGGGCAGGACATGTTGCGCGTATGGGGAATGAAAGACGTGCATGGAAACGTCTTGTAGGAAAGCCAGAAGGAAAACGCCCAGTTGGTAGACCAAAAATGAGGTGGGAGAACAACATTAACTATGATTTGAGGGAAGTAGATTATACAGGGAATGATTGGAAAGCATTAGCTCAGGATAGGGATGTATGGAGAGCTTATGTCCGTACGGCCATGAACCTACGGGTTCGATAGTGCCAGTGAGTAAGTAAGTAAGTAAGTATATTTAAATATTAAATAAACAAAACAAAAGCCCTTATTATTATTATATGGGGATAAATATCCGGTTTTAAGTTCTCTACATGTTTTTACGCAGCCTTTTGTAGTAATTGGTAGGTCTAAACATTATATTCTCGATAAAAAGTAGTAAAAAAATGGCTACAAAGAATTATTTAATTTTAGGAGTACACATGTGAAGTAGGAAGCTATAGTACTTCTTCCGGCACTCCACATTACATTAGGCCTGATGAACAATATGTAATAGCTCCAAAAAATAAGGACAATGATTGTTTAAAGTTTGTTCTAACAAAATATCATAAAATTGCAGCTGAGATAGCGGCGGTTACTTTTGATGGATACCAAGTTCTTCATTTAATGAAGGATTAAATCTTTTCTATATCGATATCCGTGTTAGAGAAGTCGGTATGGTTGACATTGAAAAAATATAATTCTTTTCTAGGCAATAATAAATCTGAAAATTGCTAGTAAATTGTGGAAAAATGTTAAAAGCGTAGGATGAGGATTGAATGTTAAATTCTATTTTCAAATATCCCTATTTGATCTTCTCTCCAAATCTTGATGCAGAGCGTGAACATCAAGGTAAGCGATTCCTTAAAGATATTAAGATAAAGGAAACCGCTATCCAGGTCATTTGAATGTCTGATATCCGACTATTGTTGGTGTTTAAAAAAAGACACTGATATTAATATAAATAAGGGCTAAAAAATATATGTGCTTTTACTTGAGGGATAAAGTTTTGAAATCCATTATTATGACACATATCTCTATTATATTTCTTCATCATCATCATCATAGTACATTCACGAATTTAGGCCATTTGTTGACCTGTTTCGGCCTCAAGAGAAACACCATCAAAAAATATTTTGAGTGGACGTCCTGGTCTTCTTCTTCCTGCAGGTTGATATCTTAACATTTGTTTGGGTATTCTGTGATCTTCCATTCGATGAACATGTTGCATCCATCTTGACTTATAATCAGAAATTTTGTTTTCTAAAGATTCCATGTGTAATTCTTCCAAGATGTCTTCATTTTTTTTTGTGATCTAGTAGTGTGTATCCTGCAGTCCTCCGAAGGTATCTCATTTCAGCAGATCTAAGTCTCTGTATATCCTTCTGTTTCAATGTCCATACTTTGCTACCATACAAAAGAGTTGGAAGAGCCAGTGTTTTATACATTTTCAGTCTAGAATGCTTTTGAACTAACTATGGTTTGAAGATAGAATTTATTAACCCTAAAATTCTTAAAAATTTAGATATTTTTGCATTTACATCTTTTTCTTCTTCATATGAGATATTGCATCCTAGATATGTAAAATTATTCACCTGCTCCAAAATTTTATTGTCCAGTACAATTTTACTTCTGACAGGATCTACACCTTGAAATGCCATAATTTTTGTTTTTTCTGTAGATATCTTTAATCCATATTCTTCTGTAATTTTGTTAAGTTCATACAGACCTTTCTGTAGATTATCTTCGGAATTTGCTATTATTATTATTTGGTCATCTGCAAACAATATGGTGTTTAATTTTCTATTTCCTGATATTCTTATTCCAAATTTATATGTTTTGTTACAGCAACATATTACTTCATTGATATAAATTACAAAGAGTGTTGGGGATAGGGGGCAGCCTTGTCTCACACCACGATTTATAATTCCTTCTTCAGAAAATCTTTTACTTAATTTAATCTTTATGGTGTCTTTGTAAATATTTTGTATGTTCTGCCGAAGTAAAATTGGTATATTTCTGTCTTCCAATATATGTAAGAGTTTTGATCTCTACTTTCTAGTCTCTATTATATTTCAGTACGTTTATTAATATGTAACTCAATTAACCGTTTTGTCATAATGTTATATATTTATTTGTTACAATATTTCATTAAAATTGTAATTACATTAATATATTTGTTTTGATTATATAACGTTGTAGGATTTCATGGCTATTGTCGTTATTCTTGAAATCATCATTCAGGCTGAATGGCCGTGGTCTAGATCTTATACAACTCGATATTTCGTTTACGGCTGAGATAAACATCCTCAGGAGACTATGATGGCCCTCTGTGAACTTCTGAGAGGAAGACGATTTCAAGAAGGTTTAAAACCCTAGCACGATAGAATAAAACTGAAAACAGATTTGAAATTAGGGAAAAAAATACATTTTTGTAGACTAGTATTATGGACACTTTACTCAGTTTCTCTGGTGTGTCATCATTTCTTCTGGGATTTCACCTAGTATAGTCTGCTGTGTTCGCCCGCATGAACCTCATCTCATTCTTGTATATATGTCTTAACTTGGCAAAGACAAATATGGAGATATAAGAATATAAGAGTAGATCCTTGACCGCTTTCGTGCAGTTTCAAAAGAAATAACCCACCCTGTCGTCAGTTTTCATCTTTCGCCTTACCCCTATTCAGATCTGCAGACGAAACACCTACAACACTGGTACGAGTGAGAGCTGTCTATTTCTACAAATTTCTTGAAAAGTTATGTTATGCCAGCTCTTTGTTTACTCTTGCTCAAGGCCTTTGCGTCAGTCACATAGCAAAGAACTGGACTTGCCAGTATTTATATAACGTGTATGAAGCATGTATATTCTTGAACCAAAGTAGGTTTAATTACATTATTTATTATTCGAACAGATGTATTAAGTATGCCTACTGAAGTGTTGTCATATACATCCAATTATGTCGAAAATGACAACATGAATTATACTTACTTACTTACTCACTGGCACTATCGCGGACATAAGCTCTCCATACATCCCTATCCTGAGCTAATGCTTTCCAATCATTCCTTGTATAATCTACTTCCCTCAAATCATACTTAATATTGTTCTCCCACCTCATTCTTGGTCTACCAACTGGGCGTTTTCCTTCTGGCTTTCCTACAAGAAGTTTCCATGCACGTCTTTCATTCCCCATACGTGCAACATGGCCTGCCCATCGCAGTCTACGAGACTTAACTGTTCTTATTATATCTGGCTTCCTATAAAGACCATGTAGTTCATTGTTATGTAGTCTTCTTCATTCACCTGTCTGTTCTTCTCTCTTTGGTCCAAAAATGTTCCTAAGAACTTTATTCTCAAATACTCGTAATCTCATTTCCTCCCTTAAAGTAAGAGTCCATGTTTCGCACCCATATAATATAACTGGTAGAATAATACTTTTATATATTTTCAGCTTAACGATTTTTGAAAGGAGTTGGGACATCAAAAGTCTCTGCAATGCATAATAGCATGCATTTCCAGAATTGAGCCTATGTTTAATTTCTTTGTGCATCTCATTCCTATTTGTGATTATTGCTCCTAGGTATTTGAATTCAGCCACTTCCTCAAAATTTCCCTCATTTGTCATTAGCTGTCCATTTCCATTATATAATGAATTTCTATGTGTGACCACATATTTAGCTTTACTGATATTTACTTCCAGTCCCAATTTCTTAGTGTTACTCAATAGTGTGTGCGTGTTGTCCTTTAGTATCTCCTCGCTATCGGCCAGTAGTACTACATCATCAGCATAAACTAACAGCTTATTATTACCATTGAGTTGTAAGCCTTCCTCATTCTCTAAAGATTTAATGGCATGCTCTAGTACAAAATTAAATAGTAGAGGAGATAGTGCATCTCCCTGCTTCAACCCATTCTGGATTTCAAAAGTGTCTGAAAAGTGTTTGCCTACACGCACCCTACTCTTTGAGCCATTTAGACACATTCGTATAAGTCTAACTAACTTTTTAGGAATTCCGAACTCCAGCAGGATACTATATAACTTCTCTCTCTTAATTGAATCGTATGCCTTTTTGAAGTCTACATATAGTTGATGTACAGTACCATTATATTCCCATTTCTTTTCTAAAATCTGTCTTATACTAAAAATCTGATCTAGATAGTTAAATTTGTTTATTCTATCATGTTTTATCTATGTAAATTCCACTAAGTACAGGGCCCTTACGACAAAAATCATTATTTTGGATTTCCAGGTAATGTTTCCTTAGAATATATATTTCTGCTATTAAATTCAAATTACATAATGACCTTTGTAAATAATCCTCTGAGGTGGCAAATAATACCATACCATCTGCATGTGCTAAGGCATTCAAAAGACTGCTGTTTTCGCCCATATCTTGTATTTTCAAATTATCTGATAAATATATTCATTAGATGTTAATTGTAAAATTGGTACCTGGTAAATCAGTCGTTCTCAACTAAATTTCAAAAGTGTTGATTAATTGCATTCATACAGAGGTTGAATGAAAGGAGTGAAAGATGACATTCTAGTTTCACACCAGTAAAAATCTATTTTTAAGTTGGCAACGTGTCTCCACTCTTAACTGAAATTGAACTTTTCTTGATCAAATTTTAAATACGCATTTTCAATAATAATGGGTTGATATATTAGACCATTGATTAATATAGAGATAAGAGATTAATATAGAGATAAGAAACAGGATCAATATAGGAAAGTATGCTATATCTGCCCTAAATGGAATAGTATGGGACAAACATATCTTCAAAGAAACAAAAAAAAACTATTTTAATACAATAATCAGAAGCATTATTACCTATGGAGCTGATGTGTGGGCTTTAAATGCACAAATGAAAAAAAAATTACTCGTCACTGAAATGGACTACTGCAGACGTGCTTCAAGAATATCCAGGAAGGATAAAATCCGAAATTCATATATAAAACAAAAAATGCAGGTACAATATTCAATATTAGATTTTATAAAGAAGAAACAATTAAATTGGTACGGACACATTAGAAGGATGGAAGAAGGAAAACTACCTAAGATAATCATGGATTGGGAACCACAGGGAAGAAAAAAGAAGGGTAGACCAAATATTACGTTGATTCAGGGAATCAATGAAACTAAGAGGGAATGGGAAATAGAAGAAGATATATGGATGAACAGACAAGAATGGAAAAATGTGTTGAAACAAATGTGTAGTTAACTGTGAACATGGGTACCGGAAAAATGTATATTCATTGTAAAAGCCGGAATAATAAAAAAAAATTATAATAATTTATTTCGATTTAATTGATCAAAAGCTTTATTGAAATCTACGAACGCCATTATGTTTCTATATTAAATTTTCGATGGTTTTATATAAATATTTTCATTTCGAAATAACTATCATCGCATGATCTAGCCTTCCTGAATTTTGATATTTTTAAAAATATTTGGTAACCACAATTTTACAAAGTAATACCTCTGTAATTAGGGCCTATTGCAATCCTTTTTAATTCCTTTCTTATAAATGTATATCACAATAGATGTCCACTAGCAGCTTAGAATTTTCTGTCCTCCCGAGATCATAATAAAAATTTGAAACAGCAGCAATGGAAAATGTGTGCTTCAGTATTTGAACAATTCAATATTTAGTACGTCCTGTCCCGGTGTCTTATTTCGTTTCATATTTGTAAAGTACTGCTTGAAACTCTTCCAGTGTGATGGACTTTTCATCAAAATTAACTGAATCCTATACTAAAAGGGGGTATAATTTTAGTTCCATAGATTTTATTTTAATCGTGTATAATATTGTAAATTGTATTGAGTCTTCAATTATATTCAATCTCACTGCTCATAAACTTTAAACTATTATATATTTTGTGATTGTCATTTTGTTACACCATTTTTTAGAAAACAGACAAAATAATTCCACATTTTCTAATGATATTTTCATACATACCGTTAAGAAAATGCTCTTTTCAAATTATTACATTATATTTTCATTTCTGTCCACAGCTGTGGCCTCGAGGTAGCGTGCTGCCTTGTCACGCAACGGGCCCGGGTTCGATCCCCGGTCGCGGCAGTTTTTCTGGGTAAGGTTTTTATCGGGTTTTTTCCTCACCTGTAAGACATCACCTTCACCGGTGTGGAAAGCAACGGGAAGCTACAACACCTACAATTCCCTAGTAAAGCTGCAAGCATAGCATGAAAATGCTATGATTGTAGTGAAGGACCTACCCTAGGGCAGAATTACTATGGATGGATGGATGGATTTTGATTTCTACTTTCCTCGTGCTGACATTCGTTTTGTTAAGCTTCTCGATTATATTCAACACTTCTATGATTTCATTCCATTCCTTTGGACTTGTTTTTCTTTGTCATTTTCTCCTTGTCGCCAAGCTTTCTAACATTACGTTTTTTTATAACTATATCATCACTTATTTATATTTTAGTATTTAATCCGTCCATTATTTTTCTGATACAACCACTTAATACTAAAATGATTCAGTAAATTCACTTTATATTTCAGTTCTACATTGAATTTTGTTGATTTGCGTTTTCTAGTTTACCATCTTTTGTTCATTCGCATAGAATAGACTAGCATATAATTAATACTTTATAATTATTGGCCTCTGAAAACTCGTGCAGAACTCCGCCATGTCCGGTCCCAAGCCCGGATGAGAAAGGAGGAGGGGGAGGAGTAACAACCTCGTTAAAAAACCAGGGTTTAGTTGGCTCCGGCTAATAGTACTCTGTAAGGGTCCCTAGCCAGGGTTACGGTGAAGACCTCAACGGCAGAGTCGGCGCAGAAGGAGTCCTTCATCACGGCGGATCTGGCGGAAGAGGCAACCCTATCTCTAAGGGAAATAGAGAAACGCTGCCTTGCGGTGAAGAGGGATCTGCAAAGGCTATGGGAGGAAAACCCAGACAGAAATGTTCCTGGTCCTCCAGGTTGGGGGTTTATGCTGTGGGCCAGCTCCACACACATTAGAAAAAAAAACAAAATGCTAAAAGACCGAATCAATCAAAGCCGGACAGAAAAAGTACGAAAGACAAAAGCAACGAAAACGGACATTGAATATAGGCACGTGGAATGTACGAGGAATCAGAAACAAAGTTGTTAGGACATGTTTTAAGAATGGAAGATGAGCGATGGCCGAAGCAACTATATGAATGGCATCCGAACAGAAATAAGAAAAGAGGAAGACCAAGGTTAACATGGAAGGAAAACATGAAGACAGTAATGCAAGATAGAGGGCTAAGCATCGAAGATGCCCAAGACCGTAGGCTTTGGAGGTTTGGCACGGGAAGACGGCAGCTGCTGTAAAAACCCGAAGATAGAGAGATAGAAAACTCGTGCAGTACTAATTCTCATTATTGTTTTTATGTCAAATAATTATAATTTATTTTGATCCTCTAGCTCTCCAAGTGAATTTGTGAACATCTTTGTGATTAAAAAAGCTGTTATTACTTTAAGATTTACGTGAGGTGGTTAGAAGCAAAGGGATACAAGGCCAAGCTTTTTTTCAGTATTGAGAAAAACAGGTCTAAAGTTGAAGTTGAATCATAGATAACTGAAAATGATAACACTCAATATATATATTGAGTGATCTAAGGCATCACGATACGGTGAAGAGATTGGGTCAAACGCTGGTTTAAATCTCCCTGGGGAGAAAAAAATGTTCCAATGAATTTTGGACTATTACAGGAACACACAGGACCATAAAGAATTGGGGAGCTATAATAAGTAGCGTTGTTGCCGATAGGGTTACCCATGCTGGACTGGTCGACGGTGATACGCCAGACGGTAAAAGTGCCTTGGTCGAAAGAGTAACGATCTTTCGCCGTAAAAATTACAACCGTCAATATCAGAGTCTGGTGAGGGGGTGTCATTTTAACTACCGGACCAATTGATTATTTGTCAGGATTATCTCCCTGAATTTGTGAATCCCTTCACACCGCAAGGCACCTGTTCCACTCCTAATCACCCCAGAAGTGGATGGGTTGCCATTTCACTGTTGTCGCCGTATCGAATGATACCTTTGCCATCGACTCCACCGTTGACTCTCCGACGTAACCCTGTCAAGGGGCCTTTAAAGGGCACTATTAGTCGGAGCAAACTGAACCCTGCATTTTCAAGAGGTGTTACTCCTCCCTCTCACCTTTATTGAACAAGGCTTGGGACAGTCCTTGGTTGATTTTTTCGTATGAACAGTTCTCTGGTTATTAATTAGCAGTTTTCCGTTATATCACTAAACATGCATTAGAAGCAGCTCTCTTAAATTTGAGTTAACAGAGGAAGAGAGAGAGAGAGAGAGAGAGAGAGAGAGAGAGAGAGAGAGAGAGAGAGAGAGAGAGAGAGCTTAGCTCTTTATTTTCCTTTACCTCTCAAATAGTGCTAATAAAGATCAGATGAAAAAAAATTAATGCCGATATAAAAATATATTTGTGATTGTGGAAAAATATTAGGCTTACTATGGCGAGAGTTTAATATATCAACATGCGATATAGGCTATTACGTATTAATTGATTCTATAATGACAAAGCGATTGATAGACTATCACACAAGAGACTGCAGGAAATGATGTACACTTAGCGACGAAAAGAATGGGCTGACTCTTGATCTCGAAAATATAAGTTCCAACGCGCGATTCACACGAGTAAATTAATTGCATAGTAGAGCTACAATACGTTTCCCTTCTTCCGTTGAAGTGTATTTTTTCAAGCTCAATTAACCAGCGTACGCTTAGCTCAGTGCTTAGTGGCGTAATTCGTATGCTAAAGGTCACAGGTTCGGTTCCCGATGAGGTTAATTTTTTTAATTGTTAAAATGCTTTCTATTTTATTCTGTCTGTCCATTCTTAAAGAAAGAACGTACTAACTATTTGGAAGTATTATTATTGTTATTATTATTATTATTATTATCATTATTAATATTGTTATCATTATTATCACCATTATTATTATTAATATTATCATTATTAATTTATTTATTTATAAACAGGTTTACAATGTAATAAAACACCTTCCTCTGCCCAAAACGTTTTAAATTTTTATCTTCTTCCTCCATTGTTCTCTATTTTCACATTCCAATTCTTCCAGACCTAGCTTTCTCATACCACTTCTTACATCATCCATCCATTTAAATCTAGGTGGACCTCTCTTTCCTTTCCCTGGTGGAATCTATTCCAAAGTTTGTCTGCGTAATCTTATCTTTGACATCCTACGTGTATCACCATACCATTCTAGTGTCTATCTCACAAAACCTAATATTGAATTTTGGACTTTCATTTGTTGTCTGATGATTGTATTTCTGTCTTCCTTTTCTTTTCCAAATTGTAATGTCTAGTTGAGCGCCTAGAACAATCCATTTCAGTGGACATAAGCTTTAAACTCTAATTTTTATTCAACTGCCAAATTTCTGCACCGAATTTTGGCGTGCTTCGAATTATGGATTTATAAATTGGAAATTTGGTATCCATTCATATGTTCTTATCCAACAAAACGTCATTTAATATTGTTATTACTGATCTGCCTTTTTGAATTCTATATTTTATGTCATTTTCTTGCGTACATTTTGAGTTAATTTTGATCCCCAGTTAATTACATTCTTCATATCCTTTAATATATCCCATTATTACTATTATTATTGTTATTATTATTGTTATTATTATTGTTATTGTTATTGTTGTTATTGTTGTTGTTACTGTATTATTATTATTGTTATTGTTATTATTATTGCTATTAATGTTATTATTATTATTATTATTATTATTGTTGTTGTTATTGTTACTGTTATTATTATTATTGTTACTGTTATTATTATTGTTGTTATTGCTATTATTATTATTGTTATTATTATTGTTGTTATTGTTATTATTATTGTTGTTATTGTTATTATTATTGTTATTATTGTTATTGTTATTATTGTTATTATTATTGTTATTATTATTGTTGTTATTATTGTTATTATTATTATTGTTGTTATTATTATTATTATCATCATTGTTATTATCATTATTATTATCATTATTATCATTATTATCATTATCATCATCATTATCATTATCATCATTATCATTATCATTATTATTATCATTATTATTATCATTATTATTATTATTATTAAGGATGATGGACAATAAAAATAATATTGTTTTTTATTATTGTCCATCATCTATGGGATATTATTATGCTGGGCTTGACATATATAAACTAAATATTTTAATTGAAGGGTGAAACATTTTCCTCACTAATATGTAATAAATAAATAAACACATACATATATGAAGCGATATTATCTTTTATTACATAAATGTATAGCGTTATTAATAATACACACAATTAAATTTATACCGGTAGCTAAATAGTGTTATAGAGTTTACGAAGGCAGGAATATTACTTAATATAGTATAAAGTGCACTTGATAATTACGAGGCTGGAATCAAACGTTATAGCACGTATAGGATGTATTTTGCGAAATTACAAATTAATATAAAAAACATCGTTGAAGGATTTGAACCCTTGCTTTCATCTCATTGTAGTGGTTTAACGATCTACGCTACTCGAACGTCGGATACTAGTTGTCTAAATATTGGTTGTCTTGTACTTTTGCACTATGAGCGAGAGTTTAACTTTATTTGAAATGTCGCTGTTTGAGTAATATTGCCTTTGTCGAATACTCGTAAATATCTAAAAACATGTCTCTTCACTGCTATTTAACTATTTAAGGCGGTTAAAACCAAATACAGCGTATTTAAAATATTTATACAAAGATTTATTAAAGACACTGTGTACATTATAAAACAATTAGGTACTGAAAATTATATTAAAGTAAAGTTTTATTAGTTTTAATTACCACATTAATGTTCAACTTTTTAAAGTGTTTAGATATTTTATTTGAAAGTGGGCCTATGTATAACATGTATGTCAATTAACAAAGTTTTATCTTTACCCAAAGAAAACATAAAAAAAAGTTGAGGAAAACCCTTTTTTATTTATTTATTTTATGTCTGAAGATGAGGCCCAACTTATTATCTATAAATTTTGGGTCATTGTAGGTCAGAAAATGGTGAATTTGTCCTTTTTCGATTTTTATTTCTTATTGGTCACGCACACACTATTGAGTAACACTAAGAAATTAGGACTGGAAGTAAATATCAATAAAACTAAATATATGGTCGCACGTAGAAATACATTATATAATGGAAATGGACAGCTAATGACAAATGAGGGAAATTTTGAGGAATTGGCTGAATTCAAATACCTAGGAACAATAATCAGAAATAGGAATGAGATGCACAAAGAGATTAAACATAGGCTCAATTCTGGAAATGCGTGCTATTATGCAATGCAGAGACTTTTGATGTCCCAACTCCTTTCAAAAAACGTTAAGCTGAAAATATATAAAACTATTATTCTACCAGTTATATTATATGGGTGCGAAACATGGACTCTTACTTTAGATTAGATTTAGATTAGATTTATTTAGCCTGGTGGAGTTAAGGCCATGTGGCCTTCTCTTCCACTTACCAGGACAAACATATATTACATCAGAATATAACAATCTTAATTAACTCTAATATTAAACACTAAGTAAAAATTTGATCAAAAGATAATGTCTAATATACGTATTACGATCTATAATACAACCAGTTAATATTAGTTAAAATTAAGACTAAAACTAATAATAAAATGTATACAAGCAAGGCATATTAAATTGTCCCTGTCTAGTGTATATAAAAAACAGGAAAATAATGAGATATAGAAAACTAATTTTACGATTATACAATATTTAAAAACAAAACAAATAAAAATATTTGTTATTCTTAATATTATTTTCATAAATAATTAAGTATATTAATATTTCTAAAAGAATACTATCAGTGAGGTGTATAAGTTAGTTTGTTATTAAATAATTCTTTAGTTTATTTTTGAAGGATGTTATAGTTTGACAGTCTCTGTCGTCTGCTTAGAATTTTAAAGGCTTTCTTCTTGCTATACAATCAATAAGGTGGCATTGTTGACGTTTTTGGTCATATAGATTGTAGAGGCACTGGTACGATGCGAGGTGGAACCCTTTTTTGGTACATACTCTGTAATGGAATCCATGTGTGACAGTCCTCGTGAACACCTGTCTTAGGGAGAAGTTCGGTTCCTTCCATTCTTCGGTGTTCATCGCTGGGGTCAGGAAAAATCCGCGGTCTATATCCTCTGCTTTTTCTTCTCTCTCTCTCTCTCTCTCTCTCTCTCTCTCTCTCTCTCTCTCTCTCTCTCTCTCTCTCTCTCTCTCTCTCTCTCTCTCTCTCTCTCTCTCTCTCTCTTATGTGTGCTTCGTAGGCCGGGGTGTGTGACAAGTTATGTTTTAACGCTATTTCTCTGATGAAGAAGTCAGTCTTGGTTAGATGGTATATGAGTCGGGAGCTCGTTGACCTTGAAACCCTAAGTACTCTCCGGAGCTAGGAAATTTTGACCATTTCCAGTCTTTTCAGATTTGCTATGGTCAACCAAGTCCAGAATTATTTAAAATATTTAACAGTGCGTTACCTGGTGAATCACAACTTTAGCTTTTCGAGCATGCAGTGGGCCATAACAGGGACTCTGCTTTTTGAAGCGGCTCATTCTTTTTGTTACAAGAGAGGTTATATGTATATATATATATATATGGTATGATAAGAAAAATAAATGCCTGGGCGGGATTCGAACCCGGATCTCTGAGTCTGTAATTCAGCTTGATATCCATTACACTACCAGGGGAATCCAATTCAAACACTTATTTTTCTTATATATGTATTATATTCCACATTATTACTAGATGTCGCGAGAACTCCGTCTTCACTGCCATCTAGTAGCTGACTATAACAAGTAAGCAAATTAAAGAGAATTTATTTTACTTGATAGCAGTGACGCGTTATCGATGTTATAATTAAATGTTTAACATTGAGCAATGCAAGCTTAATATGGTATGATAAGAAAAAAAAAAATATATATATATATTATAAATATATTTTTGACATTTGGCAATGAAGGCAAATATGATATGAAAAGAAAAAAGAATGCTTGAGTCGGGATTTGAACTCGAGTCTCTAAAGTCTGTAAACTTTAGAGACTCGAGTTCAAATCCCGACTCAAGCATTCTTTTTTTCTTTTCAATATATATATATATATATATATATACCATTGAGTATATATTTTGAAATAAGTATAATAGTTGCAAACGGAGTCAAAATTAGTACAAAATATGTAAGAACTAATCAAAGTGTAAGGCAATTTTCCCCATTATCAATGGAAATAACAACTAACACATTTCAGATTTAATGGTCAGATCCTAAACATATAATTATACGCTGATGAGAATGATGAGGTCTACTTTCAAATTTATGGACCATTTCGGCAAAGCACTCTATGTAGGCCATGTGTACATGTATAGTATGCAGAGATGAGGTTTAAGCGCTTATGTAGTGTCTCTTGCACGAGGGATGATGATGAAGAGTAGGGTAAAGTAACTCGGAAGATGAACTACAAATAGCTCCACACAAATTAAATGATAAACAACGAATACAACATATATATTTCTGAAATGAAAACAAAAGCACAACCCTTCAAAGGAACAAACCACATACGACACAAAATAGTAATTAATAACAGACAAATAGAACAAATGAATAGCATTTAATTACCTGCGTTAAAATTTAACACATTATAGTCCCTACATTTGTAATATGGAAACATTTTCACGCTTTACATAACGTCATTCTGCATTCACGATTTAACTTTTATAGTTAACACTTTTGTTTATTTATTTATTTAATACATTTACACAGATGGGATGAGCCAAAATTGACAAAGTTTTAAGATGTCTTCCTGGTGACGATGTCTTTTGGGTTTATATTAGATCATATATTTTTTTGGAACTCTTTAATTACCCATTTTTTTACCATGATTACTTACTTACTTACTTACTTACTTACTTACTTACTTACTTACTGGCACTATCGAACCCGTAGGTTCATGGCCGCACGGACATAAGCTCTCCATACATCCCTATCCTGAGCTAATGCTTTCCAATCATTCCCTGTATAATCTACTTCCCTAAAATCATAGTTAATGTTATTCCCCCACCTCATTCTTGGTCTACCAACTGGGCGTTTTCCCTCTGGTTTTCCTACAAGAAGCTTCCATGCAAGTCTTTCATTTGCCATACGTGCAACATGTCCTGCCCAACGCAGTCTACGAGACTTAACTGTTCTTATTATATCTGGCTCCTATAAAGACCATGTAGTTCATTGTTATGTAGTCTTCTCCATTCACCTGTCTGTTCATCTCTCCTTGGTCCAAACATTTTCCTAAGTACTTTATTCTCAAATAAAGTACTTTACCATGATTAATGAGTTTAATTTATACCTGATGAATTTTTATTCTACTGATACTACTTCTAATTGTTCTAAAATTAAAAAGCGACAAAGTATGGATGACAATACAGTAGAAAAACAATAAAAACTTTGATAACATAGAGACAATACATATTTTTAAATTTGTACAATATATACAGAACAAAGTGATACGAGAATGTTTGTGGAAGGGCAATTCTGAATGAAAGGGCAATGAAGAACCAGGATTTTGAGACTACAGCCGTATAAATGATTTCTTAAGAAGGAAATAGGTCCCTTCAGTCCGTTTGTTACAATTTGTGCTATGAGTTGTTTGCCAGTTACTAGCTGCTTTAGGAATGACTCTGCGTATTGTGCTTCTAGCAACTACAAATAAACCATGGACGTAGACAGAGTCCAGGTCGAATTTATCATAAGTAATGCCACGAGTGATTTCCAAATTATCGATAAATTCACGACTCACGAAGTGAGGAGTGAATTTATCTAGAGAATTTGGAAGTCAAGAGTGGCATTTGTTAGGACTATTTAACGAATAAAATTAAGCTGTTTACTCACAAATCATTATTTAACTATAGTTATTTTAAAATATTTATATATTTAATGTAAACGGCGATGTTTGGAAAGAAATGAGAAGCGATAGGTACGCTTCATCTGCTTCTTTTGTTTATCACTGCAACCAGATCATACTATTTATTGCCAAAGGAACGCAATATTGTAAGAATGCTCTCTAGTGGAGAAAAAATGAAACATCAAACTGTATATTAATTCATTTCTGATGTCGTATGATGTAAATATGACAATTATATTTTTCTGGATTATTACCTGGGAAAAATACATTTAAGAAAGTGCAAACAATGGTTTCTTTTTTTGGTGGTATAATAAATTGCTACAAATGTTTTATATTAACTCCTGTGTTGACATCTATGCACTATATATACAATCTTGTAGCCGTATTTCTTATAAGCTTTCTCACTGCAAAATAATGGTCAGACCTGTTCAGAATATTAAAAAGGAGGAGCTTTCTTAATATGGTAAATATAACACTGATAAATATTTCGTGAAACACGGCTCTGATTGGTTGTAAAACAGAAATCATTGAAACGTGATTGGTCATTGACTCCCATTTGGGGCATGAGTTAAATAGTCATAAGTAATGCCACGACTGATTTCCAATTATCTACAGAATTTGGAAGTCAAGAGTGACATTTGTTAGGACTATTTAACAGATAGAATTAAGCTGTTTACTCACAAATCATTATTTAAATATAGTAATTTTAAAATATTTATACTATATTCATACTATTTATTGCCAAAGGAACGCAATATTATAAGAATGCACTCTAGTGGAGAAAAAATGAAACACATCAAACTGTATATTAATTAATTTCGGATGTCCTATGATGTAAATATGACAATTATATTTTTCTGGGAAAAGAGGCACCCTGGATGTCTGATAATATCCGCTTGCTTATGACAGAGAGAGACGCAGCATTTAGGAAATACAGGAGGAACAAAGAACTGACAGACTTACAGACATACAAACATCTGAGGAATAAAGTCAACCAGACTATAAGGAATGCAAAACTAAGATATGCCCATACTATTATTACACAATCTATGTCCAACTCAGCTGACATGTGGAAAAATTTAAAATCAATAGGCCTCTGTCAAAATAAACTACAGGTAGAAACAGCTGACCTACCACTAGATGAGTTGAATGACAATTTTACCCGCCTCCCTTCTGACAACACCTCACAACAAAAACAACAGACAATAGATGAACTAATGTCATATTCCCAACCTATCCGAGACAAATTCTTTTTTTTTCCTATATCTCACCTAATGACGCCAAAAGAGCAGTATTACGTATTAAATCTAAAGCACAAGGAATAGACAATATAACAATAACTCTTCTGCAAAAAATAATAGACATTATTCTCCCAACAATAACCCACATTTTTAATGCCTCTATAATGACCGGGACCTATCCCAGACTCTGGAAAATGGCTCTAGTTCGTCCTACACCGAAATCAAACACTCCCACAACACTCGATGATTATAGACAAATTAGTATTCTTCCCTGTTTATCTAAAGCACTGGAACACATAATACACTCACAGCTAACAGACTACCTCACCACACACGACTTACTTGATGAACATCAGTCTGGTTTTAGAACAGGACATCACACAAGTACTGCACTACTTGACATTGTAGAGGACATAAGAGACTCAATGGACAAAAGCAAACTCACCGCAATAGTCCTACTCGACTACAGCAAAGCCTTTGACACAGTAGATATAGACTTAATGCTAGCGAGACTAAAGACACTACATCTGTCGGAAAACTGCCTTGATTGTTTTGCATCTTACCTCACTAATCGTCAGCAATCAGTTTCTGTTAATAATCGAATTTCTTCCTGGCGCTTGGTGAGGAAAGGGGTACCTCAAGGCGGCGTCCTCGCTCCTCTTCTCTTCTCGATTTATATTAATGACGTGACCAAGAAACTACAAAACTGCAAGCATCATCTTTACGCCGACGACCTACAGATTTACACACACTTTAGGCCTGACGAAATTAATGAATATATTGACAAAGTAAACACTGACCTCAGGCATATATCTTTATGGTCCAGACAATATGGGCTGAAACTAAATGTAAACAAAACGCAAGCAATAATTATCGGACATCCAAGGCTATTACACCTCATAAACAATGGCAATATGCCGGCTGTCATATTAGATAATGAACAAATTCCTTATACCGCCGTCGTTAAAAACTTGGGATTTTACTTAGATTCTAATTTAAAATGGCATGAGCAAGTAAAACAAACATCTAAAAGGATCTTCTCCATAATGCATTCCCTAAAGCGACTTAAACATTTTCTTCCTACAACTCTTAAAAGAATTTTAATCCAAACTTTAGTGATGCCGCATTTTGACTACTGTGACGTTCTACTAACTGACATAAGTGACGGATTGTCGGACAAACTGCAGCGTGTCCATAATATGTGTATCAGATTCATATTTAATGTTCGAAAATACGATCACATTTCTCCATTATTCCACGAATTTTCATGGCTACATCTAAAAGAGAGAAGAAAATCGCACTGTCTAATTCTCCTATTTAAGATCCTACATACCTCGATTCCCAATTATTTATCATCCCGTTTCCAGTATCTATCCTCAAACCATAACTTAAACACAAGATCACAACATAGTCTCTTACTTAATATACCGCAACATAGGACATCACATCACTCCATGTCATATACCATCTCCACTTCTCGCAACTGGAATTCCCTACCACAAGAAATAAGGGGCTGCCGGACATTGGCATCTTTTAAAAGAAATCTAAATTTATATTTGCTCTAAACTCGACTTCGTTATTATCCAGTGTAAGATATATATATAATTGGTGTTTCCCGTATAATGTATCATATTTATATTATTATTATTATTATTATTATTATTATTATTATTATTATTATTATTATTATTATTATTATTATTTATCGTATCATTATTGTTATTACCCTATGAAATGTTGTTTGTACATGACATTTACATTGCTACATTTATTGTATCTTTAACTGTTTATAATTAGTACAGTGTATATCTATATTTGTCGAATATTTATTTGTATTTGTGCTGGTTGAGTGGAAGAGAGGGCCTTATGGCCTTAACTCTGCCAGAATAAATAAAGTATTATTATTATTATTATTATTATTATTATTATTATTATTATTATTATTATTATTATTATTACATTTAAGAAAGTGCAAACAGTGGTTTCTTTTTTTGGTGGTATAATCAATTGCTACAAATGTTTTATATTAACTCCCGCATGATCTACGTGTTGACATTCATGCACTATATATATAATCTGGTAGCCGTATTTGTTGAGGAGTCAGTCACTGCAAAATAATGCTATGACCTATTCAGAATGTTAAAAAGGAGGAGCTTTCTTTATAATGATAAACTTTAGTTGGTAAATTCTAGGCGAAACACGTCTGTGATTGGTTGTAAATAAAAGATCATTGAAATATGATTGGTCATTGACTCCCATTTGGGGCATGAGTTAAATAGTCCTTGTAATAAGGGATAGTAGGTTCGTATAGAGGCCCAACTTTTTTTCTGCTAGTTAATTTCTTCTGTTGTTCAACGCTGAATTCAAAACATATTGTAGGGTCTATGAAGAGTGAGGAATTGTTGAGTATAAAACAATCATATCAGTACGACGTATACAGCCATTCTCAGCTAACCCGCGAACTTCCTCGAGAACCGTGAACTGTTTTGATAGAGTAGCAGCGATGTGACTTGTTACTATATTGTGCCTAGTAATAAGCAAGGTTTCTCGAAGGGCGAGATCCCAGAAAAGTTTACTGAAAAATTTTAATAATTATATTTTTCATTTCAAGGTGTAGATCCTGTCAGAAGTAAAATTGTACTGGACAATAAAATTTTGGAGCAGGTGAATAATTTTACATATCTAGGATGCAAAATCTCATATGAAGAAGAAAAGGATGTAAATGCAAAAATATCTGAATTTTTAAGAATTTTAGGGTTAATAAATTCTATCTTCAAGCCACAGTTAGTCCAAAAACATTCAAGACTGAAAGTGTATAAAACACTGGCTCTTCCAACTCTTTTGTATGGTAGCGAAGTATGGACGTTGAAACAGAAGGATATACAGAGACTTAGATCTGCTGAAATGAGATATCTTCGGAGGACTGCAGGATACACACTACTAGATCACAAAAAAATGAAGACATCTTAGAAGAATTACACATGGAATCTTTAGAAAACAAAATTTTGATTATAAGTCAAGATGGATGCAACATGTTCACCGAATGGAAGATCACAGAATACCCAAACAAATGTTAAGATATCAACCTGTAGGAAGAAGACCAGGACGTCCACTCAAAAGACTTTTGGATGGTGTATCTCTTGAGGCCGAAACAGGTCAAGAAATGGTCTAAATTCGTGAATGTACTATGATGATGATGATGATGACGATGATGATGAAATGCAGTACTTTACATTACCTATGTTTTTCACTTGAGAACGTTGAAAAACTTAATGAATTACGTCTAGGATCTTGGTGATGTACGGATTTTTAATCTTCATGCACATTTACTATATGTAACTAACTACAACTTTGTTTTCCATTCAATTCCATTAATTTTGTTTAACCTCTCACCTTTACGCGTACTTAATAACTGCAACCTTAAATCTAATATTCCATTCCGTAGTGTTCTGCCCGAGAGCAAGTCTTTCATTGCAATCACAGCATTTTCATGCTATGCTTTGCAGCTTTACTAGGTCTGATAGCTTCCCGTTGCTTTCAACAGCGGTGAAGGATGATGATAATGATGGCCGGATGAATTTCGGGCACCGTTGGGCCATAAGCTTCCTAACATTTGTCTTACAGGTGAGAAAAACAAACAGAAAAAACCTCACCCAGGAGCCTGTTCCGACCGGGAATCGAACCCGGGCCCGCTGCGTGACAAGGCAGCACGCTACCTCGAGACCATAGAGGTGAACATAGCAGTAAATATGGCTTTTATATTTTAATAATAATAATAATAATAATAATAATAATAATAATAATAATAATAATAATATAATAACTATAATATTATTTATTATTATTATTATTATTATTATTATTATTATTATTATTATTATTATTATCATCATCATCATCACTTCAGGGATTAGGCAATTGCCCATTCCGACTTCATAATGCATCAGCCCAACGTCTTCTAGGTCTTCCAACATCACGCCTTCCTCTTGCTTGATAATTTCTTGCTAAAAATGGATATCTCTCCTTACTCATTCCATTTATGTGATCAATCCATTTCTGTCTGTAATTCGTGACTTTATCCAATAAAGGCTGTACTTTCAATTCTTCTCTTATATCCTCATTTCTTATTCTATCAAGTCTTGTACATCCTTTTACTTGTCTTAGGAACCTCATCTCCGCCGTCTCTATTCTATCCTTCTGTCTTTTCACTGGAGCCCAAGTTTCACATCCATACAATATTGTGGGAACCGCCATAACATTATACATTTGTTATCTTGGTTTCTTTTCTTCCGGCTGATTTCCATGAAGCTTCTCAGTAAGATAAATGTCTCCTGGAAGCGTTACGAGAGCTTCGCAGGGCAAGGATGGTGGAAGGGCTGCTTCCTCTCAGCCTCCAAACATGCTCCTCTGGGTATCCACCCCCCAAGAGAGGGCTGCTTCTTCCGCTCTTCAAGCCCTACAAGTTTAGCTGTGCTATTCCTTGTCGCCCTGTTGACCGTTGAAGACTTGACGAAGATGTGGCCGCCCAATATGGATACAAACGCCATTACTTCGTTGTGAGCTATACTTAGTTCCCCTCGCCTCTTACCCACCAGCAAGATTAACCTAAGTCAATCTTTCCCAGTAGGGTCGTCTGGTTCATCGGGTACTAAGCCCCCCCCACCACGTCAAAGTGATAGCTCCTGGGGGGTACTATTATTATTATTATTATCATCATCATCATTATTATTATAATCAAATAAATAGGCCCTACCTGTCAGGGGTTGCCGCACACTTGGCACCTTTAAGTCACGCTTATACAGTTACCTGTTGTCTAATAATTAATTTTTCTCTATTTATTTAATTTTATACTATGTCATTAATCTTTTCCTCGTTTTTTTATATATCTTGTACATATTATATATTTAATTCGTTAAATTTAGAGTAAATCAAAATACATTATAAATATTAATTGTATTGTATTCATAACTTGTAATCGTTTATATATATATATATATTGTAATTTAGATTTAAGACTTTTCTTTTGTATTTTTTTTTAAACCTGGTTGAGTGGTAGACAAGGCCTTAAGGCCTTAACTCTGCCAGGTAAAATAAAGCTATTATTATTATTATTATTATTATTATTATTATTATTATTATTATTATTATTATTATTACTTACAGTTTAAAATAATTCAATACATGCATATGCAAATTTTAAAATATTCTTCTTAAATACCGGTAGACCATTTGTTATAAATTAATACAGTATAATTATTTAAGTATTTTAGGAATGTAATATGATCACTGTCTGAATTAATATTAAATCATCTAAAATAACTTCCAAATGTTTCATGGCCAGTCATAAATTGTGTTAAAATGAAATTTTGAATAAAATGTTTTGCATTTAGCCTATGGTGTACTGTAGGAAAGAAGAGCTCTTTAGTCAAAGCACCATTTGCAACTCCTTATCCAATGTTCATTCCAATCAGTGATGATAGAGTCAAAAAAGTTTATTTTTAACATAGGATATTGGACACTTTGAAAATGAAAATTGAAGCGTAGAAGATGCTGCGGATTTGGCTAGTTGATCAGCACGTTCATTTCCCACAGTTCCCTGGTGCCCTCGTATCCAAGACAGGTACCGGTGTTTTGAGTCTACGAGGCTTAACAATACTTATTACATCTGGTTTCCCATGAAGATCTTACGAAGTATTCTCCATTCACTTGTCTGTTCGTCTCCCTTTGGTCTAAATCATTTCGTAAGAACTTTATTCTCAAATACTGTAAGTACTTAATTAAAAAAAAAAGTATTTTTTAGCTTGTTTTAATTTACGTTTGTGATTGAACTGCATCGATAAAATTTTTTAGGTAATAGTGAAGTTTATGAATAACAAGGTACATAGAATATACTAACTGAATAACTAATTTGTGGACCCATTTTTTATATTTGAGATTTTGTAGTTGTTTCTGTATCCACATGAAAAGTGTATTCATCTCGTGATTGATAGATGAAATTAAATTGTCATTGCTTTGTTGGAAAGAGCTCCCAACTAGACCCAATCCTGGACCCAAGTTCATTTAAACATTTTTGATTTTTCAATTTTTATTATCAACAATACATTTTGCACCATCACATCTAAATCGCCCTGTATGTAAGGCAGTGGATTTTGAGAATTTATAATATATCTGGAGGCTTCAATTCCTCGACCATTGGTGTAATTAATTACAAGTGATATACAGATTAACCGAATTAGTGAGAGAGATATGTTGTATGTATTGAATGCCTGTATTACCTACGGATTGTTTTTCCCATTATCAGTAAAGCTAGAACAAATATCCCTTTGATGAAAATATTGCGCGGTCTCTAGTATAGATTCTCCGTCACGAATGGTAGATGACGTAACTGAAGTAGGTCATACTTGAAATATAAACAAAATGGACAGGGGTATGTAAAACGAATATTTGGCAATGAATATTACTGAAAGAGAGAATTTAATATTGGAAAAGGAAATTCAAATAAAGCAAGTGAAACAAACTAAATATTTAGGAATAATTATGGATAACATTGAAGATAGAAGCAAAGAGAACATAAAGCATAGAATTGAATTGAGTAGCCACATAATATCATCGTTAAATTACATATGGTGGGATAAGCATATTTGGAAAGACATAAAAAATATATTGATAAAACATTAGTGGAATATGTATGGAAGTGAGGTATGGACAACCCATATGTAATACAAAAATAAATTAATAGCTCTAGAAATGGATTATTTACACAGAAGTGCCAGAAAGTAAAAATTAGAACATGTTACAAATAAGGAAATTAGGAACATAATGGAAGCAGAAGAAAGCATAATTGAAAGAATTGAGGAAAAGGAATTAAAGTGGTTAGGACATATTTTAAGAATGGAAGATGAGCGATGGCCCAAGAAACTATATCAATGGCAACTGACCAGAAAGATGAAAAGAGGGAGACCAAAGTTAACATGGCAGGAAATCATGGAGACAGTAATGCAAGCATTGAAAATTGCCAAGATATTAGGTTTTGGAAGTTTGGCATGGGAAGACGGCAGCAGCTGTAGAAACCCACAGATAGATAGAAAATATAAATAAATAATAGTTTTAAAAAACTAAAAGAACACGCTTTATTAGAAAACTAAAAAATGAAAAATAATTTTAATTTCCAATACGCTTGGTATAAAATAAAGTGGTCAACAAAAAAATAATCTCCAACACATATAGAATAAAATTAGAGTTATCATCAAAAAGAAAATAATTTTATCATCAAAAGCGTGGGGTGCTGTATATCAATTAATATATTTGATAATAAACAGATATTGGTAAAAGTAAGCTCTCTAAGAAGAAAATGTAAAAATCATAAAAAGCACCCCACGCTTTTGATGGTAAAATTATTTCCTTTTTGATGATAACTCTAATTTTATTCTATATGTGTTGGAGATGATTTTTTTTGTTGACCACTTTATTTTATACCAAGCGTATTGGAAATTAAAATTATTTTTCATTTTTTAGTTTTCTAATAAAGCGTGTTCTTTTAGTTTTTTTAAAACTATTATTTTTTTTATTTTTTAGTTTTAATATTTTACAAAATAAGATAAAAATGTAAATATCTTTAAATTCGATACTATTGTAGTATGAGCTAAAAGTAATACTCTTCTATGAAAAAACCCTCCTGGCCGGATTTGAACCAGCGACGTATGGATTACTGAAATTATATACCACTAAGAGTTCACTGTTCTACCAACTGAGCTCTTACAACCTTTGACTAAAAACTCGACAAGTCCGCAATCTATTATACCAGTTTTCATTTTTCTGATTTTCGGATGATTCTGGCCAGGATTTTAGAAACAAAATATGAAAATATTGTATTGTCACGGGTCCTCTACACGTATATAAAGCTTCAAGTCGATCCAATATTTCTAAGTGGGTGAAAATCGCGTTGAAAGATTCCGTTACATTGATACAAAAACACGTTTTTTGATTTTCTGATGATTATTGCCAGGATTTTAGAAAATAAATATGAAATTATTGTATTGTCACGGGTCCTCTACAAGCATACAAAGTTTCAAATCGATTCGATGATTTTAAGTGAGTGAAAATCGCGTTGAAAGGTTCCGTTACATAGATAGATAGATAGATACAGGTCAAGCTAATATAAAGCGTGTAAGAATAGCTTGCTTGAATCATTGATGTCAAAAAAAACATTCTTCGATAACATTAGACATATATATCTTTGCTACGAAGACGAGGAGGATAAAGTTGCACTACAAGAAGTAATATTATTATTAGTATAGTAGTGGTAGTAGAATGCTATTCAA
This sequence comes from Diploptera punctata, assembly GCA_030220185.1. NCBI lineage: Eukaryota > Metazoa > Arthropoda > Insecta > Blattodea > Blaberidae > Diploptera > Diploptera punctata. The sequence continues at coordinate 344,595 of JASPKZ010008091.1, read as the reverse complement.
AAGTAAACTTGTCTCCACATTAAACTAAAGTTAAACTGTATAATACAGTAATAAGACCGATTGTAACTTATGGCTTTGGGTACTGAAGGAATCTGATAAATAAAAACTATTAATCTTTGAGAGGAAGATCTAACGGAGAATTTTTGGACCAATTAGAGAAAGCGATGGCACATGGCGTAGACGAATGAACTCTGAATTAAATAATGTAATACGAAATAAAAATGTAATAAACCACATTAAAGCTCAAAGACTGCGCTGGTTTGGACATATAAATAGAATGCAGGAAGACAAGCTTGTAAGAAGAATACATAAATGGAAACCAGTATGCACCCGAATAGCTGGACGCCCAAAAAACAGATGGCAGGATGATGTTATAAAAAGATATATTACTTACTTACTTACTTACTTACTCACTGGCACTATCGAACCCGTAGGTTCATGGCCGCGCGGACATAAGCTCTCCATACATCCCTATCCTGAGCTAATGCTTTCCAATCATTCCCTGTATAATCTACTTCCCTCAAATCATAGTTAATGTTATTCTCCCACCTCATTCTTTGTCTACCAACTGGGCGTTTTCCCTCTGACTTTCCTACAAGAAGCATTAGAAATGAAAATTGGAAATTGGCCAGTCTGTATCCAGAATAGATCCAGGTGGAGAACAATTGTTGAGGAGGCCAAAACTTCAATAAGGTTGTAGTCGTCTGTTAAAGAAGAAGAATAATAATTGTAGTTACTGTAGTAATATTAATAGTTGTACTAGCGGTATTGATGTTCTTATGACTGCTTATGATTGCGCTTCCTCCAACATACGCCACTGCTATTAACAAAATAAAAGAAAAGCATAATTGAATGCCAGATAGCAATAAATAAACTTTAAATTGACAACAAAGACTACGCAAGACATGAAGCCACTGAAACTAGCTGTATTGAAGAAATTTCTTCCACAATTAAAAAAGAAGAAAGAAAACGTTTAGAACACGTAAATAATAGGCTATAAAATCCGAAATTAAGAACAACAAAATAATAAATAATTATATATTACCAGAAGTTCAGAGGTACGCATTTAACAGTTATATTTTCAAACAAATTGAATTAGTTCCACATTTTGTCACTTGATGCCGTCCACTATTGTGTAAGAATTCCCCACTTGTTTAACTCTGCCATCTGTTGTAAATGTACGAACTATTGTGAAAAGTCAGTTTCGTGCGTAGAGCACGGTTTCAAGCACTTTGGATTGCATTTTTTTATTGTTAAAAATACTGCTTGAATATGATCATATATATATATATATATATATATATATATATATATATTACAACTGTCCACCGTTATGGTCTCGAGGTAGCGTGCTGCCTTGTTACGCAGAGGGCCCGGGTTCGATCCCCGGTCGGGGCAGTTTTTCTGGGGTGAGGTTTTTATCGGGGTTTTTCCTCACCTGTAAGACAAATGTTAGGAAAACTTTAAGGCCCAAACGGTCCCCGAAATCATATGGCCATCATCCTTACCATTATCATCATCATCCTTCACCGGTGTGGAAAGCAACGGGAAGCTACCACACCTACACAATTCCCTAGTAAAGCTGCAAGCATATCATGAAAAATGCTATGATTGCAGTGAAGGACCTGCCTTCGGGCAGAATTACTATGGATGTTACAACTAATCATAGGCTTACTTTAGACTCTGGTAAGTGCATTTTTCTCATTTTTTTCTCCTTTTAATGTGGTAATGGATATTATTAGTATTATATGCTTCATTATTCAGCGGGCCCGGGTTTGATCTCTGGTTGGGACAAGTTTCATAGGTGATTTTTTAGATTTTTTCCACACCTTGAAGATAAATATCAGGATACTTTAAGGTCCAAACAGTCCCAAACATCATCTGGCCACCATAATAATCAACGTATTGACCTTGTGTGTCTGTGTGACTGTCGTGTTACGTTCTCTAGGAGGAAGCCCTGGATTGAGCTGATCATTCATTCAGGTTACAATCTTTGCCCTAGTATGGTCAGTTTGGCGTAAGGTTTATCTGATGATAATTTTTATCATGTGTTAAAAAGCAAGTGTCTATTGTAGTCTACAGTAGTCTCTGCCCGCTCCTGGAATCTCCTTCCTCAAGATATCAGGGGTTGCCGCACGCTTGGTACCTTTAAGCCACGCTTATACAGTTACCTGTTGTCTAATAATTAATTTTTCTCTATTTATTTAATTTTATACTATGTTATTAATCTTTTCCTCGTTTTTTTATATATCTTGTACATATTATATATTTAATTCGTTAAATTTAGAGTAAATCAAAATACATTATAAATATTAATTGTATTGTATTCGTAACTTGTAAACGTTTATATATATATATATATATATATATATATATATATATTGTAATTTAGATTTAAGACTATTTTTTTGTTTGTATTTTTTTAAACCTGGTTGAGTGGTAGACAAGGCCTTAAGGCCTTAACTCTGCCAGGTAAAATAAAGCTATCTTCTTCTTCTTCTTCCTTCCAAGTATTAGGCCAAGGCCTGTTACGATCCTATAGAAAATTTTCCCTCCAGCGTTTCATAGGACGGCCCAGTGATCTTCGTCCTCTTGGTATATAATTATAAACAGCTTTGGGGATCCGATTTGAACTCATTCTTTCAAGATGGTGTTTCCAATTTAGTTGGTACTGTTTAATATATTCCAAAATTGGCGTAGTCTTCAATTCTTTTAAGATATCGGTGTTCCTTTTCCGATCCCATCTGGTGTAACCCGCTGTTCTGCGCATGAATCTCATTTCACAAGCCGTTATTCTGCTTTCATGTTGTTTTTTTAGTGTCCATGCTTCACTACCATAGGTCAACACTGGTCTAGCCAAAGTGTTATATAAACGTAATCTGGTGTTTTTTGTACAAGGATGGTTTCATAACTTGATTAATAATTCCTAAACTTTTATTATAACTAGTAACTTTTTCAGGGATATCCTTTTCATCCCAGATAGAGAGATAATATCCAAGATATTTAAATTGATTAGATCTCTCTAAAATTTATTCTGGAGACAGATTTTACTTTGTATGGGGTCCTTCCCATGAAATGCCATAATTTTAGTTTTGTTAATTGATATTTCCATATTAAATTTGGCACCTATTTTTTGTAAATTATAAATTGATCGTTGCAAATTATTTTCGGAAAGTGCCAGGAGAGCTAAATCGTCTGCAAAAAGAATAGCATCGAGTTTGAGGTTCCTATTGATGGGTATATATCCTCGTTGTGTTCTCCTCCATTCATTTATCAATTTATTCATGTATATAATGAAAAGCACCGGTGAAAGTCCACATTCTTGTCTTACTCCAGTGTTGATCTTTTCCCAAGAAGATAATTTGCCATCTTGTTTAACAGAGATTTCATTATCTTTATAGATGTTGAAGATATTAGTAATATATTGTTGTGGAACGTTATCATCAGCTAAAATTTGTAGTAATATATTTCTGTCTACTTTGTCAAAAGCCTTTATGAAGTCAACGAAGGCGATATGAGTTTCTATATTGAATTCCTTGTGCTTTTCTAATAGTAAAGCTATTATTATTATTATTATTATTATTATTATTATTATTATTATTATTATTATTATCATTATCATTATCATTATTATTATTATTATTATTATTATTATTATTATTATTATTATTATTATTATTATTATTATTATTATTATTATTATTATTATTATTATTATTATTATTATTATTATTATTATTATTATTGTAAACTTACTTTAATCTTTGTGACTATCATTGTATGTTATTGTACAGAGGGTGTTTAGAATTATTTGTTTATTTCTGAATAGACACTTCTTGTTGAATACAATACACATGCTTACATATTAAATATAATTAATTTTATTTTTCGTGAATAAGTGAAGTAGAAAAATGTATGAAGTAAGAAAAGAAATAGTTCTAAAGGACATTTTTTTTTTGTCTCAGTTAAAGGTTAACTGCTTGAAAGAACGACGACACTGGAAAAGTATAAAATAATAATTTGAAGAAATTTGAAGAGTACACAGTTCACTGATAAGAAAAATATTTCACAAGTCGTCTCTAATTTGATAAGCTTAAGAGTTCAGTGTTATGAACTAGGATAGGGTTAACAATTCGGTAGCGTAAAAAATGCCTATATACGAGGGCGGATCGGAAAGTAACGCACAATAATTTTTTTCTGCCTTGGTATTGCAGCTAGAATGTTGAAATTTCACAGAGATATAGTTTGAAGTTTTCACTACAGATGGTATTTTTTTCTCAGGTGCACCTCTTGCGAGAGAAGCTTGAAACTATGCAACAAAGATGGCGCACATGCTACAGTCGTCCACCTGTGAGGAACAGAGAAGTGTTGTTCGATTTTTGTGGGCCAAAGGGCATAAACCCAGTGAAATTCACAGGGACATGCGTGGCGTGTATTGGGATGATTGTATGGACCGTAGCAATGTCTCCAGGTGGTGCACATTCTTCCAAGAGGGACGCGTGAACCTTAGTGATTCGCCACGTGATTCGCCTTAGTGATTCCTGGCCGGCAAACGCTTTGAGACAGATGTGGAAGTGAAATCAGCAGTGCGCAGATGGCTACACTCCAACCAAACGGACTTCTACGAACAGGACATATTGAAACTGGTAACACGATGGGAAAAATGTGTTGAGAAAGTTGGTGACTATGTCGAAAAGTAGGTAAAAGATGTAAGTTCATTTGTGATTTTTTTCCTTTTTTTTACTATTAAACTTTTTTAAAAAAATATTGTGCGTTACTTTCCGATCCGCCCTGTGGACGACTGTAGCATGCGCGCCATCTTTGTTGCGTAGTTCAAGCTTCTCTCGCAAGAGGTGCACCTGAGAAAAACATACCATCTGTAGTGAAAACTTCAAACTATATCTCTGTGAAATTTCAACATTCTAGCTGCAATACCAAGGCAGAAAAAAATTATTGTCCGTTACTTTCCGATCCGCCCTCGTAGTAAAATATTCTGTCTTTTAATATTAATTAATTTAATAGTGGCAGGAATATGTTGACTCTATAAGCTTGCAATGCAATATAAGAACAAACCAATTTTATTTACAAAAAACAAATACCAATAAATATAAAAACTCTTAGAATTACAGAATAAATGATAAAGCTCTTAGAAATATAAACCTCAACCCAGTAACATAGGCTATGGAAACTATGGAAAACTCTAGGAATGTCGCGAAATATTAGTCATATAATACCAGACGTGACTCAGATAGATCAGTTAATTTACTGTCCTAACTAAAACTTTATTTTCTAAGTAATTATTTAATGAAGAGAATTACGTTCCCTATTTAACTCAAGTCTTTTAGAACATCAGCAATTATTTCAAGTTAGATATGTATCCTTTCTAAGTCCTATAATCTAATTTATCATAAGTAATGCCACGAGTGATTTCCAAATTATCGATAAATTCACGACTCACGAAGTGAAGAGTGAATTTATCTAGAGAATTTGTAAATCAAGAGTGACATTTGTTAGGACTATTTAACGAATAAAATTAAGCTGTTTACTCACAAATCATTATTTAACTATAGTTATTTTAAAATATTTATATATTTAATGTAAACGGCGATGTTTGAAAACAAATGAGAAACGATAGGTACGCTTCTACTGCTTCATTTGTTTATCACTGCAACCAGATCATACTATTTATTGCCAAAGGAACGCAATATTGTGAAGGAGGAGCTTTCTTTAATATGGTAATTATAACACTGATAAATATTTCGTGAAACACGACTCTGATTGGTTGTAAAACAGAAATCATTGAAACGTGATTGGTCATTGACTCCCATTTGGGGCATGAGTTAAATAGTCATGATAACTAAATGATCATGTGCATTTCCACCATAAAACTTTGTAATTAGTATGTCACTTACATAAGAAGATAGAGTCCATGCTCAGACTAGTAGCGCTTCAGTGTCTCTCACCTTCTTCTCACTTAGGGCCTAACTGCCTAGTTTAAATATCCATTTTCCCCTACTTTCACGTACCAAATTAATTATGAAAAACCAACTTTCCTAGCCTAGGGCCACTATCTCCAATCTGAAAGTTTCCAGAACCTTCCCTCTTCTAACTGTATGTTGTTTTGATAGAGTTGTGAATTTAGACCTTTATTGCCAAAGGCAAATCTGATTACTGAGTATGTGTTTTCCATTAGTTTCCAATATAGTTTTGACATTCTTCTCTATATCCGGTTTATTTAGGCCAGTTCATGAATACGATTTGAAATTGCGATTTTTACCATTACACATATATATTTTTTTAAATTATTATTTTAGTATCTTATGACCTTAGGACGTCCTTACACCCTAATATCTACATTCAGTTTCAACATTTTATCAGTTAAATTCAAAAGTACTGTTTTAAAAACATGTATAAAGTAGAATATATGAATCGCTTGCTATGTAGACATAATTAAATTGCATGGCATAGATTTGCTTCACTGGCTACGAATGTATCAACAGTCCTCTCTATTATGTATTTACCAAGGGACAGTGCTAAGATATTCTGTTCTGACAGCTGGAACCAAATTGCTTTGTCCTCATTCATATTCATTTGTCCTTCAAGCGAATTAAATTAAGCCTGGTGTACGTACACATATATCACCATACATTGCTAATTCTAGACTTGCGTATAGCTCGCGCACTCACAACTTTCGAGTCAGTGACCTCATTATTGTACTTGGAGAAACAAGAGGTGAATTGATGCTACTAACTGACTTAAATATAGTAGTAGTAGTAGGACTTTATTAGACAAAAAGTAAGATATTTACAATATTATTTACAAATATGGGTCGCACGGGCAGTAAGCCGTACGTGCTGTTGACAGTCCGTTACAATAAAGTAATAATTGGTACTAGTGTAAGGAAAAATAAACAGTTTAATACACAAGTGATCTTCTTGGTGATAAAATATTAAAATATGTATACAGTCAATATGCCCAATTCACCAATTAATGTTTTAAAATGGTCAACAAGTTTCCACAGCCAAGCTGTCATTCTCAAGACCAGATTTTGTCTTCAGTCAATATCTGGTCTTGAGAATGACAGCTAGGCTGTGGAAACTTGTTGACCATTTTAAAACATTAATTGGTGAAATGGGCATATTGACTGGTATACATATTTTAAAAATAAACAACAAAAAAAGCAATAACATTACAATTACATAAAGAAAACACAATAATAATATTACAATTAAATAATAACACAATAGCATTATACACTAAAAGAAACATTAACATTACAATTACATAAAGAAAACACAATAATATTACAATTAAATAATAAAACAATAGCATTATACACTAATTAATTTATATAGAATCATACTTCACAGGATCATGTATTCTCACTCTTGACTTAAATATATGTACTCATCTGTTATTATGGTAGAGGTATTTCTGATGTGAATTTGTACTTAAAAGGGAATAGTCAACCATTCCAAGTCGAAACCTACCTTGGAATTTCACCCAGTTAGGGGTTGTGAAGTACAAAGGCCAAAAAAAAATAAATAAATAAAAATAAAAACAAATAATAATCTGCCACTTTTAACTGTAAGACACCAAAATTCAACGCCAAATATTTCATTTAGGGCCGGTTGCACGAACTTTAGGTTAACTCTCCAGGTAGTCATATGACGCTTAAGGTTGCCAGGAAGTTAGAGTCAATATGCGTTGTACCAGCTACTTTTAACAGCTAGTTGGTTGCACCGAGCCTAATGCATTATATCAGTTATGTTGGTAATAAATTCCAATTTCCCTCCTCATTATGTTGGTTGAACTGTGTATCCGCCCGTCATTTTTCTTATTTTTCCTTATTTCCCATATCAAAAATTTATCTGTTTTCATTAATTATTCATACTGCATGAATGTTTTCAGTTCTGATTTCATTAATTTTTACACGCTTTATATTAGCTTGACCTGTATCTATCTACCTATCTATCTATGTAACGGAATCTTTCAACGCGATTTTCACCCACTTAAAATCATTGGATCGACTTGAATCTTTATACACTTGTAAAGGACACGTGACAATACAATAATTTCATTTTTTTTAAATCCTGGCCAGAATCATCAGAAAATCAAAAAAAGTGTCTTTGTATCTATGTAACGGAATCTTTGAACACGATTTTCACCCACTTAGAAACATTTGACCGACTTGAAACTTTGTATACTTGTAAAGGACCCGTGACCATAGAATAATTTCATACAGTTTCTCTAAAATCCTGGCCAGAATCATCAGAAAATCAAATAAGAGTTTTGAAAAACTAAAACAACACGCTTTATTAGAAAACCGAACTAAAAAATGATTTTTTTTTAATTTTCAACACGCTTGGGATAAAATTAAAGTGGACAACAAAAAAATCATCCCCAACACATATAGAATAAAACTACAGTTATCAACAAAAAGAAAATAATTTTACCATAAAAAACGTGGGGTGCTTTTTATGATATTTACATTTTCTTCTTAGAGACTTTACTCTTACCAATATCTGTTTATTACCAAATATATTAATTGATATAGAGCACCCCACGCTTTTTGCTGCTAAAATTATTTTCTTTTTGTTGATAACTCTAGTTTCATTCTATATGTGTTGGAGATGATTTTTTTGTTGACCACTTTAATTTTATCCCAAGCTTGTTGGAAATTAAAATAATTTTTAATTTTTTAGTTCGGTTTTCTAATAAAGAGTGTTGTTTCAGTTTTTAAAACCTATTGTTTATTTTTTAGTTTTGATATTTTACAGAATAAGATAAAAATGTAAATATCTTTAAATTCGACACTATTGTAGTATGAGCTAAAAGTAATACTCATCTAAAAAAACCCTCTCTGCCGGATTTGAACCAGTGACCTACGGATTACTGAAATTATCTTATATATAAAAAGTAATGTTTGTTTGTTTGTATATTTGTTTGTTCGTACTTTATGCGCGACCATATCGTTAATCCGATTGTCATGGGGTTTTTTTCCAAAATGTTCAGGAGATTCACGGGATGAACATAGGCTATAAGAGAGCTGTGATACTCAACTCGTACACCCTTAAAAAGCGCCCTTTTTAGTGTAAAACGTGAAAAAAGTAGCTCTTTGGACACTTAAATGGCTTACGCTGCCAAAACCATAAGAAATACACAAAATTAATGTACACAGAATTGAACATCTTAAAAGGCTCTACAAAAAAGTTAGCGACAGCATATGTTTATCTTTTATGGATAACTCACAATAACCATTTTTGCCTTTCATTGATATCAAGAGTCGCTAATCTCTTACGGATAACTCACAGAAACCAAGAGTCTCGCGCCGTAGCCAAGTGGTTAAGACAAGATGTCTAGGCGCAGAACTACGGGACTTACGGTGGTTCGAGTCTCTATGGGGGAAATCATTTTTCTCATGGAATGTCGGCCAGTATGGGACCGGTGCACAGTGGGTCAGAAATGAAATCTAGCTGGAAAAAAAACTGTTTTGACTTACTCTCATCAATTTATCTCTTTTTTCACTCTAATATATTTGTAATATGACGGTTCTTAACTTATCTGCAAAGGAGGGTACAATTCTAATGTTCATGACTATGTGACGTCATCATTCACACTGCTTGAGCCACAACAGAAGTCTGTAAGAGGTTTTCTTGGGAACTTATTTATTAATATCTAATTATGTCCTAATTGCTGAATTTTATGGTAAAAAGTAACATATTTTTTTCGTCCGCCCATGACATGATAATTGCCCTTTGTAGTGGAAAACATGAAGAAAGTAGCTCTTTGGACTCTTAAATGGCTTACGCTATCTAAACCATAAGAAATACACAAAATTAATGTAAACAGATTTGAATATCTCAAAAAGCTCTACAAAAAAGTCCGCGACAGCATATGTTTATCTCATACGGATGACTCAAAATAACCACTATTTTTGTTGATGCCAAGAAGATCGAGACAAGTAGTAGATTCTTGTGCATGCATAATAACACATGGCGGGTAATTCTTTTATGGATAACTCACAATAATGAATTTTGTCTTTTAGCTCATGTATGCCAAGAAGACCGAGATAAGTAGATTCCCGGGCAATATCGGGTAATTAGCACGGAGAATCTTAAAATAATTACGATATACATTTATAATTATTTTCCATTTTACTTATTTTTAACTAATCATAAGAAGTACATTAATTTTTGTCTTTCAGCTCATTTATGCCAATAAGATCGGGATGAGCAGATTTTCGGATAACGCCGGGTATACAGCAAGGGGTATCTAAAAATAATCTAATAAATAAAAATGAATGTATGTTTGTTTGTTCGTACTTTATGCGCGACCATACCGTTGTTCCGATCGTTATGAGGCGTTTTGCAAAATGTCAAAGAGATTCCCGGGATGAATATGGAGTTGTGATTTAAAGGTCAACTGCAACACATCAGATAACGTTGTTTTTGTTAGTTTCATTCGTATCTTAAATTGGCAATGTATCCTGTAAGATACATTGATTTAATTTACCTAATTTCGTTTATAAAACAATAGAAAAACAAATTACGCAATTATACACAACGCTAACTTACTCTTTTACAATAGTTGGTAACCTTTGCAGTCCGAAACATTTAATACTATCACAACAAATTATGTATTACCAATTTAAACATTTACTGCAACACATCTGACAACGTTGTTGTTTGTTAGTTTGATTCGTATCATCATCGTCACTACCAACATTCGTGATTGGCGTACCTACACGGTAAGTACATTATTAAGTATTATTTTGGCAGTAATCTAATATATAAAAATCAATGTGTGTTTGTTTGTTGGTATTTTATGCGCGATTACACCGTTCGTCCTATTTTGATGGGGCTTTTTTGCAAAATCTTCAGGAGATATCCGGGATGGACATAGGCTATAAGAGATCTGTGAGACTCAACTCCTTACTTACTTACTCAATGGCACTATCGAACCCGTAGGTACATGGCCGCGCGGACATGAGCTCTCCATACATCCCTATCCTGAGCTAATGCTTTCCAATCATTCCCTGTATAATCTACTTCCCTCAAATCATAGTTAATGTTATTCTCCCACCTCATTCTTGGTCTACCAACTGGGCGTTTTCCTTCTGGATTTCCTACAAGAAGTTTCCATGCACGTCTTTCATTCCACATACGCGCAACATGTCCTGCCCATCGCAGTCTACGAGACTTAACTGTTCTTATTATATCTGGCTTCCTATAAAGACCATGCAGTTCATTGTTATGTAGTCTTCTCCATTCACCTGTCTGCTCATCTCTCTTTGGTCCAAAAATTTTCCTCCGATTAAGGGTCTTTCCACTTTTCAGCGGTTGCCCTTTTACCAGCCGGCTGCTGGCCCTTCACATCCACATGTGTCATTCACAGAGGTAGATGAACAACAGCCAGTGTAGGGGTGACATGTGGTTAGCATGTCGAGTCCCCCAGCCGTTATAGCTGGTTCCTCAACCTGGAGCCGCTACTTATTGTAGCTACCCAATTGCCTCACGATGCTGGGTGGGCACCGGTCCCATACTGGCCGAAATACTATGAGAAAATTTCTTTCCCCATGGAGACTCGAACCAGCGCAAGTCCCATAGCTCTGCGCCAAGGCTTCCTACCTTAACCGCTCGGCTACGGCGCGGGACAAAATTTTCCTAAGAACTTTATTCTCAAAAACTCGTAATGTCCTTTCCTCCCTTAAAGTAAGAGTCCATGTTTCGCACCCATATAATATAACTGGTAGAATAATAGTTCTATGTATTTTCAGCTTAACGTTTTTTGAAAGGAGTTGGGACATCAAAAGTCTCTGCAATGCATAATAGCATGCATTTCCAGAATTGAGCCTATGTTTAATTTCTTTGTGCATCTCATTCCTATTTGTGATTATTGTTCCTAGGTATTTGAATTCACCCACTTCCTCAAAATTTCCCTCATTTGTCATTAGCTGTACATTTCCATTATATACTGAATTTCTACGTGTGACCATATATTTAGTTTTACTGATATTTACTTCCAGTCCTAATTTCTTAGTGTTACTCAATAGTGTGTGCGTGTTGGCCTTTAGTATCTCCTCGCTATCGGCCAGTAGTATTACATCATCAGCATAAACTAACAGCTTATTAATACCATTCAGAGCCTTTGGCATGGGTTCCCTGAAGTAGTCCCCGCCCGGAGAACCGAATGGGGGACTATTTGACCTCCGGAAAATTTTACCCCAGATGAACCCATGTCCGCATTTCTTGACGGTTGTATTTTTACGGTGAAAGATCGTCACTCTTTCGCCCAAGGTACTTTTTTCGTCTGGCTTATCACCTTCGACCAGTCCGGCATGGGTAACCCTATCGGCAGCAATGCTACCGCCGGTATAGCTCTCAGGATTACTTAAGCACGCAAGCCACTCCACCACGACAAGGTAAAGATACCATGGAGGGAGACTCAACTCCTACACCATTAAATTGGCAATGCATCCTGTAAGATACATTGATTTCATTTATTTAATTTCGTTTATAAAACAATAGAAAAACAAATTACGCAATAATACACAACAATAACTTACAGTCTTACAATAGTTGGTTTTCTTTGCGGTCCGAAACATTTGATACTATCACAAGAAATTGTGTATTACTAATTTAAAGGTTAACTGCGACACATCTGATAACTTTGTTGTTTGTTAGTTTGATTCGTATCTTAAATTAATTTTATTTACTTAATTTCGTATATAAAACAATCCATCCATAGTAATTCTGCCCGAAGGCATGTCCTTCACTGCAATCATATCATTTTCAAGCTATGCTTGCAGCTTTACTAGGGAATTGTAGGTGTGGTAGCTTCCCGTTGCTTTCCACACCGGTGAAGGATGATGATTATAATGATAATGGTAAGGATGATAATGATAAGGATGATGGCCATATGATTTCGGGGACCGATTGGACCTTAAAATTTTCCTGACATTTGTCTTGCAGGTGAGGAAAAACCCCGATAAAAACCTCACGCAGAAGAACTGTCCCGACCGGGGATCGAACCCGGGCCCACTGCGTGACAAGGAAGCACGCTACCTCGAGACTACTGCGGTTGACTATAAAACAACAGAAACACAAATTACGTAATAATACACAACAATAACTTACAGTCTTACAATAGTTGATTTCCTTTGCGGTCCGAAACATTTAATACTATCGTAAGAAAATATGTAGATTTTTAGATTTTAGATTTATTTATTTAGCCTGGTGGAGTTAAGGCCATGTGGCCTTCTCTTCCACTCACCAGGGCAAACATATATTACATCAGAATATAACAATCACAATGAACTCTAATATTAAATACTAAATAAAAATTTGATCAAAAAGATAATATCTATTATATTACGATCTATAATGCAACTAGTTAATGTTAGTTAAAATTAAGACTAAAACTAATAATAAAATGTATACAATCAAGACATATTAAATTGTCCCTGTCTAACGTATATAAAAACAAAGACAAATAATGAGATATAGAAAACTAATTTTACGTTTGTACAATATTTAAAACAAAACAAAAGAAAATATTTGTTAATCTTAATATTATTTTCATAGATAATTAAATTTATTAATTGTTAAAAGAATACTATCAGTGAGGTGTATAAGTTAGTTTGTTATTAAATAATTCTTTAATTTGTTTTTGAAGCATGTTATAGTTTATTACCAATTTAAAGATTAACTGCAACACATCTGATAATTTTATTGTTTTTTAGTTTGTTCGTATCTTCACCTACACTCATCCGTCCTTCGTGGTAGGCAAGTACATTACATGGTAAGTATATTATCGAGTATTATTTTGGCAGTAATGTAATATATAAAAATGACAGTTTGTTTACTAACAATCATCATAAATGCATACGTGGTATAAAATTTAATAAACTCTTCATATGTAATATTTGCAAAATATTTGTTTGTACGTTTGATCGTACTTTACCCTTCATCCGGCTAAATAGTAGTAGTAGTAGTAGGACTTTATTAGACACAAAGTAAGATATTTACAATATTATTTACAAATATGGGTCGCACGGGCAGTAATCCGTACGTGCTGTTGACAGTCCGTTACAATAAAGTAATAATTGGTAATAGTGTAAAGAAAAATAAACAACAAAAACAGCAATAACATTACAATTACATAAAGAAAACAAAATAATAATATTACAATTAAATAATAACACAATAGCATTATACACTAAAAACATTAACATTACAATCACATAAAGAAAACACAATAATATTACAATTAAGTAATAACACAATAGCATTATACACTAAAAAAACTTTAACATTACAATTACATAAAGAAAACACATTAATACTATTAAATAATAACACAACAGCATTATACACTAATTAATTTATATATAATTGTTTAATAATTAATGGTATTGCATTTTGATAACATATATTTATTCATGAATGAGTGTTGTCCTTATTTTTCGCGTGTTGTCCAGCGGCTAAATAAATAAGTAATGTTATGGGGGGATACACCTTCCACGTATCATATTGTGATGAACGTTTTATAGGGTACGGCGCAAGATGGCGTTGGCTGTACTTTGGCAGGTCAAGCAATATCATATCAATCAAATCTATTGATATTGATGAATCCTAATTTTAATTTGTTTTGATCTAACGTTGTTGAATTTGTTGGAGTCAATAAATTATAATATTTTGATATTTTAATAATTATATCAACATGAGAGATGATGTGCGTATTGAGTTTGTGAGATTACACGAATTTATATACAACAAAAATCACGCAATATAAAAATAAGGGAAAAAGAAAGCTATTAGGAAAGATATAGGAAACATTTACTCTCATAAACTTCAAGTAAGCCAAATGCGCTTCTTACGATCATTGTTAGGAGTTAATAGACTGGATCACCAAAGGAACACTGTTATCACAGGAAAACTTGGAGTAACAAGTTTAAATGAAGATATACAAAGATACCAAAAAGAATGGAAAAATCATCTGAGGAGAATGGCAAGAAATAGACTTTCAAAATTGGCATTCCAATATACCCCAACTGGACATAGGGACCAAGGAAGACTAAAACATCGGTGGAAAGATCAAGACCATCTTCGCTAGGTTTACCGTACAGGCCACATCGCCTAAAACGAATTTGTTCATGATTGATGATAGGAAACATTTTACAATGTAAGTACTACCGTAAGATGTCTACTTACCTTATTTGGCCTTAACATATTTCCCTTCTTTAAATCCATTAGATGATAATGCAAATAATTCAGTGTAAGTTCATCAAACAGTTTACTGTGAGCCTTTAGAGTTATCGGTACTGATAACAGAGTGAGGTAGCAGCAATAAACGTCAATGAACGTTGATCGTGATGCACACACTCGAATTGTGCGTTGTACTTGCCCTCTCAATGTAACATAACACAATATCAACAGACGTTGAGCATAATCCCGCCATACTCATTTCCATTGTGTCTTACTCGGCCTTTTATTCAGTAAATAGTCATTTATGAAACCTGCACAATATTTTCGGCAAAGGGCACATGTTTTTCGGAGTTTAACTCACACAACCAAAATGCCTCCAAAACGTTCGTCACTTAGTAAATCTACTAGCGCAGCACGTAGAAATAAGCGAATTCGAGCTTCTCAAACAACCGAGGAAAGACAAGCGAGCAATGAAGCAGATCGTTTAATAATTGCACGTTCATATGCATCAGAATCTCAAGATCAACATACGGCTAGAATCGAAAGAGAACGTTTACGTGCTGCTCAATCGTGCGCGTCCGAGTCAGGAGACCAACATGCAGCAAGATTAGAAACAGAACGTTTACGTGCTGCTCAATCGCGCGCGTCCGAGTCAGGAGACCAACATGCAGCGAGATTAGAAACAGAACGTTTACGTGCTGCTCAATCGCGCGCGTCCGAGTCAGGAGGCCAACATGCAGCGAGATTAGAAACAGAACGTTTACATGCTGCTCAATCGCGCGCGTCCGAGTCAGGAGACCAACATGCAGCAAGATTAGAAACAGAACGTTTACATGCTGCTCAATCGCGCGCGTCCGAGTCAGGAGACCAACATGCAGCAAGATTAGAAACAGAACGTTTACGTGCTGCTCAATCGCGCGCGTCCGAGTCAGGAGACCAACATGCAGCGAGATTAGAAACAGAACGTTCACGAGCCATACGATCGCGCGCGTCCGAGTCAGGAGACCAACATGCAGCGAGATTAGAAACAGAACGTTCACGAGCAATACGATCGCGCGCGTCGGAGTCAGGAGACCAACATGCAGCGAGATTAGAAACAGAACTTTCACGAGCCATACGATCGCGCGCGTCCGAGTCAGGAGACCAACATGCAGCGAGATTAGAAACACAACGTTCACGAGCCATCCGATCGCGCGCGTCCGAGTCAGGAGACCAACATGCACCGAGATTAGAAACAGAACGTTCACGAGCCATCCGATCGCGCGCGTCCGAGTCAGGAGACCAACATGCAGCGAGATTAGAAACAGAACGTTCACGAGCCATACGATCGCGCGCGTCCGAGTCAGGAGACCAACATGCAGCGAGATTAAAAACAGAACGTTCACGAGCCATCCGATCGCGCGCGTCCGAGTCAGGAGACCAACATGCAGCGAGATTAAAACAGAACGTTCACGAGCCATACGATCGCGCGCGTCCGAGTCAGGAGACCAACATGCAGCGAGATTAGAAACAGAACGTTCACGAGCCATCCGATCGCGCGCGTCCGAGTCAGGAGACCAACATGCAGCGAGATTAGAAACAGAACGTTCACGAGCCATACGATCGCGCGCGTCCGAGTCAGGAGACCAACATGCAGCGAGATTAGAAACAGAACATTCACGTACTGCTTTATCTCGACAAACAGTACATATTGATTTGAATCTTGCTGCATTTCATTATAATCTTAATTATGATTACAGTTTACATCCCACTGTTAACATTGGAAAAATGAATAAGGTGTGTGGGCATTGCGATTCGCTCAAGTTCAACAATGAAACACCAGGAAAGTGCTGTGCGAATGGCAAAGTTAAATTACAAATATTGCATCCACTACCTAATCAATTGTTGTCATTGCTTTCGGGCGAATTGCCGATTCTAAACACTTCTTGCAAAATATTCGCAAACATAATTCATCGTTCCAAATGACATCTTTTGGAGCCGACAAAAATTTCCAAGATCAGTACATGCCTACTTTTAAAATTCAAGGACAAATATATCACCGTGTTGGTTCATTTCTAACAGTTCAGGACGCTGAACATAAATGTCTACAAATATACTTTATGGGTGACGGTGATGCACAAGTTGATCAACGTTGCAATTCAATTCCAGGCACCAAACGCCACATTGTATGCTATTTGCAAACATTTTTCCACCAACACAATGCATTGATAAGATTATTCGAAACTTCAATTGACAACTCACCAGCGGATCATTATGCAATTCAAATACGAGCCGACAAAACACTACTCGGACAGCATGCCGGACGCTACAACGCACCTACCATCAATGAAGTTGCGATTGTCATAGTTGGCGAAGAAAGTGATACGCGTGACATTATTCTTCAGCGACGGAATAATACAATTCAACGTGTCGCAAACACATCGATCATACGATGCGCTGCAGTATCCCATAATTTTTTGGGAGGGGCAGGACTGATATTACTTCAATATTATGCAAACTAATCCAAATACAGGTAACTACATATATCTTCATTTATTTATTTTAATGAAAATATTATTTTGTTTTCAAACATTCGTAAATGTAATTTATATGTTTATTATCTTTTGTTTTCTTTATTCTTACAGGTGACCCGCTCACTAAAAAAGTGTCAGCGCATAATGGAACAAATCATATTCTGCAATGCCGTCAACTATTTCATCAATACATGGTAGACCTGTATGCCAAAATTGAATCTGAACGTTTGTTATTCATTCGCTTAAATCAAAAATGTTTGCGTTCAGAAGAATACCTTCACTTACGAGATGCAATTGCAAACGATGGAAATCTTTCCGATATTGCAAAAATGGCAATACTTCCAGCAACGTTCACTGGCAGCCCACGGCATATGCATGAATATGCACAAGATGCCATAACATATGTGCGATCATATGGCAGACCCGACTTGTTCATCACATTTACATGCAATCCAGCATGGGACGAGATAAAAGAGCTTCTACTACTCGGTCAGATTACGACCGATAGACATGATTTGACTGCACTAGTATTCAAGCAAAAACTCCGAAATTGATGGACTTAATTGTGAAAAATCACATTTGTGGTGAAACTCGCTGCTGGATGTATTCCATAGAATGGCAGAAGAGAGGACTTCCACATGTTCATATTCTGATATGGCTCAAAACAAAAATACACACAGCTCAATTTGATGATGTAATTTCTGCAAAAATTCCTAATCCTGAGGAAGACCCATTGTTGTTCGATATTGTGACCAAAAACATGGTACATGGACCATGCGGAGCAATTAATCCACAATCCCCTTTCATGGTAGATAATAAATGCACGAAATAGTATCCCAGACAATTAATTAATGACTCGCACTGGTGATGACGGATATCCAAAATACAGACGCCGAAAACCAGAAAATGGAGGTCATACTACAGTAATCAGAATGAGAAATGGTGACGTTGAAATCGACAACAGATGGATTGTGCCATATTCTCCTTTGTTATCGAAAACATTCAAAGCTCATATCAACGTCGAATATTGCCATTCCGTCAAATCCATCAAGTATATATGCAAATACATTAACAAAGGCAGTGATATGGCAGCAATCAGTATTGATAAATCTGGATGCGCACAGTGATGAAGTGAGTCAATTTCAAACTGGTCAGTATATCATAGCAACGAGGCTGTTTGGCGAATTTTGGGTTTCCCAATTCACATTCGCCATCCCAATGTTGTTCATCACGGTGTTCATCTTGAAAATGGACAAAGAGTCTATATCACGGCAGACACTGCACTAAATGTTGCTGCTGTACCAGCACACACAACACTTACAGCATTTTTTCGGCTCTGTGAAGATGATGAATTCGCCCAGACATTATTGTCAAAAATGTAAACAGAAATTAAGAGGGAAGTAAAAGAGTAGGAGATGACAAAAGGGAGAGGTTAAACCCACAGGTAAGATAGGGACCCAAGACAAGGAATAAGTCTACACGTAACAAGAAGTAATTAAAAATGTTATCTAAATAAATTCAATAGGATAGTTCTGAGATATTGCCAAACGAATTAGGTAGGGCCATTTTTTGACAAGGAGTGATGATAGTTGTAAATGACTCTTTGTTTGTTTTATTCAAATAAATAATGTTAATATTTGTATCAATGTGTTTATATGTGAGATCGCAAACCAAAAACCAAGGCCAACCTCTCGGGCCAAAGACCACTTAAACTATAGAGATCCTTTTTACGCTACGTTATGACTGGGGTTAATATCCAGCATAACAGTGACATTCGGGAATGAAGCGATGTAATATCCCAGCAAGCAATTCTAGAAAAAAAGGAATGTTTATGATTTTATAAGATAATCAAAAGTGACTTATATTCATTCACCATCAAATATAGACTATAGAACAAATGCATTATATTTTTAGTGGATTCTACTACTTTAATAATATTGTAATTTCTCAGACGTCATAAGCTAAGGGGCAAAATTTTTTATTTTCCGCTATATTAAAAAAAAGTTTCAAGAAAAGCATAATGTATAGCAGCAATTGGTAGGTTACATGTACTTTATGAATTACAATGCCTATTTGATTCCCTTTCAGTTAGTTGTACACGTTATTTTATTCATGATCACTGCATAAACAAGTTTAATTATTCTCATTATGGATGTATTGGATTAGAATTCGCCTCTAATTCTCATATAATGTTTTCACAGTTCATACCAGAACATGTTATACAAATACAAAACATTGGACAATTGCATACAAATGTTAAGTTGCTATATTTCTGGCATTTCTTGTTAACTCGCTTTTAATTAAATAAGAGGTTGCTTTATAGTAAGCCATATTATCTAATAAGCTAATTGGTGTACGCAAACTTGCAGTTCACCATGAGGAAAAGTTGGCTATTCTGTTTGAACAGTAACTAATGCAGGTGGACTAGAGGCATAGAATCTCCAAAACTGACTTATGCAGTAATAAAGGTCACCATTTATCAAATATAAATTGAAAGTTGCTTAAATCTATGATGGCTGAACTATAGTTTAAGACCCACTATGCTATACCATACCACATTAATATGACACTGTTGCACTATTTACTTTTTCCGTTTCTACTAATGTTTCCTACTATTTTAACATTTTGTAACGATTCTTAAACCTTTTTTCTTTTACATTTCTTATATATTTATCCATGTATACAAAATCTCTCAATCATTTGTTCTAAGTTCTACAGAACTGTAGTGCATATGTGCATGCGAAAGGTTTTGTCAATATATGGCAAGACTAACTGTGCTATTGTATGACAATCTTTCACAATATAACTACTATTTTATTTTGTTTGGTTAAGAAGGAAAAGTATTTGTACACCAAATTAGTTAATCGAATAATAAATGATTTACTTCATTAAGTTACGAAATTACAAATTAGTGTACATCCATTCTTTAAAAGCATGTTTGCGAACTTATTGTGAAAATTGATTATTCCAATAGCACAGGTACTCTTGTCATCTATCGAGTAAGTTCATAAGCCTTGCGCATCCACACAACTGTTATGTAGGAAAATTTTTAGTTTACCTTCCCTTAATTTTTGGGTCCTACAGAAAAACATGTGCATGAGCATACGTTTATAGAGGTGTAACTAGACAGAATCACATAGAACTTCTACAGTAAATTTAAAGAGTTGACACTAGATGGAACCATGTAGCTGCGACCAAACTTCGCGCAATACATTCCCAAACATTTGTTAGAAATGGATATACACCAACTTTCTCCTTCCTGACTTAACAAAATAAAAGATTTGCATATTATTTAATGAAGCATACACTAATCTGATATACACTAACCTATCTCATTAGAACCTACAAAATGAAGTCAGTGAATATCTATTTCTAAAAATATACTTTTGAATGTTGGTCATTCCAATTTTCACAGATATCTTAACCATCTATTTCTTTATTATTGATTTCGTACATCTCAATGATGGATAAAT
Source organism: Diploptera punctata (assembly GCA_030220185.1). Taxonomy (NCBI): domain Eukaryota; kingdom Metazoa; phylum Arthropoda; class Insecta; order Blattodea; family Blaberidae; genus Diploptera; species Diploptera punctata. The sequence goes on along the minus strand of JASPKZ010008091.1, from coordinate 323,400 downwards.
CATATTTGAAGAGAAAAATTATACGCTCAGACCGGGACTTGAACCCGGGACCCTTGGCTCTCTAGACCAAGTGCTCTACCAACTGAGCTACCTGAGCAAGTACCGATCTAAACGCAAATCCTTCTCTATATACATTGTAATTCCCATCCACCAAATGCTGTGAAGCCATGCTTCTATCTTGCAAATGGCGGCTCCTTTATTAAGAAGACATATTTGGGAATTATACATTACAGCCAGTACGGCTTTTTCCAAGTTTTTATTATTGATTTCGTACATCTCAATGATGGATAAATCATATTTGAAGAGAAAAATTATACGCTCAGACCGGGACTTGAACCCGGGACCCTTGGTTCTCTTAACCATCTAGTATAAGTTCTTTTAGCGTTCACACATGTGCACAATGATTCTGCATACTTCAAAGAAATCATTGTGTATGGAGATAAATATTTAATAATTGTAAAAAAAATGTTATAAGTATCCTTGCAAAATGTTAGATAGGTAGGTGGAAAGCTCTGCAGCCATCACTTAAGTGTTAGAGGTGACCGATCCATTTTGATCCTCCTTAATAGGTAGAACCCCTTAATAGGTAGAACATTAGCCCCGGTTAAAATGTTTAATTCAAATTTGAAGATTAGCAGAATTAGCAGAGTGAAGTTGGAAGCGAAAAGTGACAGTTTTTAATGATGTCATAACTTCACAGTGATGTTTTGGGTATTCTATGCCAGGATTCCATTTGCATTAGTCACTGTTCAAACAGAGTAGTAAACTTATCCTTATGGTGCACCAGATTATCCAATAAACTATAAACTAATCTGGTGTACACTTACTTGCCCATTTTCTCAGCTAATGAAATAAAATAAGTATTTGTGGTCTCTTAGCATAGAATAGCCAATGTCTTTTAATAATAATGTGTCAAAATAATAACAGCTTGAAAAATTGGAAATTAAGTATAAGTTTTGAGGTTCTTGGTAGTACAACATAGTCAACTTTGCATATTGAACATTCATACCATAATCACTACTGTAACTTAAGTTTTAAGGCTATGACACTGTAATATAATCTCAAAAATGTACACTTCAATGTTATTTTGTTACATTTTTGTGAGTATGTAACATATAGCCTTAGAAATTACACTTTCGATAGGAGACTATTTTTTATTAATTTTTTTCTTAAATATAAAATATGTTACCTAACAATTCTACGAATACTGTAGGCCTACTAATCTCAATGCAAGCTCATACATGTTTAAATAAGAATGATGAAACACTACCTATAAATTTTGTACATTGTGGTAATAAAACAAGAATGAAAAGTATTAAAATTTTACCTTTCTGTTGTAATCGATGTATGATCAGATCCAGATTAAACGCAATTGCTTCGTTTCGAAAGTGAAACCAGACGAAAAAATCTTGCATACGTTCTTCAAGATGATCTGGTCTCCTAGAGATTTTTCTGCAGAATGTTGAAACATTTATGGTTATGTTGCAGATAATATCCTTATCAATAATAATAATAATAATAATAATAATAATAATAATAATAATAATAATAATAATAATAATAATAATGTATCTATTTTATGTTAGTTTAGAAAAAACGTTATGCCACGCGACATAATACACATTTTTTACACGCTTTATATTAGCTTGACCTGTATCTATCTATCCATGTAACGGAATATTTCAATGCGATTTTCACCCACTTAAAATCATTGGATCGACTTGAAATTTTGTATACTTGTAGAGGACTCGTGACAATACAATAATTTCATATTTATTTTCTAAAATCCTGGCCATAATCATCAGAAAATCAAAAAAACTGTTTTTGTATCAATGTAACGAAATCTTTCAACGCGATTTTCACCCACTTAGAAACATTGGATCGACTTGAAACTTTGTATACGTGTAGAGGACCCGTGACAATACAATAATTTCATATTTTGTTTCTAAAATCCTGGCCAGAATCACCCGAAAATCAAAAAACTGAAAACTGGTATAATAGGTTGCGGACTTGTCGAGTTTTAAGTCAATCATTGTAAGAGCTCAGTTGGTAGAGTAGTGAACTCTTAATGGTATATAATTTCAGTAATCCATACGTCGCTGGTTCAAATCCGGCTGGGAGGGTTTTTCTTATAGAAGAGTATTACTTTTAGCTCACACTACAATAGTATCGAATTTAAAGATATTTACATTTTTATCTTATTCTGTAAAATATTAAAACTGAAAAATAAAAAAATAAATAATTGTTTTCAAAAACTAGAAGAATACGCTTTATTAGAAAACTAAAAAATGAAAAATAAGTTTAATTTCCAATACGCTTGGGATAAAATAAAGTGGTCAACAAAAAAATCATCTCCAACACATATAGAATAAAATTGGAGTTATCAACAAAAAAAAAACAATTTTACCATCAAAAGCGTGGGGTGCTTTTTATGATTTTTACATTTTCTTCTTAGAGAGCTTACTTTTACCAATATCTGTTTATTATCAAATATATTAATTGATATAAAGCACCCCACGCTTTTGATGGTAAAATTGTTTTCTTTTTGTTGATAACTATAATTTTATTCTATATGTGTTGGAGATTATTTTTTTGTTGACCACTTTATTTTATCCCAAGCGTATTGGAAATTAAAATTATTTTTCATTTTTTAGTTTTCTAATAAAGCGTGTTCTTCTTGTTTTTAAAACTATTATTTATTTTATTTAAAGTCAATGGCATAACCAACATTGAAATTTAAGGTTTTAATTTAATGGCATTATAATATAACCTCAAAATTTACACTTCAATGTTCTTTTGTTAAATTATAGTGTGTAAAATATAAGCAATTATACTTTGAAAAGCACACTTTTTCATAGAAGATATTTTTTTTACTTGTATTATAAAATATAATGTATTATACAGTGTTATCTGATGAAACTACCGGTTCAAGTACGAGTAATAATGCTAATTCATGCTCATACCTCTTTAAATAAAAATGTTTAAATAATCACCTGCAAATATTAAATAATGATTGTGGAAATAATAAAATACAAATGAAAAATGTTAAAATCTTACTTACTTACTTACTTACTCCCTGGCACTATCGAACCCGTAGGTTCATGACCGCGCGGACATAAGCTCTCCATACATCCCTATCCTGAGCTAATGCTTTCCAATCATTCCCTGTATAATCTACTTCCCTCAAATCATAGTTAATGTTGTTCTCCCACCTCATTCTTGGTCTACCAACTGGGCGTTTTCCCTCTGGCTTTTCTACAAGAAGCTTCCATGCACGTCTTTCATTCCCCATACGTGCAACATGTCCCGCCCATCGCAGTCTACGAGACTTAACAGTTCTTATTATATCTGGCTTCCTATAAAGACCATGTAGTTCATTGTTAAGTAGTCTTCTCCATTCACCTGTCTGTTCATCTCTCTTTGCTTACCTTTTCGTTTTATGTTCTAATCGATGTCTGATGAGATCAAGGCGAAAGCGGACGAAAAATTCTTCACCATTGTAATTTTCAATATGATCCGGTCTTCCCCTGATTTTTCTGAGTTTCCGAGTGTTGAGAAAGATATTATAAAACATTTGGTCATTACAATCGGAATAGATAAATAAATTTCCATCGGCCATTTTTAACACAAGTATTTCTCAAAATCAGGCTTCGAATGACCGTACATAGTCTACCGCGTTTACGCTCCTGGTAAGGTATTATACTGTCGTGGTACAACGCAACTTTGGCGGAATACTTGAGGTAGCATGTTTTCCGAACTTATACCGAATTGGTACAACCGGCCCTTAAGCGACTGGGAATAGATAGAACTCCTGACTTGGTGGATTGGACAACCCTCACAAACTGTTGTCCGCTCCGCGCCCCGCCCCACTCAACCCGTTCTATCCTAGTAAGAATATCCACCTCTTCGCACAGTTAAAAGCGGTTGATATATATATATATATATATATATATATATATATATATTTCTTTTTTGGACACGGCCTTGGCACATCACAATGCTTATCGGGGAGAAATTTCAAAATAGATTTCGGCATACAATGTTTGAAAGTTCCCGTCTTATAAATTATCCAAAATTAAGCTAAACTTATAACTTATTGAAATAAAAAATATTGCTTGTAGCACATGACAGGAACTATCTCAACACTGATACAAACAACAGACACAACATTTTCTTTCAGTTATATACTAGGGGTTGAAATGTAGACGGAGGAGAGATAATCCATAGACTATAAGACGACAAATAAGTAATGGTCCCCAACTGCCAGAAACAGTGCGGGAAGTATAAGCCTACTGAAATCCTGATCTGCGCAGAGTGGAACTAATGTAAACTATTAGATGTTATTACAGTATGCTAATTGCTTATGGTGAATTATATTTAATAATAATAATAATATTAATAATAATAATAATAATATTAATAATAATAATATTAATAATAATATTAATAATAATAATATTAATAATAATATTATTATTATTATTATTTTATTCAATGCCACCAAAGTTGTCATTTTGACATTCTGGTATTCTCTCCTGGCATGGCGTTATTGTAAACCACTTCTGAGGTTGGGGTGCCTGCAACAATGATATATGACAGATGATGATGATGGTAATGATGATCTAGGAGAGGCCTTAATCCTAAATTAATTAATATTTTAATGATAATAATGATGGCCAATGATGTTCGGAGACCGTTTGGGCCTTAAAGGTTCCTAACATTTGTATTACAGGTGAGGAAAAACCCTGATAAAAACCATCATCCAGGAAACTTGTTCCGACCGGGGATTGAACCCGGACCCACCGGTTGATAAGGTAGATCGCTACGTCGAGACCACAGCGGTGGATGTATTGCTATTATCATCATTAATATTAATATTATTATTATTGGAAAATAGAAACTGCAGAAATGAAGTTTCTACGTTCAGTAGCAGGTGTGACAATTTTGGACAAGAAAAGAAGTGAGGATATTAGGAAGGACTTAAATATTTTCAATTTAACAAATAGAATATTGACAACATGAGAAACAACTGGTATGAACATGTCAAGAGAATGCCTACAGATAGAATCCCTCAGCTGTTACTAAAGTACAAACCAATAGGACATAGAAATGTTGGACGCCCATTTACTAGATGGGAGGATTCATTAAATCCCACTTGATGTGAAAACAGGTCAAGAGGCCTAATTTCATGAAGCAGAAGAAGAAGAGAGATTACTATTGTTATTTGATATCCTAACGGGGACTTCTCAGGTAACACATGGCAAAGGCTTAAACATAGATGCATTTTCTTTTGAACATGGGCTGTTAGGACTGAAGGCGATCAAACACTGTCTTATTCCAGCTCGTTTTCGTAAGCAAGAGCGGCTGAAAGGGAGTTTCGTATACAGGTAACAAGAGCTCGAGAATGAGAGGTCCCGGGATTCAACGAGTACTAAAATGAAGTCAAACAGTATTTGTGCCACATAAGAAATATTATTGCATTACAAAACTGCACTTTTTTCAACAGTCAAAGGAATGTTTTATTTATGTATAAATAATTATTATCATTATTATTACTGAAATATATATCTATTAAAAATTTAAGGTTAATTCTATATGAAATCGGTAAAAAAAAAAATAATCGGTAGTTCAAAAAATTACAATTTTTATAGTGTAGCGTCATTGTGCACTGATCATCACAACTGAATTTCAGATCTCAATTTGTAATTAAAAAATAATAGATATGTCAATATCTTGTATATTAGAAAGAAGCATTTTGTTTGAAATACATTTTCCAAAATGTAACCACTCCCTGAACATGAAAATATAGCTAAAATATGCGTTGTATAAAATTTTATATACTTTCGCTTCAAAATTAGTGCACTGATATTTAATAATAATAATAATAATAATAATAATAATAATTTATTTTAGCTGGCAGAGTTAAGGCCATAAGGCCTTCTCTTCCACTCACCCAGCGAATAGTAAAATTATACAAAAATTACGTACGTATTACAATTTTAAGATATTAAAATACAGACTAAACAAAATACAATGATGATGTGATCTAATACTAGCTAATACTAACAAAAAACATAGAATATAATAAAATTAAAATGATATAAAATAAAGTAAGTAGCTTCCTACATGATTATTAATGGAATGCTCTATATAGTTGTCAGGCAGTTAATGTTTTCATTGTGTCGAACTTAAGATATCAGTTAATTTGGTTTTAAATAATGATAGCGATTGTCAGTCCCTGACATGATTGGGAAGTGAGTTCCATGCTGTAGCCATAGATATTGTGTAAGATTCAGAGTACAGACAGGTCCTGTGTTGTGGTATCAAAAGTAAAGAAGAGTCTTGTGATCTTGTTCCTAAATTGTGATGAGCCGATAAATGTTTACATTTTTCTGAACAGCGTACATTCAATTAATGTACAATTGAATTTAATAAGTTATTCCATAGTGAACAAATATGTCTGATGTTTTTATTTATCGATAGAAGATAAGAAACCTTATAATTTATTCATTTCTTAACAATTTCGCATTTAAATAAATTTATATAATTTCCAAATACATGTTTAGTGCTGTCGGAGTACATTTTATTTACAATACTAACTAAATATTTAATTTTTTCACATAAAATACACAGACTTATATTCAAAGCGTAAGGCTTGTACAATATAGGTTCTATCAAATAATTTACTTAATACATTCTCTTTAGCTTTTGTATTCATTGTATACAATTATTTTACTTGAGAAGATAGTTGTTTGCAGATGATCAAATTTGCAGGGGATGAAGATGATATGAAATGTATGATAAATAAATTAATGGAAGAATATGAAAAATAGGGACTGAATATAAATTTACAGAAAACAGAATATATGTGTTTGGGAAAGGAAGTGGATGACCTCATACTTGAAACAGGGAAAATAAAAAAATGTGAATTTTTTAAATATCTAGGGTCAATAATTACAAGTTTAGGTACCTGTGAGAGAGATGTACAGGCTAAAATTGCAATGGCAAAAATGCAACTAAGACATTACATGGAGTAATTTGGAACAAAAATATTACAAAGGAAACTAAAATGAAAATTTATAAGAGCATAATACAGAATATATTGTCATATGAAAGCGAAACTTGGCCTTTGACGGAATTACAAAATAATAAAATTAGAACAGTTGAATTAAATTATTTTAGAAGAAGCCTCCAAAAAACAAGACAGGATAAAATAAGAAATGAATTCCTTTGGAGAGAAATGAAGGTCACCACATCTGTTGTTAAGAGGATTGAAAATCAAACGCTTAAATGGTATGGCCATGTACAAAGAATGGAAAATGAAAGATGGCCAAAAAATATATACCAATGGTCACCCCCTGGAAGAAATAAACGTGGCACACCAAGATGGAAATGGTAAACCTACGTCAGAACAATAATGGAGGATAGGAATTTGAAAGAGGGAGATTGGAAGGATAGAGATAAATTGAAACTGAAGACGGCAAACTTATAAGTGGGGAAAAGCCGTAGAAGAAGATGAAGATAGTTCACTATTCACGGGAAATCTGATCCAAGAGGACAGCCGGTCGCTCTCGTTTGCATTTTACTCCCGCGCATGCGTTTGACATTTCCCTCTAACTCTCCCTGAATACGGCAAATTCTTCCTTAGAAGCAAGTTCGGAGAGCGAAATTCGTGCGGGAATGTATATGTACTTGTCCGGCTATAGTTAAGATATTACATAGTAGATGGCACTAGATATGTTAACGTGGGAATTAGATAAATCTCCTTAGGATATAGTCACTTTACAGGAAGTTAGATGGCAAGAAGAAGGTAGGAATTATGCAGCTTTACATTGCACTACCGAGTGCAGCGAGATCAGAATTCGGAAGGGAAAGGAATGAGGGACAATAATACTTTTTTTTTACTTACAGAATAAGAGAAGTGTTTATTGGTTTGTTTGCAATTCCGACTATGCTTGTCTATCACTGCATTAGTCTAAAAAGACCGGAATAAGATTGAAGGATATTGCTAGTAGGCCTAGAGCGAACGATAAAATATAAGACCAAACCTACAGAGTGAATCATAAATATGGTTATACGTTTGATCGCGTTGTGTGATGAAAATATTACCTTTACAGGAAATATGAAATTACCGTTGGAAAGGCAATTATTCAAATTACAACAATGGTATAAAGCAAAACAGTCTAGAACTTACGCCATTAGTCAAAATGGCGTTGAATATGCAACAGCAAATTACAATTGCTGCATGAGCAATAACGTATGCTAATGATCGCGAGGCCGCAAGATGGGCAAGACGTGAGTTTAACATAGCGTTGCAACCGTCGACTGTGGGGAAGTGGAGAAAATGACTGCTGGAAACGGGAAAGATGCAGAAAATCAAACCTCCTGGAAGGCCTCGCATTAGCACGGATGCAGAAACAACGAAGAGAATTGTGGAGGCGTTCGATGCGCTACCACAAAAATCAACCCGACAAGCTGCACGAGAGCAGTGATTTGTTTTGTTTTGTTCTATTATTGTAATTTGAAGGATTCCCTTTCCAATGATAACATCATATTTCCTTTACTTACTTACTTACTTACTTACTTACTCACTGGCACTATCGAACCCGTAGGTTCATGGCCGCACGGACATAAGCTCTCCATACATCCCTATCCTGAGCTAATGCTTTCCAATCATTCCCTGTATAATCCACCTCCCCCAAATCATAGTTAATGTTATTCTCCCACCTCATTCTTGGTCTACCAACTGGGCGTTTTCCCTCTGGCTTTCCTACAAGAAGCCTCCATGCAAGTCTTTCACTCCCCATACGTGCAACATGTCCTGCCCATCGAAGTCTACGAGACTTAACTCTTCTTATTATATCTGGCTTCCCATAAAGACCATGTAGTTCATTGTTATGTAGTCTTCTCCATTCACCTGTCTGTTCATCTCTCTTTGGTCCAAAAATTTTCCTAAGTACCTTATTCTCAAATACTCGCAATCTCCTTTCCTCTCTTAAAGTAAGAGTTTATGTTTCGCACCCATATAATATAACTGGCAGAATAATAGTTTTATATATTTTCAGTTTAACGTTTTTTGAAAGGAGTTGGGACATCAAAAGTCTCTGCAATGCATAATAGCACGCATTTCCAGAATTGAGCCTATGTTTAATTTCTTTGTGCATCTCATTCCTATTTGTGATTATTGTTCCTAGGTATTTGAATTCAGCCACTTCCTCAAAATTTCCCTCGTTTGTCATTAGCTGTCCATTTCCATTATTTAATGAATTTCTACGTGTGACCATATATTTAGTTTTACTGATATTTACTTCCAGTCCTAATTCCTTAGTGTTACTCAATAGTGTGTGCGTGTTGGCCTTTAGTATCTCCTCGCTATCGGCCAGTAGTACTACATCATCAGCATAAACTAACAGCTTATTGATACCATTGAGTTGTAAGCCTTCCTCATTCTCTAAAGATTTAATGGCATGCTCTAGTACAAAATTAAATAGTAGAGGAGATAGTGCATCTCTTTGCTTCAACCCATTCTGGATTTCAAAAGTGTCCGAAAACTGTTTGCCTACACGCACCCTACTCTTTGTGCCATTTAGATACATTCGTATAAGTCTAACTAACTTTTTGGGAATTCCGAACTCCAGCAGGATACTATATAACTTCTCCCTCTTAATTGAATCATATGCTTTTTTAAGTCTACGTATAGTTGATGTACAGTACCATTATATTCCCATTTCTTTTCTAAAATCTGTCTTATACTAAACATCTGATCCGTTGTAGACCTGTTTCTTCTAAATGCACATTGATGATCTCCTAGGATGTCATCAATATAGGGAGTAAGTCTGCTTACTAATATATTTGTAAGAATTTTGTACGAAGTTGAAAGTAATGAGATGCCCCTGTAGTTGTTGCAATCAGTTTTATCTCCTTTCTTATAAATTGGTACGATAATTGATTCCTTCCATTCATCTGGAAGAGCTTCTTTTTCTCAAATCATACTAAGCAACCTCAAATGAAATATTTAAACTATCTACAAAATTAATATTAATTACATCTATTATAATCCCTGGAATTATTGTTAATAATATAATAGTTATCCCTATAAATATTAATTCTTGATTATAGAGGTGAAATCATTTACAGCGTATCTTGTCCATCAATTTTTCTCCCCCTGATTTTATCAGTTCTGCTGGGATCTCATCTGAACCTGTTTTGTTCTATTGTTGTAATTTGAAGGATTCCCTTTCCAATGATAAGATCATATTTCCTTTAATAATAATATTTTCGTCACAAAATGCGATGAAACGTATAGCCATATACAGTGTACAGTGTATAGTTCGTAAAACTGTAAGTGGAGCACGATAAGCCAAATGAATTTAACACTTTTGCTTAAAGTGGATAAACAAGCCAAACTACAAACCTACCTTTATAATATCGACAGTTTTAAAATCGTTAAACACTTTTATCTGTGGATTTAATTCTAGAGGTGGTTTCATTCAGGTGTTTAAGAGTTTTTGGTGTTTTGTTTTTTTTATTCAACGCCCCAGGTAGCCTCATTTCGACATTTCTAGTATTCTCTTCTGATATTGGCTTAATTGTAACCCACGTCTGAGGTTGGGGCGCGTGGAAGGCGGGGTTATGCTACCTCGATGATATGTTGGTGACGATGATGATTAGTGGTGAGCCAGTAGAGTCCTTAACGCTAATCTCAATCCAAGGCGAATGTGAATGATGATAATAATGATGGTCATATGATGTTTGGGGACAGTTTGGGCCTTAAAGTCTCTGACATTTGTCTTACATGTGAGGAAAAACACTGAAAAAAAGAACCCACCCAGGAAACTTCTCCCGACCGAGAATCTACAAAGCTGCGTGACAAAGCAGCGCGCTACCTCGAGTCCACAGCGGTAGACTCATTAAACATAATTTACTTTTATTATTATACCATTGTCATCATATTAATTGTAATGTCCATTGGTGTGTATTTGCGGAGAAGTCTCTTGATTGGTTCATGGGGTACTTAATACACTGTTTGTATGTTTAGGATCTAATTTTCCTTGTAATGAGGCTATTTTCAGTGATTGAATTGAACACTTGCTACTGTCGATAATCACTGTTGTGTTTCATCCGTTATAACTGTTATGCTTCCAGCTGCTCTAAATCCGAATTGCCATCTGTAGCTGTTACTTTATCGCTGTGTACTTCACAGCTATTAATACTAGTATATTCATATTATTATACATTCAGGTTTATTAGTGATATACCAGTATTGCATAAATCAAGAATGACGATTATTCGGAATTATTTCCTTGTACAAATAGAAATCAGTGCTCTCAATGCAAACTAAGGTGAACATAGACCTAGTTAACCCTTAAATTGCCAATTCAGGACTGGACTGGATAAGGCGAAGTCTAGCTTCACCCAGTGTGCTGCGTATGTTAGAACCCACTAGGGCTCTTTGGCAGCTAAGTTAATAGTGGCTATCATTACGGGGTTGTAGTTCACTTAACCCGAGCCTATTTGGCGGCGCTAGCGTTTGTGTGCAAATGCTGATGAAATTTGGACAGAGATAGGGATGTGATGACCTGAAGCAGGACATCAGAAACCACATTGCTTTCAAGCCGAGAGTCGGAAATCCAGCATTGTGGAATGAGCCACGCTACTCCAGGTGAGAGCACATCGCCAAATCTCTGGCTGGATTTAATGAGGAGTAAATCGGATGAATATGTTTCTATGTACAGCACGCCACTGGGGTAAGCATCCAATACTGCGTACCATAAAATTGGTATGCAAAGATGTACATTTGTGCATCTTGCTTACATTTTCAGTTATCATGGCATCAATATGGGGAAGTTGCGCTACGTTGTGCAGGTCTGTCATCCTTGTGAAACGCGGTGCTTGAAAAATTATTTTCAAACACTTATTCTGTATAATTTGTATTCTTCGTTTATGCTGTTTTGCGAGGATGCTCCAGGCCTCACATCCGTACAGTAGCATGCTGCGAATCACGCTTTTATACAGTAAAAGCTTGATCTTACGTGACAATGTATTCGACCTGAAAAATGGGTATAAAATTGCAATTGCTGCATTTGCTTTATGTTGTAGATGTCGAATATGAATTTTGAACGTAAGCTTGGGGTCCAGATGGACCCCAAGATACTTCACTGAAGGTTCTAGGCGAAGATTTTGAGTTCACAAGGTTAGTTGGATGGGTGACCGTCTGGTTGATTTAGTGAAAAGGATCGCCTGGGTTTTTGTCGTGTTTATCTTTATGTTCCATAACTGGAACCAAATATAGATACGGTTGAGAGCGGTTTGGAATACATGGATTCGATTAGGAAGAGATTTGAAGGTAGTCTGGTAAAAGAAACAGGTATCATCGGCGAATGATGCGGTATGGATGTAGGGGATAGTAGGAAGGTCTGATACGTATAACGTATACAGTATGGGTGAAAGGACAGCACCTTGGGGAACTCCCGCCAAGATTGCCTTGCAGTCCGATTTATACCCACTGATCGAAACCTAGAATTTTCTGCCAGTGAGGTATTGCCAATTCAGTATTTTCTCGTGCCAGTTATTTAAATGTTCCTGACCCCAAGGAAAATAAATTCATATAAAACTATGTTATTATTATACATTATTGCGTAATTTGACATAAATTTAATTAATTTTTTCTCGTTTGTTTTTCCATTGATCTAAAAACTATATTAAACACACAAAATCAATGTATCCAATAGGATACATTTTTAATTTAAGGGTTAAAGATACGTATATACAAAGTTGTAAATGACGTAAATAGCTTTGACTTGGAAACGAAGGACTGCCAGCGACACTTCAATATCTACAAGTGAATCATGAACATTTGATGTTTCATACAGTGTGTGCGGGACCAACACTACCAATAAGAAACCGTTGTTGAACAGATATTAACAAATGTATTGCATTGTAGTTTCTTGCAAAACATAAATAAACTTAACAAGTTTTATATGGCTATCTGTAAATTTCCAAATGTGCAACCTCTGATTTCGAGGTTCGCAGTTCAAACCCGGTTAGAGTCGACATTTTTTCTTACACCATAAAAATTCTGATCATAGTTACTAACTTACATACTTACTTACTTACTTGCATTATCGAACCCGTAGGTTCATGAACGCGCGGACATAAGTTCTCCATACATCCCTATCCTGTGCTAATTGTTTCCAATCATTCCCTGCATAATCTACTTCCCTTAAATCATAGTTAATATTATTCTCCCACTTCATTCTTGGTGTAAGTTACCAACTGGGAGTTTTCCCTCTGGTTTTCCTACAAGAAGCTTCCATGCACGTCTTTCATTCCCCATACGTGCCACATGTCCTGCCCATCGCAGTCTACGAGACTTAACTTTTATTATTATATCTGGCTTTAGTTTCCTTCCATAATATAGGGGAGCTCCATCTTGTTTGAAGAATTCAAAACAGACAAACAACAAATCGAATAAACATGATAATTTATCACCACAAAACTTAAAATAAAAATAAAAATGAGAAATTATCAATTTCATTGTTTTATTTATTGTTAAGTGTGTCCATTTCAACATCTAAGAATTCAAAAATAACTGAGCAATATCCCATTAGAGAGAATAACTGATATTTAAGAACTGAACTGTTAGAAATGCGGATGAACCATTTTAAATATTTATTTCTTGACAAGCTGGTTATATCACTATATTAATATATTCATTTATTTCTGCAAGATGCCCAAGCTGAGCAAAACATTTCTTCCACTTATTTTTTTTTTTTGCACTCTTTTAACTTTACTATCTAACCTCTCTTCGTTAACTCTTGTTTTTTTCGACCCTGATGCTATTAGGGCATCCGAGGGCTAGGGAGTCTTTCTTTTCTTCCATTTCTTCTTTCCTTTATTTTCTTTTCTTCTCCAGAAAAGCCTGACCAGAGGCTATAAGATGGCAGCCCCATCATTGGTCTTGCCTTCCTTTGGCCAGCAACCAATCGAAGTGACTATTATTATGCTTTCAAGTCTTATACGAGAATTTCCCGGAAGATCACTGAGCCGTCACATGAAACGCTGGAGGGAAAATTTTCTATAGGATCGTAACAGGCCTTGGCCTAATACTTGGAAGGAAGAAGAAGAAGATTTATTTCTGCGTATTAAACGGATCTTAATGAATTAAAAACATTATGTTACATAGAAATTGCCTTAATTATCTGGATTATTAGAAGAACATCTAATATATGAAAGATTATTTCGTTATAATATATCTATAATTATAATTTGTTTATATAACATTATTTTTATTTACGTATTATTACATACATTTTATTTGTTAGTTAATTTGATTATACTGGGTATTAAGTTCCCTTTTAAATATTTGTCATCCATGAGATATTAAAGTTTAATTAATAGTGAGAGTGCAAAAAAGATAGTTTAGTAATAATAAAAAAATAGAGTACAGGAAAACTATTAAACGTGTAATATAATGTATGATTAAAAACTATAAAATAGTAAGCTTGTAGGTCCGTCTCCTCAACTTACTTTATAGTTTTTACATACATACATACATACGTAAGGACTTTATTAAACTAAAAGTACGATACATACAATGTTATTTACAAATATGGATCGCACGGGCAGTAAGCCGTACGTGCTGTTGACAGTCCGTTACAATAAGTTGATGTTTAAAAACAAAAACAAAAAAAGAAAACGCAATAATATTACAATTAGATATCAATACAATTGCATTACACATTTACTTAGTTATGTAGGATTATTAAGAATTAATGGCATTGCAATTTGCTAACATATTTATTTCCTGAATAAGTGTTGTTCTTATTTTCCGCGTTTTGTCCAGAAATCTACCCAGGTTTATCCAATTTTCTGGGTTTACCAGTAACTCGTAGCATGCCAATCTTCCATGATTTGAATTTAGAAATTTTTCCGGTAATAACTGATGCCTCCAATATTCTAAATCGTTAAATTTTCCTAATATATGTATCTCGTCTTCAAAGCTCCCGCACATTGGACATATTTGCATATTGTGATCGTCGCTAATTTTTAAAAATTTTCATGCCCCAAACCTGAACCAAGCAAGCCATGATCTCTCTTTAAATCCTAGATTGAGTATATAAGATTCTTTTCCCCAAACTTGTTTTAGGTCTCTTTGTAAAAATAGTGATCGTTTTCCCGTACATTCGGCCAAAATATTTTGTCGGTTTATATCTAAGTACCTCCTCCTAATTTTTCTCCACACATTCTTGCGATTTTCAGCCCCTTTTTCCCATATCCAGCCCATCCCAATCTTTTGGAGTTCTCTCTTAACCTCGTCTGCCCAGAATTTACCATTTGCGTTCCTAATTTGGTGGTTAATCATACATTATATTACTGTGAATTAAGCAAGCCCTGATCCCTCTTTAAATCCTAGAATGAGTATATAAGATTCTTTTCCCCAAACTTGTTTTAGGTCTCTTTGTAAAAATAGTGATCGTTTTCCCGTACATTCGGCCAAAATATTTTGTCGGTTTATATCTAAGTACCTCCTCCTAATTTTTCTCCACACATTCTTGCGATTTTCAGCCCCTTTTTCCCATATCCAGCCCATCCCAATCTTTTGGAGTTCTCTCTTAACCTCGTCTGCCCTGAATTTACCATTTGCGTTCCTAATTTGGTGGTTAATCATACATTATATTACAGTGAATTAACACCTCAACGGAAACTTGCCATGAATTTTACGAGTATCGAGATTAAAACGTGTAAATACATAATTCGGTCACAATACTTTAATATATAATTAAAATCTGTAAATTGAGGCTACATTTAACCTTTAAATTCTTAATATATCCTTTCGGATACATCAGTTGATTTAATTAATTTAATAGTTTAAATAAATCAGAAGAAAACGAACAAAAAGAAACCACTTAAATGTGTGTCTAATTATGAAATATACCTAATAATAACAGTTACACTATATTCCGTTTTCACTGCGGTCTGCAACATTCAAATAACTAACAGAAGAAATTTGTGTTTTGCCAATTTAAGGGTTAAACTGACAATTACCACTAAAATAACTGCCTGCATATGTTCCACTACAATCACCTATTGTAGTTTTAGTCTTTCTATCTCCTTATCTACCGAACTATCTCTTATCCAGTATACTTCAGATTCTTTTCGTGCCATATGAAATAGACTTCTGCCAATCGCCCATCTTTTCAGTAGAAAAAGCTTCTGTTGTTACACATTTCAATTGCGCAATGGAACACCATGTACATTTTTCTGAGCTATTTTATATTTTACCTGATTCTGTATCAACTCTTACTGAATTTAGTTCCGGGCGGTAATGTGGTAGTCTTAACTAATGGCACTATCGAACCCGTAGGTTCATGGCCGCGCGGACTTAAGCTCTCTACACATTCCTATCATGAGCTAATGTTTTCCAATCTTTCCCTGGATAATATACTTTCCTGAAATCATGGTTAATGTTATTCTCCCACCTCGTTCTTGGTCTACCAACTAGGCGTTATCCTTTTCGTTTTTCCTTCAAGAAACTTCAACGTTCCTCGTTCATTCCCCATTTGTATCACATGTCCTGCACATCAGTGTCTACGAGTCTTAACTGTGCTTATCATCATCATCATCACGAACAAATTCGTTTTAGGCCATGTGGCCTGTACGGTAAACCTAGCGAAGATGGTCTTGATCTTTCCACCGATGTTTTGGTCTTCCTTGGTCCCTATGTCCAGTTGGGGTATATTGGAATGCCAATTTTGGAAGTCTATTTCTTGCCATTCTCCTCAGATGATTTTTCCATTCTTGTTGGTATCTTTGTATATCTTCATTTAAACTTGTTACTCCAAGTTTTCCTCTGATAATAGTGTTCCTCTGGTGATCCAGTCTGTTAACTCCTAACAATGATCGTAAGAAGCGCATTTGGCTCACTTGAGTTTATGAGAGTTTCTTTTATTTAAAATCCAAATTTCACTTGCGTATTTTAGAGCAGCTTTTGATGTGATATTATGTAATCTTAGTTTTGTCTTATTATGTCTGGTTTCCTATAAAGCTCATGTAGCTCACTCTTGTGCAGTGTTCTCCATTCGCCTCTCTGTTCATTTCTCTTTGGTCGAAAATTTTACCTATGAACTTTATTCTCAAGTAGGCCTACTCGTATTTTTCCCTTCCCTTAGAGCCCATGTTTCGCTTCCATATAATATATCTAGGAGAATAAGAGTTCTATATATTTTCAGTTTGCCGTTTTATTTTTATAAAAGTTGGGACGATAAGAGGACAATCTTACGGGAATAAATTCTCTCTCGCAACAATGTGTTTTCTCCGTACTCTGGTCTTGAACAACTTATATTTACGAGAGTTAACAATTCCAATTAGCTCATCCTTACGTCGTATGCAATATAATTTTGAATAAGCCTTTGTTTTGACTACCTTATAGGATGAAAGTTCATCATCATCATCATAGTACATTCACGAATTTAGGTCATTTGTTGAACTGTTTCGGCCTCAAGAGAAACACCATCCAGAAGTCTTTTGAGTGGACGTCCTGGTCTTCTTCTTCCTGCAGGTTGATATCTTAACATTTGTTTGGGTATCCTGTGATCTTCCATTCGATGAACATGTGGCATCCATCTTGACTTATAATCAGAAATTTTGTTTTCTAAAGATTCCATGTGCAATTCTTCTAAGATATCTTCATTTTTTTGTGATCTAGTAGTGTGTATCCTGCAGTCCTCCGAAGATATCTCATTTCAGCAGATCTAAGCCTCTGTATATCCTTCTGTTTCAATGTCCATACTTCGCTACCATACAAAAGAGTTGGAAGAGCCAGTGTTTTATACAATTTTAGTCTTGAATGCTATTGGACTAACTGTGGCTTGAAGATGAAGGATGAAAGTTAAAAATTAAATTGTACCTGTTGGTAGTTGCCGTCTTCCTGAACTTTGTTAAAATATTGTAGGCTATATACAATTAACTGGAGCGCTTTTGGAAGTTACCTTCCATGTTCTGCAGGTACATTTTTAATTTTTAACTTTCATCATATGACTTCACCTCAACTGAATTTGATATGAATTTTACTAGTATTGATACCTGATAGGAGCTCTTGAGATTGGGTACGTTTTGCATTTCTTACTGTAATATGGGGTTTGTATAGAATAAACATACTTCCTTGTGGTAATCCCGGTATTAATTGTTATCCATTTTGTGAAATTAACACTACCCATCTCGTCGTGTTAGTCTCCGCAAGTGATTTTCCATCATATATTTAGAATACGTTACTAACAAATCCATTAACCATCATTCAATTAAATGGGTCCCATTAGACCCCGCACAAGGGTCTAATCTTTGACAAGGACATCAGGGCTTGCTTGGTTTAGGCTACGGGCATGGAAATTTAAAAAAAAAATAGCGACTATCACGATATGCGAATATGTCCAATGTGCGGGAAATTTTAAGATGATATACATATATTAGGACAGTGTAATGATTTAGAATATTGGAGACGTCAGTTATTACCGGAAAGATTTCTAAATTCAAATCGGAAAAGATTGGCATGCTGCGAGTTATTGGTAAATCCAGGAAATTGGATAAATTTGGGTAAATTTCTGGACAAAACGCGGAAAATAAGAACAACACTCATTCATGAATAAATAAATATGTTATCAAAATGCAATAACATTAATTCTTAATAATTATATATAAATTAATTAATGTATAATGCTATTGTGTTATTATTTAATTGTAATATTACTGTGTTTTTTATGTAATTGTAATGTTATTGTTTTTTTAGTGTATGCTATTGTGTTATTATTTAATTGTAATGTTATTGCGTTTTCTTTATGTAATTGTAATGTTATTGCTTTGTTTTTGTTGTTTATTTTTCTTCACACTAGTAGCAATTATTACTTTATTGTAACGGACTGTCAAGAGCACGTACGGCTTACTGCCCGTGCGACCCATATTTGTAAATAATATTGTAAATATCTTACTTTTTGTCTAATAAAGTTCTACTACTGACAAGAACAGTTAGTAAGCACTCCAGACATATTACATCCTGCAAGCACGTGTGGTCATTGTCTATGAAACCAGGTTTCGTCGATGTACACTAAAGATTGTTTTTTCTCTTTTTCGTTCTTCTTCGTGAATCGAATACACTCTGCCCGTTTTGCCAGAATAGTAGACGTATTACGTTTGATTAGAATGTGACGTTTATTTTTACACCTTTTAAACGTATATCCTATAGACTTTATTAGTTCCTCAACGTTTCCCTACACCCTTTAAATTTAATTTTAATTTCACAAAATGTATTCAATTTACATAATATTATAATTTTTTTGCTTGATTTGAGATTTGAATATTACTTCAAGTAATACTGTATATTTGTCCATATTGTCTAATTATATTTTATTCGTAGACGATTTTTTATTAATTGTCCCCCGCTGTGGTCTCGATGTAGCGTGCTGCCTTGTCACGCAGCAGGCCCGAGTTCGATCCCCGGTCGGGACAAGTTTCCCGGCTGAGATTTTTATCGGGGTTTTTCCTCTCTTGTAAGACAGATGTCAGGAGACTTTAAGGCCCAAAGGTCCCCGAACATTATATGGCCAGTTTAGGATTAAGGACTCTCCTGACACAACTATCAACATATCATCGGGGCAGCCGTAACCCCACCTTGCAGGCGCCAATGCTAGGAGGGAACATCGGAAATGTCGAAATGATAACCTGGGGTATCGAATAAAAAAGTGCGTTATTTGATATATCTGTCCTTCTGCTCTCTATATTTACGCACGATTTCTCGTGATTGCATTTCTGTTGAGTTCTAACATTGCAAGAATAGACTCAGTAGCTATAGTTATTCCATTTATCTTTTCGCCTTCACAAAATTTAATCACATTATAAATAACTTAGCAACTTGGCTAGGCAGTACTTCCCTTGAACCAAACGCCACCACGAGACTACTGAACTTAGCCTATTTTACAAAGAAACTCAAGTATTACACATCCAAGTGTTTTGTGCAGGCGGAAAATATGTAAACTAACAAAATGTCTTTCTCTTTATATTCCTTACTATGTTGCCACTTCCTGCCCTTTGTATTATGTTGTTAGATTGGCAGGTAGAGAGCTGACAAATATTTTAATGATCCGTCGTTCTGCGCGGTCAGTGGCAGAATGACTAACTTGACAACCCTGTTACTTTTGGAGTTACGTCTAGGAATTAGCTGTCCCTTCCTTGCCCTTCTCATTACATGTTGCCACTTCTGATTTATTGTGAGGCTGGTAACAGAGAGACGACAAATACTGTGATTTTAAATGATCCGACCGCTTGAGCTATCCGTGCTTAAATGACTAATTTGACAACCATGTTAAGAACTTTCACACGTGTTTAGAGATTCTCCCCCCACATTTGAAGTTGAAAAATTTAATAATAATATAAAGGAGCACTCAGAAGAGCATTAGTTTCGAAAGTTTTACGTTCTTTTCCACTGATCACTTGTATTCACTCTTTGCTGTATTCATTAATTGATTTTGTTCTGTTTTTACACTCTGTGATATAATAAAGATTACACTTATCACCGCACAGTGCACATCTGCAGTCTTCATTTGGCTAGTGGAATTTTTTATTTTCGCAGATTTTATGATGAAAGCCATGTATCGCTCCTCTGGTTACAACGTGTCTTTGTGTCTGATATTCTCTTGTCCAGTTTCTGTCTGTCATGGCATTAGAGGTGTAAAATTCCTCATTTATTTCCTTCCGTTTCTGTTCCCTGACTTTTACTGCTTTTTGATATGGTTCTGTAGATGGTAGGAGGTAGCTATCCTGATATCTTCTATGAAATATGTTTCTCACATAAGTTCATAAATTAATCTGGATGGTGCTGTTTTTCCAGTTCCAATGGTTCTCTTCATTAAGCTTGCTTTCACTTTCTCTATTTTGTTGAGGTCGCTGATCGTTAATTTGTTCGCCATATGATATGAATTCTGTATGTAACTATGGGAGCTATCGTTGTTGTGTGGAAAAGTGTCATTGCAGTGTCTGTTGTTAGTTTTGTAAGGTTCTTGATGTTGTAGATTGCTTTTATTCCTGCTGCTGTTCTGTCTTGGACGTGTATGCTGAAGGATGTCGCTGTGGTCTGCATGGTGATACCTAGGTATTTGTACCTGTTGACTGTCTTTAGAGGACTTCCTGCCAGTGCGATGGTATCTTCTGCTGCTATCCTTCCTCCGTTTCTGAATGTCATATGAACTGTCTTGTCCTCATTTACTGCAAGTTGATTTTGGTGTGCCCATTCTTATAATTTATTCACTGTTTCCTGCAGTTCTACTTTATTTTGGGATCCAATCACCATGTCATCTGCATACATTATTATAGTTGTTTCATCGCCATACCATTTATTATATTTTGGCAGTCTGCTGTGAGGATGTTGAATAGTGTAGGGCTGATGGGGTCCCCTTGTAATACCCCATTTGTTTGCTTGATGATTTCTCCGGTTTCAACGTCATTTTTTATTCTTATGTAGTTATATTTCATGATGTTCTCTATTGGTTTTATCAGTGGGTGTGTTTCTCCAATCATCATCTTCAGTTTCTCTATTAGAATTTTTCTGTTCACCAGGTCGAAGGTTGAAAAATTTCAATACGTGATCGGATGTACAGTTTTCTCCTACATCCCTTCCACAGATTCAGTAGATCGGCGAAACTAGCGCTAAAACTTTTCCCCTCCGCCCGTGAACACTTAACTTGGATGTGTAATACTTGACACGTAGAATTGATGCCAGAGACCATAGTTCTGAATCACCCCGATCTCATTTCGGCCTTTGTGGACTAATGCATTTCCAGAAACACTTGGTTCGCACTCAAGTAGTTCAACAGTTGAAGGAGATGGCTATAGTAAGAGCACCGCACTAGTTTTGACGACTATTTTTAGTGGATTATAAGATGAAGAACTGTTAAAGAAATACCTAACATCCGTTTGCCTCTCTGCTTCGCTGCATTGTTTAATTCGGTCTAGTTAATATCTCATTATAAATTTCTTTCCTTGTGCTCATAGAGTCTACTAGTATTGATTTTCGTGGCTATGTTATCGATAAAGAGTTCATCTTTACCTTTATAAAACTGAAAATCCCATTATTTTAGGTGCTTTAAGCTTTTGAGATGTGGATATGGAGAAGAATGGAACGTATAAATTGCACAGACAAAGTAAGAAATAAAGATGTGGATATATCCACGTAGTATAATGGCTTCAAGTTGTCCTGAATTAGTGGAACCGGCTATACGGCTACCAGATTGTATATATATTGCACGAATGTCAACAGACAGCGCATACGAGAGATAATATAACAACATTTGTAACAATTGATTATACCACAAAAAAAAAGGAAACCACTGTTTGCACTATCTTAATCGAATTATTTTCCAGGAAATGACGCAGAAAATATAATTAACATTTTTACATCATACGACATCAGAAATTAATTAATACCTATAACGTTGGTTTTAAATTTCTCCACTAGGGTGACATTGCGATCTTTTGGCAATAAATAATATTATGGTCTGATTGCAGTGATGAACAAAAGAAGCAAATGAAGCGTACCAATCGTTTCTCATTTGTTTTCAAACATCGCCGTTTTCATTAAATATATAAATATTTTAAAATAACTATATTTAAATAATGATTTGTGAGTAAACAGCTTAATTTTATTCGTTAAATAGTTCTAACAAATGCAACTCTTCATTTCCAAATTCTCTAGATAAATTCACTCCCCATTTCGTGAGTCGTGAATTTATCGATTAATTTGGAAATCACTCGTGGCATTACTTATGATAAGACAACTCTCAACCGTTGCATGCCGAAACCTACATTGAAATTTATTCCAGAAAAACGTTGTGATGTACCAAGGTCGTGTTAAAAAAAATCTCCATTTTTTAACTATGAAGAACAGAAAGGTCGAAGCGTTAATTCAGCAATGACACCCACTGTACGGAGCTGATGTACAGCCTTCCAATTAATTGATGGCGCACAGATAATTCTGAAGTCCCAGAACGAAGTCACTGTGCATGATCAGAGTTCAGCAATTTGATTCAGAAATATATAACTATTTGAGATACTAGTGTAGTGGCTTCCACTATTATTCTAACCTAAACCTGTTAGGTAAAACATATTGTCATCTAAGGCTAAGGTTATATAATCCACAACCCCTACATGACCCCTCAGGGGTCTCATCTAGGGGATATGTGGATGGCGACCACAAGGTGCCCGAGCTGTGCAAAACATTTCTTCCACTTACTTGTGTTTTGCACTCTTTTAACTTTACTATCTAACCTCTCTTGGTTAACTCTTGTTTTTTTGACGCCGACGCTATTAGGGCATCCGAGGGCTAGGGAGTCTTTCCTTTTTTCCATTTCTTCTTTTCTTTATTTTATTTTCTTCTCCAGAAAAGCCTGACCAGAGGCTATAAGATGGCAGCCCCATCACTGGTCTTGCATTCCTTTGGCCAGCAACCAATCGAAGGGACTATTATTATACTTTCAAGTCTTATACGAGAATTTCCCTCAAACGCTGGAGGAAAAAGTTTCTATAGGATCGTAACATGCCTTGGCCTAATACTTGGAAGGAAGAAGAAGAAGAACCCCTACATGATAGCCACAAAGGAATTTGCTGCCAAGTTATACCCCTTGTGTAACAGTAGGACACCGGACGGTGCAAGTCACAGTCACAAACAGGACAAGACAAAATCAGTTCTGCTTCGTCGTGTATCGTGTAATGGAAAACAATTTCGCGTAAATAAGTAATGTGGTAAATGCTGTAAATATAGCTAAGGAAAAGCAATAAAACAAAATAATGAAAGTTAATTGAAATAAGTTCCAGAGAGAAAAAAGCACGACAGCGGGATCGAACAGGCGACCTCGTGCATGGGAAACAAACTCTCTCCACAAGACCACAACCGTCCCTGCTACAAGCTGTCTGTATGAAGCGATGCAATACTCCAGGACTTACCTGTACAATAAATTAGTTATTAATTTGACTTCATGAGAGCGTTTTGCATTAGTTGTGCAAATAAACAATCTTGTTATATAATCAATTGAGTTGGTGTTTACTTGATGAAAATCCATATTTATTAATTAAATAAATATAAAACGTAGTTTTACTTGATTTTCATATTTATTATATAATTCAGTGACAGCTGTTTCGGTACACTGTACCTTCTTCAGACATGTTAACAAATTATGAATTGTGTTCCAACTGATCTAAGCAACAATACAACAATATTTATTTAAATTTTTAAATTTAACAAAGGGGATTCATTCAAATCAAGTCGAGAATTTAACAGTTTTTTACTACTTTTAAATGTATTAATTTCTACAGCCTTCAAAAGATCCAACTTCTTACCCTTATCACAAATATGTATCTTTTTATGCGTTGTGTAATGAGACGTTACTGTCGTTATATATATATATATAATGAGCTGTTTGCTATAATTAATTAATTTCCCTATCTATACAAATTGCTATTATGCATTACAGAGACTCTTGATGTCCCAACTCCTTTCAAAAAAACGTTAAACTGAAAATATATAAAACTATTATTCTACCAGTTATATTATATGGGTGCGAAACATGGACTCTTACTTTAAGGGAGGAAAGGATATTACGAGTATTTGAGAATAAAGTTCTTAGGAACATTTTTGGACCAAAAGAGAGATGAACAGACAGGTGAATGGAGAAGACTACATAACAATGAACTACATGGTCTTTATAGGAAGCCAGATATAATAAGAACAGTTAAGTCTCGTAGACTGCGCTGGGCAGGACATGTTGCACGTATGGGGAATCAAAGACTTGCATGGAAGCTTCTTGTAGGAAAGCCAGAAGGAAAACGCCCAGTTGGTAGACCAAGAATGAGGTGGGAGAATAACATTAACTATGATTTGAGGGAAGTAGATTATACAGGGAATGATTGGAAAGCATTAGCTCAGGATAGGGATGTATGGAGAGCTTATGTCCGTGCGGCCATGAACCTACGGGTTCGATAGTGCCAGTGAGTAAGTAAGTAAGTAAGTATACAAATTTATTTATATAACGAAGTCTGGTATCACCGTCTCACTCTGTGGTTAACTGTTTTTATACGTAAAAGCGGGTGCCGCGCGGCAATGCTTGACGTGCGGTGTTGTCACGTTCCTCCCAGCGCTATGGGTGCTCATTACACAAGGACAGAAGACATTGATTATATTTATGTTATTATTTAATTTTTATGTTATTATTTGTTATTGTTTAACTTTTCATCATCATCATCATCACTCCAGGGATTAGGCAATTGCCCGTTCCGACTTCATAATGCATCAGCCCAACGTCTTCTAGGTCTTCCAACATCACGTCTTCCTCTTGCTTGATAATTTCTTGCTAACAATGGATATCTCTCCTTACTCATTCCATCCATGTGATCAATCCATTTCTGTCTGTAATTCGTGACTTTATCCAATAAAGGCTGTACTTTCAATTCTTCTCTTATATCCTCATTTCTTATTCTATCAAGTCTTGTAGGCCTATAGGCCTATCCTTTTACTTGTCTTAGGAACCTCATCTCTGCCGTCTGTATTATATCCTTCTTTTTTTTCAATGGAGCCCAAGTTTCACATCCATACAATATTGTGGGAACCACCATAACATTATACATTTTTATCTTGGTTTCTTTTCTAATTTTATTTTTGAATATTCTC
Source organism: Diploptera punctata (assembly GCA_030220185.1). Lineage (NCBI taxonomy): Eukaryota > Metazoa > Arthropoda > Insecta > Blattodea > Blaberidae > Diploptera > Diploptera punctata. The sequence goes on along the minus strand of JASPKZ010008091.1, from coordinate 297,695 downwards.
TGTATTGTTCCACTCACTGTCTGAAATTTATTTATTTAACTTTTAAAATTAAAATTATATAAGCATTCATTTATTAAATAATTTAGTTCCAACATTATATAGCTTGTAGGTCTATATAAATTTAATATTCGTACAACATCATGCTGAAAACTGATTTACATTTGTTTTCACCTTCACTTGTACTTATAATAATAAAATATCATATAATTATAATAATAATAAGACTTGAGGATGATTTATTACAAATACCAATCTCTAATAGCACTGCTTTGGAACAAATTTCTATAGATGAATTAACTGATGTTGTTAAATCATTAAAAAGTAACAAAGCTCCCGGAGAAGACCACATTAATCAAGAATTATTTAAATTTTCAACTAAAAAATTTTTAGACAGATTTCTTATTCTCCTTAATATGATATAGGAAGGACAAGAACCACCACAAAGCTGGAACAAATCCATTGTAATACCAATCTTCAAAAAAGGAAGTCGCCAAAAAGATAACTATCGTGGAATTAGCTTGTTGAACTCTGGATATAAAATTTATGCTAATATAGTTAAGAATAAATTGAGGAAAATTTATGAAAATATAATTGGAGAAGAGCAGAATGGATTCAGAAAGGGTAGATCTTGTACAGATGGATTCTTTACTCTAAAACTACTATTAGAAAAGCACAAGGAATTCAATATACCGTAGAAACTCATATCGCCTTCGTTGACTTCATAAAGGCTTTTGACAAAGTAGACAGAAATATATTACTACAAATTTTAAGCTGATGATAACGTTCCACAACAATATATTACTAATATCTTCAACATCTATAAAGATAATGAAATCTCTGTTAAACAAGATGGCAAATTATCTTCTTGGGAAAAGATCAACACTGGAGTAAGACAGGGATGTGGACTTTCACCCGTGCTTTTCATTATATACATGAATAAATTAATAAATGAATGGAGGAAAACACAACGAGGATATATACCCATCAATAGGAACCTCAAACTCGATGCTATTCTTTTTGCAGACGATTTAGCTCTCCTGGCACTTTCCGAAAATGATTTGCAAACGATCAATTTATAATTTACAAAAAATAGGTGCCAAATTTAATATGGAAATATCAATTAACAAAACTAAAATTATGGCATTTCATGGGAAGGACCCCATACAAAGTAAAATCTGTCTCCAGAATAAAATTTTAGAGAGATCTAATCAATTTAAATATCTTGGATATTATCTCTCTATCTGGGATGAAAAGGATATCCCTGAAAAAGTTACTAGTTATAATAAAAGTTTAGGAATTATTAATCAAGTTATGAAACCATCCCTTGTAAAAAAAAACCAGATTACGTTTATATAACACTTTGGCTAGACCAGTGTTGACCTATGGTAGTGAAGCATGGACACTAAAAAAACAACATGAAAACAGAATAACGGCTTGTGAAATGAGATTCATGCGCAGAACAGCGGGTTACACCAGAGTGATCGGAAAAGGAACACCGATATCTTAAAAGAATTGAAGACTACGCCAATTTTGGAATATATTAAACAGTACCAACTAAATTGGAAACACCATCTTGAAAGAATGAGTTCAAATCGGATCCCCAAAGTTGTTTATAATTATATACCAAGAGGACGAAGATCACTGGGCCGTCCTATGAAACGCTGGAGGGAAAATTTTCTATAGGATCGTAACAGGCCTTGGCCTAATACTTGGAAGGAAGAAGAAGAAGACAATAATAATATAATGATAATAATAATTATTATAATAATTTATATAATATATGATATATATTCCTATTTCCTTTATTTCGAGTGTTTGAGAGCCAACAACATTTTTTACACGTTTAAAACTTAAATCGTTATTGCAAAATGCAGTCATACATCTCGTTTGTTTACATTGTAACTGGAAATTGGCTCGGAAGAGATATAGCAGACACCGAAAATGACCTATGTATGTGTGTGTGTGTGTGTGTGTGTTGTGTGTGTGTGCGTGTGTGTGTGTGTGTGTGTGGCTGGCAACCCGACTGATATGTGACCAATTTAATTTAACTAATTATTTCTGTGACGAATTATAATTATATGACGAAATAACCCTTGTTAATCTGCGAACCGATTTTACTTCTCTCCCGAAGGAAGCCTCACTCAGCATTGAGTTATAAATGGGATGAGGCTAGTTGATTCCATGCTCACTCGATTGTAAAATGTGTTCAAAATTGAGAAGAAGATGGGCTAGATATTAATTTTCTAAAGCAGATGCCGGAATGTTAGACAGGCGAATGGAGAAGACTACATAACAATCAGCTACATGGGAAACCAGATGCAATAACAAAAATTAATTCTCATAGACTGCGATGAGCAGGAGATGTGGCACGATGCCTTTGCTTGTCCAATAATGCAAAAATCCAAATGTTAAGTTTAAATGGGGTTTTGATCTATTGGATTAGTGTTGCATTGTAACGTAGCAACGATTGAACGGTTTAAAATTTCGGATGGATAACTATAATTCTATTTGAAGAGAAAAATTTTCGCCTAGACCGAGACTCGAACCCGGGACCCTTGGCTTTCCGGGCCAAGTGCTCTACCAACTGAGCTACCGAGGCGAGTTGCGATCTAGACGCAAATTTTTCTCTTATATACGTTGTAATTCCCTCGCACCAAATTCTTGAAACCGTAGTTTCTATCTGTGCAAATGGAAGAAGACATTTATTGGGAATTTAACACTACTTTATAAATGTCTTTATAAAGTAATGTTAAATTCCCAATAAATGTCTTCTTAACTAAGAAGCCGCCATTTGCACAGATAGAAACTACGGTTTCAAGAACTTGGCGCGAGGGAATTACAACGTATATAAGAGAAAAATTTGCGTGTAGATCGCAACTCGCCTCGGTAGCTCAGTTGGTAGAGAACTTGGCCCGGAAAGCCAAGGGTCCCAGGTTCGAGTCTCGGTCTAGGCGAAAATTTTTCTCTTCAAATATAATTTATCCTTCAATGAGAAGTGTTAAATTAATAATAATATCGTTAACTATAATTCTGTTTCTGTAGTGCCGTCAGCGAATAAAAAATATTAGCTCTGGTTTTGGGATATGGAAGTTAGGTAAATTTGAATACATTCATTACACAAATAATTCATATTAGAATAAATACACTACTTATTGGACAATGTAGCTTCATTTATTTGAATATTTAAATATTTATTTCCAACTAATCCAATTTTTATATTCAACTAGCTAATCACTGGAGTGCACTCCTACTCTTTAATAAATTAAATATGATTCTTAAATTTTCGTTTCAGATAAACTCCTACACCTAATGTTTTTAGAGCATAATAGCAGGTAAACACTCGCCGTACCTGGAAATGTGTATACACAAAGTTACACGTTTCGACGAATCAAACATGGCGGTTTGCTAGAGTTAATTCCTATTTTCGAATTTCAGGTAAACACCCAATTTAAGTGGTCGGACTTCGCTGAGTTTTGAGTAATACCTATCATTGTATATTTTTATAACATGTACTGACGCTCGTTGTCAAACAACGAAATTTACGACCGCTAGAGCGGATTTTTAATTTTCGTTTCACTTGAACTCCTATATCTACAGGTTTTACAGCATAATAACGGGCTTCCAATATAAAACCGGACGGCCTCACGGAGTTTCACCCTGCACGCAGTGTTGTCTCTTCCTCCCGCAATTCACCCTGCCTGCCACCCGTCCTTGAACTATTTCTTACCTTATAGAAAATGCTGGAAATGTTGTCCTCCCGCACACGTGCTATGGGATCACCTTGGTTTAGACACAATGAACACGTGTACACTTGTAAGGTTTGAGTTTTAACAATTTTGTTGCTGTATGTGCAGAAGATACTGAAATCCCAACTTGTTGTGCTAATTTCGGTAATGATTTTTGTGGCGAACGTTCCAAATTTTCGCCAATTTCGTCTAATTTTTCTTCGGTGAGAACCGACGCCTTCGTGTGTGTTTCTTATTTTGTACTGAACCAGTGGTTCCAAATTTAGTCACAAGATCGTGGATTGTCGATCTGGAAGGAGGTAATTGTCCAGGGAAGTACCGAATAAATTCCTCGCGAATGCGACGAGCTGATTCGTATTTATAATAACATCTACACACATAAATGCGCTGCTCTAATGTCAGCTGACGTCTCATCTTGCCGAACGATAGTAAACTGACTAGTTCAAGGACGAGCTGCTGGCAGAGTGAAATGCGGACGAGGAGAGAGCGCTGCCTGACGGGTGAAACTCCGTGAGGCCGGTCCGGGTTTATATTGGAAGCCCGGTAGATAGCAGCTATAGACTGAGGTGGGTGGGCCATTTAGTGAGAATGGAGGAGGAGAATACCATTAGAAATCTTACTGTACTGAGACCAGATGGAGGAAGACCGAAGTTGAGATGTATGGAGTAGAGGAAGCTCGTGGTCCGGGGTTGGAGTAGGGCGTTGGACAGGGATGCGTGGAAGAGTGTCTTGACAGCAGCCAAGGCCTATAAAGGGCTGTAGAGCTACAATAAGAATAAAGCAGCTAAACACTCGACGATCTTGAAAACATGTATAGGTCGCGCAAGGGATTTTGAAGAATGTCCTTGGCCATAAATCCAATGGGAGAGCCTATCAAGACTGCTGAGCTGTGAATTCCCTGCCTGCCACGTGTACAAACAAAACAGTTCCTCTACAAAAACGTGTACAGTCCATAGAGAATTATAGTGAGACGCGGATGTGTTGATTTTAGATTTTAAACCGTAGACTTTAATTATAATATTTTGTACACTTGCTGCCTGAAGTCTTAAAATTATAGTGCAATGTGAATGTCGGGTCCCCCAGCCATTATAGCTAGTCTTCTCAACCTGGAGCCGCTACTTATTGTAGCTACCCAAATGCCTCACGATGCTGGGTAGGCATCGGTCCCATACTGGCAGAAATTCCTTGAGAACATTTCTTCCCCCGTAGAGACTCGAACCAGCGCAAGTTCCGTATCTCTGCGCCAAGGCTTCTTGCCTTAATCACATGGCTACGGCGCGGGGAAGACTATAAATTGTTTAAATTAAAGTGGAATTTAGTGGTTATTTAAAACATTAAAAGTGTGATATAAACCAAATACAGTGTGTGTGTATATATATATATATATAATATATATATATATATATATATATATATGCAGCGAATATACTTCCTCCACGGATAAATATGTCCTAACTCGCTGGCACTATCGAACCCGTAGGTTCATGGCCGCGCGGACATAAGCTCTCTATACATCCCTATCACGAACTAATCTTTTCCAATCATTCCTCTATAATCTACTTCCATCAAATCATAGTTAGTGTTATTCTCCCACCTCATTCTTGGTCTACCAACTGGGTGTTTTGCCTCTGGTTTTCCTACAAGAAGCTTCTATGCACGTCTTTCATTTCCCATTCGTGCCACATGTCCTTCCCATCGCAGTCTACGATAAAGATTAAGTATATTATTTAATTTTTGTAGTGAGATCTTAAAAATGTTTAGCAGTGACTGTATTTGAGGGACGTGTGGTCATACTTCCTATTGGCTGAGACCTACATCTGGTTAGTACAGGACTCGCATCTAAGCTCTCATTACAAATTTCATTCGTCAGGAATCATTGCTAGGGTTTTTTTTATATGTACAAATTTGCATGCATATCTGTTGAGTGGTCACACACATGTAGGCTGGATTATTTATTTAGATTATTCAGTCTTGTAACACATCATCATCCCATCTAATGTTATGTCTGACTTGGAATCTAGTTGTTAAAGGTTTCACTGGAAATGTTTTTAACAATACAATTGTTTCATCACACATTCTGGCCAAACCAAATTAATCTTTGTACCTTTGTGCAAATGTTTATTCAATACCCCAGGTTGTCTGATGAAGGCTTACAACTCAATGGTATTAATAAGCTGTTAGTTGCTGATGATGTAGTACTACTGGCCGATAGCGAGGAGATACTAAAGGCCAACACGCACACACTATTGAGTAACACTAAGAAATTAGGACTGGAAATAAATATCAGTAAAACTAAATATATGGTCACACGTAGAAATTCAGTATATAATGGAAATGGACAGCCAATGACAAATGAGGGAAATTTTGAGGAAGTGGCTGAATTCAAATACCTAGGAACAATAATCACAAATAGGAATGAGATGCACAAAGAAATTAAACATAGGCTCAATTCTGGAAATGCGTGCTATTATGCATTGCAGAGACTTTTGATGTCCCAACTCCTTTCAAAAAACGTTAAACTGAAAATATATAAAACTATTATTCTACCAGTTATATTATATGGATGCGAAACATGGACTCTTACTTTAAGGGAGGAAAGGAGATTACGAGTATTTGAGAATAAAGTTCTTAGGAAAATGTTTGGACCAAAGAGAGATGAACAGACAGGTGAATGGAGAAGACTACATAACAATGAACTACATGGTCTTTATAGGAAGCCAGATATAATAAGAACAGTTAAGTCTCGTAGACTGCGATGGGCAGGACATATTGCGCGTATGGGGAATGAAAGACGTGCATGGAAGCTTCTTGTAGGAAAGCCAGAGGGAAAACGCCCAGTTGGTAGACCAAGAATGAGGTGGGAGAACAACATTAACTATGATTTGAGGGAAGTAGATTATATAGGGAATGATTGGAAAGCATTAGCTCAGGATAGGGTTGTATGGAGAGCTTATGTCCGCGCGGCCATGAACCTATGGGTATGATAGTGCCAGTGAGTAAGTAAGTAAATAAGTTTACTCCCGTACGTCCCGAGTAGGGACAAGGGTGTTCTCTGACTCAACATTATTAACCAATCTAATTTAGTTGGTTATTTTCCTACATGTCTCAGCTAGTGATCAGCACATAATCTCAAAGAGACATCTAGTAGGAAATTAAGGTATTACTTGGATGGAGGAAGGCAGATAATATTCTGCTCACGAGGAACTAGTTTACGGTTAAAGTCTCTCTCGGAGAACTGGTCCCGTGGATTCTTCCATCCTAAAAATCATTCGACCTCGGCGGGTTTGATCTCGCGACCTTGGGTAAAGAGACAATTAGCATAACCCTTAGACCATAGAGGTCAAATATGAATAAACATAGACTTGTGTTTTGCACTCTTTTAACTTTACTATCTAACCTCTCTTGGTTAACTCTTGTTTTTTTGACGCCAATGCTATTAGGGCATCCAAGGGTTAGGGAGTCTTTCCTTTCTTCCATTTCTTCTTTCCTTTATCTTTTCTTCTCCAGAAAAGCCTGACCAGAGGCTATAAGATGGCAGCCCATCACTGGTCTTGCCTTCCTTTGGCCAGCAACCAATCGAAGGGACAATTATTACGCTTTCAAGTCTTATACGAGAATTTCCCTCAAACGCTGGAGGGAAAATTTTCTATAGGATCGTAACAGGCCTTGGCCTAATACTTGGAAGGAAGAAGAAGAAGAGAAGTCCATAATGTTTTTATATTTCGTGACAATTAAAATACTGTAAGTAGGCTGGTTGGAAATACACTAAAGCTGCGCTAAAATGATATAGTTTATGTTAGAACATGTTTCAAGAATAATTTCCCCCAATCATCAGTAACACAAATCAATCAATGGTCTGGTGGTAATTTTATGTACCAGCAGTTTCATTAAAAACTATTGGTCACCAATGGTATTGAAGTTATGAATATTCAGATTTTATAAAAGTGCCGTAGCGTAGTGGTTAAGGCACTGAGCTACAAGCCGGAGGGTCGAGGGTTCAAGTCCCATTGGGGACAGGATTTTTAAGCTGACCCAAACCCTCTGGCGGCACTATGGCCCTGGGGTCGACTCAGCCTCTAACGGAAATGAGTACCAGACGCTTGTTCTGGGGGTAACGACGGCCGTCACGCAGGGCTGACAACCCGGCTGACGTAAAGTGCCGATTGTCTAGAAAAAGTGGAAGCCTTAACGTCCTACTACCCCAAGGGCCTCCGGGCCTGTTGTGGGATCACTTTACTTTTTTTATAATTTTATTCATACATAATTCCCCAGAATGAAAGAGAAACAAGAAATGTTCGTCTTATACAAATAAATGCTGCTCCCTCATTCGACAAGCCCTCGGGTCCTTGTAAAGTATGTCCCAATGTTTAAACATGCTCTACCGTAATGTTGTGTCCGGGTGGAATACGATACCTAAAATTATTGCCTAAAAAAGGAGAGTTTAACCCCTTAATTTGTGAAATTAAATTTCTCATGCCAGCTGTCTTAAATGAGTCGGACTGGAGTGAAAAGCAATCATGCATAACCGTAATTTATTATGTGTATTTTGTAATGTAATTTATGCAGATATATATAACTTTCACTGATTCATTATTTCACCATTAATTAAATCAAATCACTGTGTCTTATAGGAATCAGTGCCAAATTAAGGATAAGAAATAAAGGAAGAAATTCGGTAATTATTTGCACAGACGTGGGTAATAGAGTGGAACCCTTGATAGAGGTCCACTCCAGGGAGTAGGCGCCCCTGCCCTTTTGTGAGCTCCAGTTCCCACTCGCCCAGTGGGTAGTACCTGGGTAGGGCCCCGTCCACAGGGTTACGTGGGGAGAAGAGAAGTCCCCAAAGCCATAGTGAAGGCAACTTCTCTAGGAGACGAACACTCCGAAATTCCAGTTCCCTGTCCACCAGGAAAAGGGGTTTGGCTAGAGGCTGGTAACCTCTACTAGTAAAAAATAACTTACTCATAAACTTCAGCAGAAGAAAATCCGGACTTATGAAGATAGATATCCAAAACAAAGAACAACATACAAACCTAAAGGCACCCGAGATGTGGGCAGACCTAGAAAGAGATGGGCTGAAGTCGGAACGGGTCAACAGACCTAATCCATGAATGAAGATGATGATGATGATGATTTGCACAGACTGGTTCTTTACAACAATTTGTTCGCTGAATTATATACGAATAGTAACTAAACAATTTACATACCTATTGTTTTACAAACACTTAAATTTTGTTGTGTTGTTAGATGTAAACTCTAGTTTTCTAAACACGAAACTAATCCAACTCACACTATGAACAGTACAAACTGTCGGATATATACAGAAATAATCTCACTTTCAATGGAAAAAGTATATTTTATTAATTAAATCGAAGAAAAGTAACAACTGATAATGATATATTTTTCGACACATACCGTGGGTACCCTTTCTCAAATTCATTGCATTAATAGATGGAAAAAAGCTAATCCTGCAAATACTAAATATAAATATGCATTAATTGTGTTAACGCTAGGGGCGCTGATCTCCGAGTAGCTTATATTTTATTCCTCCTCCGTAACTAGTATTTTTTTTTTCACTTGCCAAAGATTCCTTTCACGTAAACTGACAAAAATAACCAATATTATTGTCTTTTTCGCGTAAATCGTAAAATGCATAACAAATAAATAATGTTCTTGCTACCTATATTACTGTACTACATATATAACTCTTTATTTGGTCTTTTAAATTAATAATAATACACAAAATCACTCAATAAAATAAGCTACGACATTTGATCGTCGCGTTTCAACAATAGCATTACAGTCACGTGGTTACGGCATGCATAATACTTCAAAATTTGTTTTGATGTAATAATAAATATAATTTCGCATTATTTTAATTTCTGATAATCGGAATTACCAGAAACACGATCAAAATATTTTTACACGTAAATGAATAAGTGAAAGCGTTAATCGGGGTTCAGAGTTAAAGATTGTGTGTAAAATTTCGCTAATATACGAGGTATGTTAGTTCCAATTAGAAGATAAAACTAAGTTAGTCAGTACAATTAGGTACTTCGAAAATTTCTACAATGAAAAACACAAAAGGAAAATCTCTAATTCAAAGTTTTTTACCACTAGCACTATTGACCCCCGTGGTCATTTTACGGCGAAAATATAAGCTCTTCATACAACTATATCCTGAGATAGTACTTTCTAATCATACACTCTGTAATTTACTTCCTTCGAATGGTATTACCCCACCCATTCTTGGCCTTCCCACTGAATGATTTCCACTTTGTGTTTTCTACAATAAGTTTCCATTCCTCTCGTCCATTCTCATAACATCCCAAATGTATTGCTCATTGGAGTCTACGAAACGATCTAGAGCTAATCCAAAAGGAAAAATAAATATAGGCCAACCATTGAACAGTTGGCGTGAACAACTAGACTGAGACGGAATAGGCCAGAAGTCCTTAACCTTGAGACCGATGATGATGATAAATGTGTATATTCTTTGACAGCCCAATTTCGAAATCTACTCATATTAAAGCTATATACTACTAGACAACTCGTGTAAAAGTGTCCACTACTATGAAAGATAAATTACTTACTTACTTACTCACTGGCACTATCGAACCCGTAGGTTCATGGCCGCGCGGACATAAGCTCTCCATACATCCCTATCCTGAGCTAATGCTTTCAAATCATTCCCTGTATAATCTACTTCCTTCAAATCATAGTTAATGTTGTTCTCCCACCTCATACTTGGTCTACCAACTGGGCGTTTTCCTTTTGGCTTTCCTAGAAGAAGTTTCCATGCAAGTCTTTCATTCTCCATACGCGCAACATGTCCTGCCCATCGCAGTCTACGAGACTTAACTGTTCTTATTATATCTGGCTTTCTATAAAGACCATGTAGTTCATTGTTATGTAGCCTTCTCCATTCACCTGTCTGTTCATCTCTCTTTGGTCCAACAATTTCCCTAAGAACTTTATTCTCAAATAGGCCTACTCGTAATCTTCTTTCCTCCCTTAAAGTAAGAGTCCATGTTTCGCACCCATATAATGTAACTCGTACAATAATAGTTCTATATATTTTCAGCTTAACGTTTTTTGAAAGAAGTTGGGACATCAAAAGTGTCTGCAATGCATAATAGTTGAGCCTTTGGCATGGGTTCCCTGAAGTAGTCCCCGCCCGGAGAACCGAATGGGGGACTATTTGACCTCCGGAAAATTTTACCCCAGATGAACCCATGTCCGCATTTCTTGACGGTTGTATTTTTACGGTGAAAGATCGTCACTCTTTCGCCCAAGATACTTTTTTCGTCTGGCTTATCACCTTCGACCAGTCCGGCATGGGTAACCCTATCGGCAGCAATGCTACCGCCGGCATAGCTCTCAGGATCATTTAAGCACGCAAGCCACTCCACCACGACAAGGTAAAGATACCATGGAGGGATGAAAGATAAATTAGTATATATTTATTGACACCTAGTTACCCTGTCTACTGCTTGAGTCTACTCGCTGGGTAGATGAATTATTATTGAATTCATTTAAGCCCAATTTGCAAGTCAACTCTTATTAAAATATTTATATTTCGTACTTGATAACTCGTGTAAAATTGTCGAGTATTGTGAAAGGAAATTAGTAGAGGCCTATAGGCTATTCTTTGTAACTACTGCCTACATATTAAATAAATACATATACTGGATTTAACCCAAATTTGAAAGTTAACGCATACAAATTATACAATTTTTACGAGTTTGAAAATACTGATATACAGGCTATTATATGTACATTTTCTGAAGCAAGGAATAATCGATATTGCTATCATTAAAATCTATATCAAATATAAGAAGTATATTCATCTCGAAGGTCTAGTGGTTAATTTCCTTGCATTTGATTCCGAGAGTCGCGGGTTCAAACCAGCCGTGGTCGATGGATTTTTAGGGTGAAAAAGTCCAAAGAACAAATTCTCTGGGAGAAACTTTAAGTGGTGTGTCCCGAGTTTGAATATTTTCGGGTTTGTAATTTAACCTCCAGCCTACATTTATTTATTTTTATTGTATTTATTTATCTAGTCTGGTGAAGGTAAGGCAATGCGGCCTTCTCTTGCACTCACCAGGACAAACATATGTTACATTCAAATACAAAAAGCACAATAATATTAGGTACTAAACCATTATAAGGCCAAACTGAACAATAATAATAATAATAATAATAATATCTAATAATACAAAAATAATCAAATTGGTCAAATTTAAAAAAAAACTTATAGGAACAATAAAAAGCATTCTTTTCCGAAAAGTACGCCCTGATACAATTCTAAGATTTTATAAAACAATGGCTCTTCCAACTCTACTTTATGGTTCTGAAACCTGGACTCTTACTACAGGTAAATTAAATAGGATAGTAGCTGCAGAAATGAAGTTATTAAGACCTTTAGCGGGTTATACGCTTTATGACCACATGTATAATGAAGATATCCGCAAAGCTCTCAACACACCAGCAATAACTGAAACCATTGAAAAATATCAAAATAATTGGCATGAACACCTTCTTAGAATGCCAAACAATAGACTACCTCTGCAGCTATTGAACTACAGACCCACAGGGCGAAGAGACCAAGGAAGACCTAAGAAGAGATGGAGGGATCAATTTCTATCCTGAAGCGGAACAGGCCAATGGCCTAATCCATGCCTGCCATTGATGATGATGATGATGATCTAATAATACAGTAAAGTTAAAGATAATTAAAATAAAATGTAATAAAACAATGTATACACAAAGATAGAACAGCTCCAATCGACTATACATGAAAACAAAAACAAACAAAATAATAAACTGTAAAGAATTTATGTAGACCAAGAATGAGGTGGGATAATAACATTAACTATGATTTGAGGGAACTAGATTACACAGGGGATGATTGAAAAACATTGGCTCAGGATAGGGATATATGGAGAGATTTATGTCCGCGCGGCCATGAACCTACGGGTTCGAGAGTGCCAGTGAGTGAGTTAAATATAGGCCTGTAGTAAGACATTAAATAGAAATATTGATAAATCTTAATCCTTTTATTAAATAAAGGAATTGGAGCCTCAGAGCAAAATTTAATTGCCTTAAATTTCCATCTAAGTGATATCTAATGCACCGATTAGATATTTATTTGAGGACATGGTCTAAACATTTGTCACTCTCTTAAATCTGTAGAGAATTAACCCTTAATTTCGTAAATTATCCTTTTGGATACATCGGTTGATTCAATTAACTTAATATTATAAATAAATCAGAAGAAAACGAACAAAAAGAAACCACTTAAATATGTGTGTAATTACACAATATACCTAGTAATAACAGTTATACAAGATTCCGTTTTCACTGCGGTCCGCCGCATTTAAATAACTAACTGAAACAATTTGTGTTTTGCCAATTTAAGGGTTAAGCGTAAATGAATGGGCTTGGTTAAGTTTACCGCAAGGGAACAATCTTGCTCCATCTGATGTTACGGGTATAGACAGACATGAGAGGCAAACTGAAATAATACAAATATAACAACTTTGGAAATACTGATTTAGGCCTATAGGCCTATATCTCCTGAATAAATGAATAATCTATATTTCCATCAATTAAAAATAGGCCTATGTCAGGTATAAAAGGTGAAATTAACCTCATGCCGGAATATTACATATGTCGAAGAAAATTTTATAACCAGATGAAATTTTATTGACTGACATTACAATTTGCCGATGATCAACTGGTTTTAGCGCAAGACAAATTTGATATGGAATTCATGATAAAAAGGTTGAAAAACACATATGAATCATGGGGTCTCACAGTAAATTTACAAAAAACAGAATATCTGGCAATAAATAGCAATGAACCAGAAAATTTAATATTGGAAGAAGGAATCCAAATAAAGCAAGTGAAACAAACTGAATATTTGGGAATAATTATGGATAACATTGAAGGTATAGGCAAAGAGAACATAAAAACATAGAATTGAATTGAGTAGCAAAATAATATCATCGTTAAATTCCATATGGTGGGATAAGCATATTTGGAAAGACACAAAAAAATATATTGGTAAAACATTGGTGGAATCTGTTGCAATGTACGGAAGTGAGGTATGTACAATCAATAAGTACTACAAGAATAGACTAATAGCTCTAGAAATGGATTATTTACGGAGAAGTGCCAGAAAGTCTAGATTAGAACATGTCACAAATAAGGAAATTAGAAATATAATGGAAGCAGAAGAAAGCATAATTGAAAGAATTGAGGAGAAGGAATTAAAGTGGTTAGGACATGTCTTAAGAATGGAAGATGAGCGATGGCCGAAGCAACTATATGAATGGCATCCGAACAGAAAGAAGAATAGAGGGAGACCAAGTTTAACATGGAAGGAGAACATGAAGACAGTAATGCAAGCTAGAGGGCTAAGCATCGAAGATGCCCAAGACCGTAGGCTTTGGAGGTTTGGCACGGGAAGACGGCAGCAGCTTTAAAAAACACGAAGATAGATAGAGAAATTTTATTGTTAACTTTCAACAATCCAATGGGCCCTTTTGAGCACGTACAAAACAATTTTCACTCTTTTGTAAAGTACGTAGTGTAAAGTAGGTACTTAGTTATTTAAGGGACGAAATTTTAACCACAGTCCTCCTTTGACACTAAGCAGAAAGCTTGAAGGATCTAAAACAATTTTATTTGGTGTTCTGGATCCTGGACAAATCTCGAAACTGGATGCAATAGCCGCTATCCCTGTTTTTATCTGCAGCAGAGCAAATCCTACTCCCTGAAACAGAACACAAAATAAGTTATTTTGTAACCTATTTGACATTCTTATATATGAAGGACTTATCTTAATAGACACACACCTTACGACAAAACAAAAAGTGGGATGACTCTTGAAGAGACATTTTTATGTATGTGCAAAGCATATCATTGGTAGATAACATCATCCATAGTTATCAACAAGAAATATAAAAAGTTTTCAGTGTGATTTAGCTGTATGAGCCCCCACCCCGAAATCTGCCGAACGACACACATATATATACACTAGCTGACCCGGCGAACGTCGTATCGCCTTTCAATATTTTTACGTTATCTGCTATTCGGGGAGGAAACAAATCCAACAAATCAAAGATCATAAAAAATCGGTCCAGCAGTTCTTGAGCTATAAATACTTACTTACTTACTTACTCACTGGCACTATCGAACCCGTGGGTTCATGGCCGCGCGGACATAAGCTCTCCATACATCCCTATCCTGAGCTAATGCTTTCCAATCATTCCCTGTATAATCTACTTCCCTCAAATCATAGTTAATGTTGTTCTCCCACCTCATTCTTGGTCTACCAACTGGGCGTTTTCCTTCTGGCTTTCCTACAAGAAGTTTTCATGCACGTCTTTCATTCCCCATACGTGCAACATGTCCTGCACATCGCAGTCTACGAGACTTAACTGTTATCATTATTATATGTGGCTTTCTATAAAGACCATGTAATTAATTGTTATGCAGTCTTCCCATTCACCTGTCTGTTCATCTCCAAAAATATTCCTAAGAACTTTATTCTCAAATACTCGTACGGTAATCTCTATTCCTCTCTTAAAGTAAGACTCCATGTTTCGCATCCATATAAAATAACTGGTAGAATAATGGTTTTATATATTTTCAGTTTAAAGTTTTCTTGAAAGGAGTTGGGAAGTCAAGAGTCTCTGCAATGCATAATAGCACGTATTTCCATAAATTGAGCCTATGTTTATTTATTTTTGCTCATTTCATTCCTATTTGTGATTATTGTTCCTAGGTATTTGAATCCAGCCACTTCCTCAAAATTTCCCTCATTTGTAATTAGCTGTCCATTTACATTATATAATGTATATCTACGTGTGACCATATATTTAGTTTTATTGATATTTACTTCCAGGCCTAATTTCTTAGTGTTACTCAATAGTGTGTGCGTGTTGGCCTTTAGTATCTCCTCGCTATCGGCCAGTAGTACTACATCATCAGCATAAACTAACAGCTTATTAATACCATTGAGTTGCAAGCCTTCCTCATTCTCTAAAGAATTAATGGCATGCTCTAGTACAAAATTAAATAATAGAGGATATAGTGCATCCCCTTGCTTCAATCCATTCTGGTTTTCAGAAGTGTCCAAAAACTGTTTGCCTACACGCACCCTACTCTTTGTGCCATTTAGACACATTCGTATAAGTGATTACGCTGACTTAGCGATTGAAATGTTACAGCAGCGACATTCTCCTCAGACACTCTTTGTCGTCCCACATTTTTGCCTTTACACAGCACTGATTATGCCATCCACAAATGTTGTTGGCATTGGAAGGATCACGATTTAACTGCCTACGAAACGCTCATTGCACTGTCACAACTGATTTACAACTCTCAAACTGCAAAACACAAAACTATTTCTGTTGAGGAGTTGCCATCTTTGTTATTATTGTTGTCATAGAAACAAAACCAAAGAGAGTTATCCGTTCACTCACACCATAGAGAAACTTCGAATAGAGGGAAAACTGAGTACAGTGACATCTAAAAAAATTCGGTCGTTTACGATGAACTACAAAGAACAAGCTACAATGGTAGCGCTGTTTCGTAGTAACAGAATATGAAACTAAATAAAACAAATGCAAGGCACACGTCGTAGTGCATGGCGTGTTCACTCGGGACTATGGGGAATTAGTCATTTTGTAAATTTAATTTTTTAACTGTTATCCTTTCGTTCTATGTAGACGGTACTGTAAAAATTATATATTGTCGAAAGTTAAAATAATTACTTATATTTTATTTTACTCTAATTTGTAAGTAAATTCAAGCTTGTTTACGTTTTTAATGTGAATCTATTTTCAAAGATAAACCTACTAGAATTCTAAGATTTGTTAGGTTAGGAAGAGTGATGTTAGTGTATAGCCATTTCTAATAAATATTTTAAAAATATGATTTTATAATCGACTTCAGATTTACGACATGGCTAAGGTTCTTTAATAAATATTGTATAAAATATGTATGTGAGATTAAGGGGGTAGGTCAATTGTACATATTTATTAAAAGAGCTCATAAATGCACGTTTTTAAATTTTAATAAACGAAAATAAATTGACATGTTTTATTTATTTCCATTCTTCCTTTCTGTTAAAATTAAAGAAAGTCTTTAGGTCTGAGAGGATGGGTATACATAATTCCACAATTTAAGATTAATTAATACGTTATTTATTCCTATAAAAGTTCAATTTCATGATTATTCACCAGATGGCGTTATATAATTATAATTCAAAATTTTACCACCAGGCTGTGCTGAATTTCATATTAGTACCAGGAAAAAAATCGAAAAAAATTAGATGTCGTTAGTTGTTCTACACTAGCGCCGCTTATGGCATGTACGCGAAACTTGTACACTTTCTTCTCTGGTACTCTGTGCACTCACACAAGTAAAACTACGTTAGGCTATTTCCTGTTTCATTTCAGTCTACACACAACTTTCTACGCCTCATCTGAGTCATAATATTAATACTTGAAATTGCTACATTATTTTATGTACACTCGGTATACTTTTGACTTCTGGTGACGTGCCTTTGAAAAAATTGATTACACACAGATATTTTATATAAATCTTAGTAGCATAGCACTGCAAACTGTGAAATGTAATAACCTTTGAGGAAATTCATAGCAAACATATGTGGTATATGAGCCACAGTAAGAACATAGCCTACTTCATATAAATACAGGCAGCTACCCGGTACACAATTTCAATGTATAATTAACTAGTTGATACCCGGCGTGGCTGCTACTCCTAAATAAATGAAATGTGTTTTAGTGTTTAGTTGAATAAGTAAAAAGAAAAAAATAATTAAAAATATATATCGCAATTATTTTTAGATACCCTGTGCTTAATACACGGTGTTGGCCGGGAATATACTCATCCCGATTTTCTTGGTATATATGAACCGAAAGACAAAAATGGTTATTGCGAGTTCTTCGAAAAGATAGACATATGATGTCTTGGACTTAATTGTAGATTTTTTTTAGATACCGCTATTCAATTATGTGCACATTAATTTATTGTATTTGTTAGGTTTAGGCAGCGTAAACCATTTAAGCTTCCAAAAAGCGATCTTTTGTGCACAGATGCCCTTTCTTTTATCTCCGGCCCTATAGTACGTAGTGTAATATGTTATATACGTTAATTGTTTTAGGGACATTCTCTAAATGATGGGAAAGAACTCAATTCAAATTGGTCAAGTAATTTTTGAGTCCATAAAGGGCAGACACACTCACACTCATTTTTATACGTAAAGAGAAGGCCCAATAGGAAGGCCCTGCATATGATTAGAGGACAGTTACCTGGTACACAAGGTCACAAGTATAGAAAAAAAAAGGTTGTCTTATTTCGTTGTATGTTGTGCATGGAAAAATAATTATATCAGTCATCCCTTTATCTACGATAGTTTTAATAAAAAAAAATGTCCTCTGAGTATGTTATTTGCGTTCTTCTTTCTAAGACTAATTGAACAGCTGCCTAACTCACTCTTATAGACTATAAAGACTTTATTATTGTTACCCCGGATTTGGATATTCAAATTTGTCTCCTAGAAAATGGTTGTCTCCTCCACATATTTATTTACTTCCTTTGAGGTCTGTATTATACAGGTCACTTTGTGTAAGAGACCCTTCGATCAGGTACTATAATCTTTAACCACGATTTGAGGGAGGTACATTATACTTACTTACTCGCTAGCACTATCGAACCCGTAGGTTCATGGCCGCGCGGACATAAGCTCTCCATACATTCCTATCCTGAGCTAGTGCTTTCCAATCATTCCCTGTATAATCTACTTCCCTCAAATCATAGTTAATGTTATTCTCCCAGCTCATTCTTGGTCTACCAACTGGGCGTTTTCCCTCTGGCTTTCCTACAAGAAGGGAGGTACATTATACATGAGATAATTAGAACACATTGACTGAAGATAGAGATGTATGGAGAGATTATATCCCGTGCGATCATGAACCTGCAGGTTCGATTGTGCCAGTGAGTTAATAGTAAATTCCAACTATATCACTCTATACACGCAACCTGAAAAATAATCTCTCTCAAAGCCGCGAACGATAGTGAATTAAACTTATTTAGTGTAGTGTATGAGCAATTAAATTAAACATAGGCTCAATTCTGGAAATGCGTGCTATTATGCATTGCAGAGACTCTTGATGTCTCAACTCCTTTCAAAAAACGTTAAACTGAAATTATATAAAACTATTATTCTACCAGTTATATTATATGGGTGCAAAACATGGACTCTTACTTTAAGGGAGGAAAGGAGATTACGAGTTTTTGAGAATAAAGTTCCTAGGAAAATTTTTGGACCAAAGAGAGATGAAAAAACAGGTGAATGGAGAAGACTACATAACAATGAACTACATGGTCTTTATAGGAAGCCAGATATAATAAGAACAGTTAAATCTTGTAGACTACGATGGGCAGAACATGTTGCGCGTATGGGGAATGAAAGACTTGCATGGAAACTTCTTGTAGGAAAGCCAGAGGGAAAACGTCCAGTTGGTAGACCAAGAATGAGGTGGGAGAACAACATTAACTATGATTTGAGGAAAGTAGATTATACAGGAAATGATTGGAAAGTATTAGCTCAGGATAGGGATGTATGGAGAGCTTATGCCCGCGCGGCCATGAACCTACGGGTTCGATTGTGCCAGTGAGTAAGTAAGTAAGTATGAGCAAATAAACTTCAAGCAAGATATTACTTGCAATGCATACACTTGTGTACGATTTTTATACATATTCCTAAAATCCATTGCAATAACAATTGAGGTTATGTAATAAAATGTTTTGAGATATTAATATAAGTACCCGATGTATCAGTCTTCCTCAATTAAAATGGACGTTTGTTTAAAAACGTATTTAATTAATTAAAATCATGTAGGACTTTCAGAATGTGTTTCATCTTCAGGTCTGTGGGTATTATACAGTTTACACGCCAACATCAGTACCAAATGACATGCCGATGATGGAAAACGTTCTGAAAGGCCTACATGATTTTAACTAATTAACGAAGTTATTAAACAAAAATCCAGTTTAATTGAGAAAGACTGATATATTAGGTATTTGTATTAATATTTAAAACAAGTTTGCATAACTAACTAACTCACTGACATTATCGAACCCGTAGGTTCATGGCCGCGCGGACATAAGCTCTTCATATATCCCTATCCTGAGCCAATGTTTTCCAATCATTCCCTGTATAATCTGCTTCCCTCAAATCATAGTTAATGTTATTCTCCCAGCTCATTCTTGGCCTACCAACTGGGCATTTTCCCCCTGGTTTTCCTACAAGAAGCTTCCATGCATGTCTTCCATTCCCCATTCGTGCCACATGTCCTGCCCATCGCAGTCTATGAGACTTAAATATTCTCATTATATCTGGCTTCCTATAAAGACCATGTAGTTCATTGTTATGTAGTCTTCTCCATTTTCCTGTCTGTTCATCTCTCTTTGGTCCAAAATGTTTCCTAAGAAATTTATTCTCAAATACTCGTAATCTCCTTTCCTCCCTTAAAGTTTCATTACATATTAAAATTTCTTATATTTCGCAGATTTGATATTTTTCTGAATAAAACAGTTTTACGTATTTTGTAAGTAATACTTTTAATTTCCGTAAAACTAATTTTAAAAAACTGCATGACCTTTATCTTCAGATTTGATTTTCTGTGATAAAAGTGTCCAGATACTTCTATTTGGCACCATAAATAATATTCGTTTCTTCAAAGGAAACAAATCTTCCCCCGACAGAGATGAAACATTCCTTAGTTTTGCCTATCTCTAGCAAATACAAGAAGGTAGATAAGACGTTTTCATATTCATCCTATATAGTATGGTTCTATAAAAACAAATTCCAAAAAACAAATCATATATTATTCATGATCGAAAATTGTATTTTCGAAACCATAAAATTCTCATTCACTTAACTATGCGCCAGGCTTACCGTTTGTCTGACGCATTATCTTATCCCACATATGCCTTTTCAGCATAGACCTATGTATTTCGGAGTGATTTGGAATTTAATCAAATTGAGCGATTCAAAATTTAATCCACCAATCCCTCTGAAACTGAAGATTTAAAATTTTACAATTCAAATTTCCAACTCCGCCGGGTATGCTTAATGTTTATTACCTTGTTACCTTCTTCCTGGGTGACCACACTTATCAACGTCGTTTAAGACTTAGCAAAATGCTCTTAAAATGTAATTCTCAGAACTTTCATGACATTTCTCTGCTTAAGAAGCTAAAGAATATATTAAAAGGCTTATTAAAGTGTCCCCAGGTTAGAATTATTTGCATCCCATCTGTTTTAGAAGAAGCTAGAGACTGTTGTAAATAATAATTAAGTGATTTTTACCTAAACAAGTTCTTGGTCCTTCTCCAAATGGCATGTAGGCATATTTATGTCGGTTCTTCTTGTTTTCTTCTGAAAAATGATCAGGGTTGAATGTTTCTGGATCTGGAAAGTATTTCGGGTCACGATGTAGAGCATATAATGGAATGATCATGGGTGTTCCTACTTCTACTGTGAATTCTTCTCCTGATGATGTTGGTAGTTGTATCGATCTAGTGCACAGTTTCGTCAAAAAATTCAGTGGTGTGTACAGACGCAAGGATTCTGTAAAACAAGCAGAGCACCAGTTCTGTATATCAAAGTAATTAGGAAAATCATATTTTTCGTATTTAAAGAAAGGAGAAAAATACGAGTGTTTGAGAATGAAGTGCTTAGCAAAATAATTGAAAAAAGAGGGATGAATAGACAGGTGAATGGAGGATACGTAATAGAAATGAGCTCCGATCTATATAGGAATTTAGATCCATTAACAACAGAGAAGTACCATAGACTCCAAATGGGCACGGATGGGAAATAAAAGACTGCTGAAAATTCTTATATACAAATTAAAAATAAAACAAAGTATAGGCTCAAAGGATAGGTAATGAATAAGGTGACAGAATAACATTAACTGGAAATGCTTGGAAATTATTACCTCAGGAAAGGAATTTGCGGAGAGCTTATATCCGTCCGATCCCTTCATTGAGTGAGTTAAATAATAATAGTGGAATGCAGGCTTTCACGGCCGGTAATCATGGTATTAAAAGATTCCGGGCTATGTGGCCGTGGTCTATAACTGGCGTTTCTTCCAGCGTTTCTCCCTCAACTACGGAGGGCATCTTCAGTGGTGAATTCGCAGTCGAGTCTACGACAGGGAAACAACAGCTGGAAGCGCTCGCCACTGAAGATGCCCTCCGCAGTTGAGAGAGAAACGTCTGGAAGAAACGCCAGTTATAGACCACGGCCACATAGCCCGGAATCCTTTAATACCATAAATAATAATAATTAGACAGGCTATAAGGATTGGCAATTGAAGGCATTTTGGAGCTTATATAACTGTGATGATGCTTTCTTGAAACAAGCAAAATGGATATAACAGGAATGCACTATGGGTACTTCTGTGATGTAGGAATAAACTGAATTGACTCACCTACAATTCCCTGGTAGGGATAAGTTTCCTTAATTCTATTTTCCAGGATATATTTAATCTCTAAGACAAATTTAAAGTAACAATAATTCAACGTCTCCGAACACTCTCTGGGTACCATAATTACTTTGTTTATTATGATTTTATAAGTTAATCAAGTATACTATCGTAAATATTTGTGAAGAAGGCCCTGATATTGAGCTGTTTCATTCATCCGAGAATACTTTCTTGTCCTTGTATGATCACAAAAGTGTGTATTGTGATGCAGAGTTTAAATTCTTCTGACGGCATGTTATATTCTCTTATGTTCTAGAGACTGAACACGTAAAAATACCTAGAAAAGGTGCGAGAGAAGAGAGAGGGGGTGAGGATCAGAGAGAATAATTACGAAAGAAAGTATATGTTCGTACAAAACTGTTATAGGAACAAGTTTCATAATAATGATGTTATATATTTCACTTCTTCTTCTTCCGAATGCAGTATTGGGTGACGATGCCCGTTCTGCGACTACAAAAACTGATCTTTCCATCGGTTGAAGGGTCTTCCGAGGTCTCTTTTGCCTTTAGGTTTGAGGTGGTAAATCATCTTTGGTAAACGGGAATTTGACATTCTCTGGACGTGTTGGAACCATTTAATCTGATAATTTAGTATATGTTCAACCATTTCCATACTATTTCACTGCATCCTTATCTCATCACTTTTCATTCTATCCCTTAAAGTTACTCCAGTTAGTGATCGGAGGAATCTCATTTGTGAACTATGCGGGATTTATCTTTTGCTCGAAGTGTCCAGCATTCACTTCCGTATAGTAGAGCAGGTTTGGCTATGGCATTATGAAATCTCAATTGGATTTCTTTCCTCATTTGTTTTCCAAAACTTCTCCTAATTATACCATTTAATCTGTTATATTTTTCTAAATTTGTTTCCACATCTTTTTTGATTATGAAACTGTGATATATTATTACCTAAAATAATTAAAGTGTGTTACTTGTTCTATTGGTTTATATTTATTATTATTTTTACTCTCGAAAGTCCCTTTCCAGTGATTGCCATGGATTTGGTTTTATTTTCAGATTTTTCATGTTGTATTTTTCCAGGGTATTCTGCAATTTAAACACTGATCTCTGCAAATCATCTTCATTCTCCGCTAGAAGTACTTGATCATCTGCAAAGATTATTGTTTGTAGGTGTAAAATAAGTTACTGTTTCGGTTTTGATGCATCCTTTTACAAAACAAAAGATGCAAGGGATATAACTGTAGGCCTATATATTTCAAGTCCAAATTCATTGGGAGAATTGTAATAATTTTACAGCTGTTGTATTCTTAATACAACGTTTTACAGTAAAATTATTTTCATATGTAGAAGTTCATTGTCGGATTATTTTATAATATTCATAAGTGAGTAAGTCCATAGCTCGATAACTAACCACTGCTGAAGATGTTGATATGACATCACGCGGTGAGATGTTAACGCATTATAGTCTTTCTATCTGTATATCCCCCAGATAGGGAAATGCTCTAATTTAGAATTGAGGATTTTTACAGGCAATAAAGTATTAATATTATGGTCCTACAGCTTAAAATCCCTCCCGGAGGGCATGATATATTTCCATCATAAACAACAAATAAACCCGGGCCGGGATTAAATCCTCAACACTAGGTTTTAGAGGTAACCATTTTAACCCTTTAGCCACCGAGGCCAGTCCTTCTCACATAATTTCAAATTTTCTAACCATATTTCGATATTTTTCGTATCACATAGTTATTTAATTTGTTCCCGGGGCTAAAGATCTTGTTCCCTGCCATATTTATAAGAATTATTCTTGATAACATACGGTATTTTATAATTCAAGCTCGATCTCTGGGATACCATCCAGGCACGTTAAAATTCACGGCAGATAGACCATCAATATTCGTAATTATTGGCCTGATTTTATAAGTGTAAAAGACATTTTACCAGAACGTATTTCTTTGATTTTTTATTTAATAAATTGTCATAAAGTCATAACGCAAATACAAATGCAAGGAATGTGGATAAACTTCCTAGTGGAAGTCGATATGTTTTAATTAATACCTTAGTTAACGTTATGTATAGGAGCCCTAACCTAAAAAAAAAAGTATCAAATCTAATTTCAATCAGGAGACGTCACTGAGCAGCTCAATTAACCTAGTTAATTTGATTAATAAGTGGTTCAACTGCACTTCTACTATCTCAAATTTTTTTCTGTTATATTGTTGTAAACTATAGCTTTTGTTCTGTACTTACCATCATTTTATATTTTAAAACGTTTTAAAACAATTTTTATAACATTATTAGACAATTTTAAAGTATTTATTTAAATACGCAAATCGCAATATTATGAGACTGTTAGACTGTTGATGCTAACTGCTATTTTCTCCACAGAGTATATTACTTAGTCTATGATTTTTCTATCGCTGTTTTGGGTTATCGCTGGTTGGATCAGCGTTAGGGAGTGATAAGTAAGTGTACACCCATTTTTAATAAACATTTGGTAACTCACTATGATGTTTGTGGGTTATCATTCAATGATAACGTTATCGCTGCTACTTCTAACTGCTACCGTGTATTCGCAGTTCTTTGCAGTTTTGAGATAGTGTAAGTGCAGTTTTTTCCCAACTAAGTTTATTGAACACTGTTGCTTTTTAAGTTTAAGAGAAGCAATCGTCATGACAAAAAAATGTTAGATTGGGTTATTTTCGTTACTTTTTTAAAGCCAAAAGCCTGTTTTGTATAAATTGGAAGTAAAACTTGTATATTTCTGGAATGGTATGTGGATGATAAATGTGACCGCGTCCCCTCAACGCTTAACTGTTTAACAAACCTCGTTACAAATGTGATTAGGTGGAATCAACAAACGTAAAATGAGATAGTCATATTGAAAATGACGTTTG
>JASPKZ010008091.1:220000-267500 GCA_030220185.1 Diploptera punctata | reverse complement strand
TCTTTGTGCATCTCATTCCTATTTGTGATTATTGTTCCTAGGTATTTGAATTCAGCCACTTCCTCAAAATTTCCCTCATTTGTCATTAGCTGTCCATTTCCATTATTTAATGAATATCTACTTGTGACCATACATTTAGTTTTATTGATATTTACTTCCAGTCCTAATTTCTTAGTGTTACTCAATAGTGTGTGCGTGTTGGCCTTTAGTATCTCCTCGCTATCGGCCAGTAGTACTACATCATCAGCATAAACTAACAGCTTATTAATACCATTGAGTTGTAAGCCTTCCTCATTCTCTAAAGATTTAATGGCATGCTCTAGTACAAAATTAAATAGTAGAGGAGATAGTGCATCTCCTTGCTTCAACCCATTCTGGATTTCAAAAGTGTCTGAAAACTGTTTGCCTACACGCACCCTACTCTTTGTGCCATTTAGACACATTCGTATAAGTCTAACTAACTTTTTAGGAATTCCGAACTCCAGCAGGATACTATATAACTTCTCCCTCTTAATTGAATCATATGCTTTTTTGAAGTCTACATACAGTTGTGTACAGTACCATTATATTCCCATTTCTTTTCTAAAATCTGTCTTATACTAAAAATCTGATCTGTTGTAGACCTGTTTCTTCTAAATGCACATTGATGATCTCCTAGAATGTCATCAATATACATTCCCGTCCTCAAATAATGTTTTCCAATCATTCCCTATATAATATACCTTCCTCATATCATAGTAATTTTATTTTCCCACCTCGTTCTTGGTCTACCTATTGGTAGTTTTCCTTTGGTTTTTCTACAAGGACTCTCGTGCCTGCCCATCGCAGTATACAATAACTAATTGTTATTATTACATCTGGTTTCATATAGAGATCATTCATTAAATAAAATCAATTTATTTTATTATAAGAAGCCTCTAAGCAAAATTTACCAATCTCAAGCATCCTCGTAATAACTTAATAGGCTGCTAGATGTCTCATTGGGTCGGTGTGGTTATCGCATGCCACTCATGACATCTTTGGACAAATAAGTTAACAAAACGAACTTGGTATATAAACTCCTGGCAAAGAGAGGCTATGATTCAACAATGAGCTACGCCATTAATCATCATCACATTAGAAAGTAATAAGTTCCAATTTTTAACAGACAATTGTCATTAAAGTAAGCTTATCCAATAGTTCTTCAGTGATCAGTGACTATTCGGGCGTCATAAACACCAAAGACAATAGCAGTCTATAAGTATTATAAAATTATTTAAAGGTGTATGCTCTACAAAAAAGATAAAATACATATAATGTTTAAAACCTACGTAAGAACTTTTATTTTATAGAGACTAAAATTTACAAACTGTAAATCCCTTTTAAGTATGTCCACATTGTTTCTGACTAGCCCGTTAAAATGTCAGGTAACCGTTATCATGAAGTGTAATGGAGCAATGTGCTTTTTTCGAGAGAGTCGGAAATGGTAATTCTCACACGTAGGGATAACATTTTTCTTCAGAAGATGACGTGGCTGAAATAAGAATGTCAAATTCATAATCGGCTAATAGGTACTTCGTCTTTTCCAGTATTTTGTGAGGATATACGCGATTCAGTGCTGACTTCATTATTAACTCATACTTGTCCCTAACCTTGATAATAATAATAATAATAATAATAACTAACTTACTGGCACTATCGAACCCGTAGGTTCATGGTCGCGCGGACATAAGCTCTCCATACATCCCTATCCAAGCTAATGTTTTCCAATCATCCCCAGTGTAATCTACTTCCTTCAAATCATAGTTAATGTTATTCTCCCACCTCATTATTGGCGTTTTCCGTCTGGTTTTCCTAAAAGAAGCTTCAATGCACGTCTTTAATTTCCCATTCGTGTCACATGTCCTGCCCATAGCAGGCTGCGAGACTTAACTGTTCTTCCTATAAAGATTATGTAGTTAAGTGTTCTGTAGTCTTCTCCTTTCACCTGTCAGTTCATCTCTCTTTAGTCCAAACATTGTCCTAAGAACTTTATTCTCAAATACTCATAATCTCCTTTCCTCCCTTAAAGTAAGAGTCCATGTTTCACATTCTTGTAATATAACTGGTAGAATAAAAGTTTTATATTTTTTTCAGTTTAATATTTTTTGAAAGGAGTTGGGATGCCAAGACTCTCTGTAATGCATAATAGCATGCATTTCCAGAATTGAGCAATAATAATAATAATAATAATAATAATAATAATAATAATAATAATAATAATAATAATAATAATTGGAGCAACAATAAAGTTACGATAATGATGATAATAATAATAGTTCAATTTTGCATATTATTATAGTACAATTACTTTAAAGTTTATTTCTTCTTCTTCTTCTTCTACTACAAGGCTTAGGCTATGCAGCCTGTTACGGCGAAGTTAACAGTGTAGTCCATCTTCTACGTGGTCGGCCAACATCTCTTGTTCCTCTGGGATTATACAGGAAAGTTATTTTTGGTATTCTTTCGTTGTTCATTCTAATTAAGTGTTCTGTCCATTTCTTATTATTTTCGCTGATTTTATCTTCAATTTTATATATATATTTAATTATTCTCGTATAGTTTCATTCCTTATTCTATCCGCTCTTGTGCATCCTTTCACATTACGTAAAAATAGCATTTCCGCAGTCTGTATCCTGCTTTTATCCCTCGATTTCATTATCCAATTTTCACTTCCATACAACAACAAAGGAACAGTCATTGTTTTATATAATTTAAGCTTGGTATCTTTCCTTGTTTTCCGACCTAAGGTTCTTTTTATGGTTCCACAAATAGCCTGAAATGTATTTACTTTATTTTCTCTATAAGTTATATCACATCCTAAATATTGGAAATGTGATATTTGTTCTATTATTTTGTTATCCAGTACAATTTTTGATCTAATTCCATATTTACCAATAAATGCCATTACTTTTGACTTATTTATTGATATTTCACAATTATATCTATTGGCTATTAATTTAAATGTATATGCTAACATTTGGAGTTTATTTAATAGAATTAACTAGTTCTGAATAAACTTTTTTAAGAGAAGAGTTCCTAAAAAGCATTATTTGATCATTTTTAAAATAGTGGTGATACTTACCATATTTATCAGGATCGCTTGCATCGTTACTTTCTGCCTTATTTTTTATGTTGATGAGATGTTGGATGTAGTCGTTACGTGTGACATTCTTTTCTTTTCGGTACGTCATCACCTCGTTTACCATAGTAATGAAGAATTCTTCAACTCTCTTAGAAATAAATCTGTTATAATGAGTGCAATAACAAATTATTAAAAATGAACAAACTTTATCATTTGATAATAAATTATGTAGCAAATTGAAGGCAATACATATACTAGTTACATTTAAAATAAAAATATATCGTATAGGCAGATGGGGATAGTTATTAGGTCCACAAATTACGTAAAAATGTTTTAAATTATTATTCATGTAATATTTTAAAATAGCACAAATTAACCTACTGCAGGCTTTCACGGCAGATAGTAATAGTGTTAGATAATTCCGAGCTTTAAGGTCGTGATCCATAATTGTTGTTTCTCCCCAGCGTTTCTCCCTCGAACTGCGGAGGGAATCTTCAGTGGGTAGTTATAGACGTCCCCGGTCAGAAGTTCGGTGTATCCCGTACGCAGAAACACCAGTTATGGAACACGATCTTTTTACCGAAATCTTCTAATATCATCTAGCTGTACTTCAATAGTTGGTATTGATCCTTTACATTCGTTTCAAAATTGCATTGCATCCAGTAATGTATTTCGTAACGACTTGCTCTCCAATGGGGTAAGTAGTTAAACTATTTATTTTAACTAGATATTGTTTCCTTTTGTTGCTTTTTTAATTCAGAAGCAACACTTTTTTTGTGGATTCTGAGTTTTTTCTTCAAATCGAAAACATTTGTTGTCTACATTATTAAGATTAGAATTTATTGTACTTTCGCTTTATTTTATTATATATTTTTATCTAATTTCTTATATAATGATTATATTAATTATAAATGATTTTAATAATCGATTTCTCCTTGAAGGACAATTAATTGAAGTTGCATAAACAATTGCACCTGCTATTATTTTAATCTTCATTGCAATCCCCCGTTTTGAATAAATTATAGTATTTTCATCGACTTATGTGATTTCAGAATGAAACGAATACCTACGAAAAAAAAATAAATTACCTGCTTTGGAGTTGATGCAGATGTATGGTGTATATGGAACATTAGTTGGCAGTTTTGCCAACATTATGTCTCCTGGCGTTTATATATAACTTAATAAGTATCCATGCAAACGAAATTATTTTACTTTACATTGCATCGCGTAAGTGGGGCTAGTTGTTCCAGCGTAAGCTTTCCTGTAACTAGAAACCCCACAACGTGCATTGATGGAAACATCTTAATATGACAATATTAGCCATTGTGTACCACTGTCTGCATAGATAACATAGATAAAATTAGTTAGAATTAATTAATAAAATTCTACCAATGAAAATGTTACGATATTCAGGTTACGATATCATTAAGAATCTCAACCTTCGAAAAGACAATTTAAAAATATCCGCTCATCCTGTCTATGAGAGACAGTCCTGTAGAACATTGTGTAATATTTGAACGTATGCTTGTGACACTCTCCTACTTGTCATTTAAAATGTGGCTCACAATAAAATAACATATATAAATAAATTGAAGTGTGGCACATGTGACAATGTCTATATAGGACACACTGGTAGACCTTTTATCTCTCGGATAAAGGAACACATGAGAGCATATAACAGAAATTTGGAAAATTCAAAATATGATAACCACCTATTCCAATTTAATCATTGTTTCGATCCAAATTTTGAAATTTTACATATTTGTGATAAGGGTAAGAAGTTAGATCTTTTGGAGCCTGTAGAAATTAATAAATTTAAAAGTAGTAAAAAACTGTTAAATTCTCAACTTGATTTGAATGAATCCCCTTTGTTAAATTTAAAAATTTAAATAAATATTGTTGTATTGTTGCTTAGATCAGTTGGAACACAATTCATAATTTAACATGTCTGCAGAAGGTACAGTGTACCGAAACAGCTGTCACTGAATTATATAATAAATATGAAAATCAAATAAAACTATGTTTTATTTTTATTTAATTAATTATAAAAAAACAGTTTGTAGTAACAACACAATATAATAAGAAGAAGACTTTCATAATCCAACTTTTATAGGTCATAAACATATATCAGTTCATAGGATTAGCCTATAAATAAACTTCATGGATCGACAGGCCTAGAAGGCCCGTGGTCTACCAGCTGGCTGCTGGTCTCATATGTGTTAACCCATTCGCTTCAAGTTTTAATGCTCATTGCATTTCCTCAGAAACCGGATTTAAGTCTATTTTTAGATATTCAAAACGAACAAAAGATAACGGTACTTGAGACCACAATAATGTTTAAGGTCAACACACATTCCTCTACTATTCATAAAGTTTTCAAAATGTTACATTGCCAAGGGATGTACAAAATAAATATTGAAAAATATATAACAGCAGAGTTAAGCGAGTGTAACTCGTCTTCTGAGTTGAAGGCCATTTAACAGCAGGTGAGTCTACCTCGTCTTCTGAGCCGAATGGTTTAATCACAGATGTAGAAGATCATTCAGTCAGTGTAGTGGTGACATGTGATCAGCATGTTGGGTCCCTCAACCGTTGTAGTTGGATTTCTAAATCTGGAGCCGCTACTCGTTGTAGCTACCCAAATGTCTCGTGATTCTGGTTGGAGAACTGTTCCATATTAGCCGAAATTCAATGAGAAGATTTATTCCTCCATGGGGACCCTAACCAGCGCATGTTACGTAGCTCTGCGCGAATGTACTCGGCTACAGCGCGGACCCATAGGATATATACTTATATATCGAATGGAGGCGTTAAGGCAATATGCTACAAGTCGGAAGGTCGAGGGTTGAAATCTCAATGGTCTCAAGATTTTTCAACTGGCTAAACTTTATTGCACCGTATCGGCCCTGGGGTCGGCTCTGCATGTAATGGCATGTTCTGGGAGTAAATGTGACCATCACACAGAACTAACAACTTAACTGCCTCTTAAGAAATGTAGTGGGAACACTTCACCATTATCTCAATCACTATTATTTTGGAGTAATATTACTGGTATTTCCTATCGCGTAGAGCGGGACCAGTCGTATTTTCCGCATTGACTGAATTTTCTGGATGAATTTAGAAACGTTCTAATGTAAAACAAAATGCCAATAAATCCGATTAGACCAATTATTTATTTATTTTTTATTAAACATGACTCTTTCACATCTCAGGTCATCATCGACGCAGTAAATATGGGCGTGAAAGGGTGACGAATTTTGAACAGTTTACTGTTATTTCTGCTTTCAGGTTCTCTTACTTGCTGTAAGTCAAGAACACGTGATCCATGACGTTATTACTTACTCACTGGCACTCTCGAACCCATACGTTCATGGCCGCGCGGACATAAGCTCTCCATACATCCCTATCCTGAGCTAATGCTTTCCAATCATTCCCTGTATAATCTACTTCCCTCAAATCATAGTTAATGTTGTTCTCCCACTTCATTCTTGGTCTACCGACTGGGCGTTTTCCCTCTGGCATTCCTACAAGAAGCTTCCATGCACGTCTTTCATTCCCCATACATGTAACATGTCCTGCCCATCGCAGTCTACGAGACTTAACTGTTCTTATTATATCTGGCTTCCTAGAAAGACCATGTAGTTCATTGTTATGAAGTCTTCTCCATTCACCTGTCTGTTCATCTCTCTTTGGTCCAAAAATTTCCTAAGAACTTTATTCTCAAATACTCGTAATCTCCTTTCCTCCCTTAAAGTAAGAGTCCATGTTTCGCACCCATATAATATAACAGGTAGAATAATAGTTTTATAAATTTTCAGCCTAACGTTTTTTTGAAAGGAGTTGGGACATCAAAAGTCTCTGCAATGCATAATAGCACGCATTTCCAGAATTGAGCCTATGTTTAATTTCTTTGTGCATCTCATTCCTATTTGTGATTATTGTTCCTAGGTATTTGATTTCAGCCACTTCCTCAAAATTTCCCTCATTTGTCATTAGCTGTCCATTTCCATTACATGGCGTTATTACCCTTCCGAAATAAGCAATACTCAGGCATTTCACGCCCTTAAAATCTATCGACCCAGATCGGGTTTGAACCCACGAACCTCGAAACCAGAGTCGAGCACAGTAACCAATACACCATTCTGGTGGTGCATCATAGTTCTTAGTTGGTGGAGCGATTTGTCTGGTTAATTCCGAGACACTAGTCTGCTGACTAGTCGTTATTGATGACAGAAAACTTTCTTGGAAAATGTCACAATGTTCCTTAAAAATCACCATCCCCATATTTATCATCAGCCAATACTAACTGTATTACACATTATCTTTGGAAACCAAATCGCCAAACCAAAACATTACAGCAGTCAACGCGTTTCGATAGCGCGGCTCTCATTATCAAGACTGTAATGATAGCCTCGCTATTGAAACCCGTTGACTGATTTTACATTTTGGATTGGTGATTTGAGTTTTATTGATAATGTGTGATATAATTTTATTATCGCCAAGATCTTGATACCCCACCCTAAAATTAAAAATAAAGTAGGAATTAAACTTCTCTCAAAAAATAAATAAAAAGTAAAAATCTTATTCATCTGAAAGTACAAACCAATAATAATAATAAAATAAGTAAATGCAACCTGGTCATTTACTTCACAATAATAGAACCACTATTCACAATTCAATCAAAACCTGCGAACCAGTGCCTGTTAAGTGATTTTCAAATGTTCAGTATACAATTTCGGACGGGTTTCTGTTACGAGATCAGTGATATTTAGTGAAGTAAGAATACAGAGATCCTGTCATGGAAGTTAAGTTTTTGCTATTTTTGAGTCACTGAAATTGTAACTCTAATCTTCTCTATGGGGTCAAATGTAAGAGGAAAAACAGAACAATATAAAACTTATATAAAATTATTTACCTTATAAATTTATTATCCTTAACTGGTAAAATACTTAAAATATTGAAAACATTTTCGGCATTTGACAATGATAGATTTAGAGAAAGCTTATGACTCAATTCCGAGGAACAAATTGTGGGAAGTATTGGAGAAATACAATATTGATAGAAACCTAATAGAAATTATTAAACAAATCTATAAAGATAACTCCGCTTATTTTAAAATTGGAAATATAATGTCTAATCCTATAAAAACCACAAAGGGATTCAAACAAGGGTGCAGTCTTTTATCAATTTTATTTAATATTTATGTAGAATCCATATTAATGAAATGGAAACAAAGCTGCAAAGGTATGGGGATCCCAATAGGTAACAGATTTTTGCTGACATTACAATTTGCCGATGATCAACTGGTTTTAGCGCAAGACAAATTTGATATGGAATTCATGATAAAAAGGTTGAAAAACACATATGAATCATGGGGTCTCACAGTAAATTTACAAAAACAGAATATCTGGCAATAAATAGCAATGAACGAGAAAATTTAATATTGGAAGAAGGAATCCAAATAAAGCAAGTGAAACAAACTAAATATTTGGGAATAATTATGGATAACATTGAAGGTATAGGCAAAGAGAACATAAAACATAGAATTGAACTGAGTAGCAAAATAATATCATCGTTAAATTCCATATGGTGGGATAAGCATATTTGGAAAGACACAAAAAAATATATTGGTAAAATATTGGTGGAATCTGTTGCAATGTATGGAAGTGAGGTATGGACAATCAATAAGTACTACAAGAATAGACTAATAGCTCTAGAAATGGATTATTTACGGAGAAGTGCCAGAAAGTCTAGATTAGAACATATCACAAATAAGGAAATTAGAAATATAATGGAAGCAGAAGAAAGCATAATTGAAAGAATTGAGGAGAAGGAATTAAAGTGGTTAGGACATGTCTTAAGAATGGAAGATGAGCGATGGCCAAAGCAACTATATGAATGGCATCCGAACAGAGAGAAGAAAAGAGGGAGACCAAGGTTAACATGGAAAGAAAACATGAAGACAGTAATGGAAGCTAGAGGGCTAAGCATCAAAGATGCCCAAGACCTTAGGCTTTGGAGGTTTGGCACGGGAAGACGGCAGCAGCTGTAAAAACCCGAAGATAGAGAGAGAAAAGACTTTTGGGACAAGTACTATCCAGAGCAGGTTTTTTTAAAACAATGTTTTATGACTTGAGGAAACTGAACTTAGAAGGTACTTTCTTTGGGTTTTTACAGCTTCCCGTGCCAAACCTCCAAGCCTACGATCTTATATTTTATAATTATGTATTATACATTTTATATTGTAACTATTACCTCAACAGAATTTTACCACAAACTTTATAATTTTATTTAATTAATAAATATGGATTTTCATCAAATAAACACCAACTCAATTGATTATTTATAATTTTAAACTACAATAGTCAAACTCCATAAACATTATGACGCAATCATCATAATTAAAGTATTTATAATGTTTAGTATAGAGTCCACCGCTGTGCCTTATCACGCAGCGGGCCCGGGTTCGATCCGCGGTCGGGACAGTTTTTCTGGGTGAGGTTTTTATCGGGGTTTTTCCTCACCTGCAAGACAAATGTCAGGAAAACTTTAAGGCCCAAACGGTCCCTGAAATCATATGGCCATCGCAATCATCATCATTCATATTTACTTTAGATTAAGCAATATTGTATGGATGTGAAACTTGGGCTCCAGTGAAAAGACAGAAGGATAGAATACAGACGGCAGAGATGCGGTTCCTAAGACAAGTAAAAGGATGTACAAGACTTGATAGAATAAGAAATGAGGATATAAGAGAAGAATTGAAAGTACAGCCTTTATTGGATAAAGTCATGAATTACAGACCGAAATGGATTGATCACATGGATGGAATGGTAAGGAGATATTCCATTGTTAGCAAGAAATTATCAAGCAAGAGGAAGGCGTGATGTTGGAAGACCTAGAAGACGTTGGGTTGATGAATAATGAAGTCGGAACGGGCAATTGCCTAATCCCTGGAGTGATGATGATGATTAAGCTTAGGTTAGTGACTCTCCTGGCGCATGATCGTTATCATCAACACCCATTATACTATCGGTAATGCTGTTGTGTTATTATTTATTGTAATATGTTTTCTTTATGTAATTGTAATGTTAATGTTTTTTTTAGTGTATAATGCTATTGTGTTATTACCTAATTGTAATATTATTGTGTTTCTTTATGTAATTGTAATGTTAATGTTTTTAGTGTATAATGCTATTGTGTTATTATTTAATTGTAATATTATTGTGTTTTCTTTAGGTAATTGTAATGTTAATGTTTTTAGTGTATAATGCTATTGTGTTATTATTTAATTGTAATATTTTTATTGTGTTTTCTTTATATAATTGTAATGTTATTGCTGTTTTTGTTTATTTTTCTTTACACTAGTACCAATTATTACTTTATTGTAACGGACTGTCAACAGCACGTACGGCTTACTGCCCGTGCGACCCATATTTGTAAATAATATTGTAAATATCTTACTTTTTTTGTCTAATAAAGTCCTACTACTACTACTACTACTATCGGGGCAACGTAACCCCGCCTTCTAAGCGCCTCAACCTCAGAAGTGGGTTACAAGTATGCCATGCCAGGAGAGAACACCAGGAATGTCGAAAGACAACCTGGGGCATTTGCAAAAAAAAATAATGTTTAGTAATTTTTATTTAGAATGCTGTGATGTACATCATACTATTACGATTTACTCTTCCATTATGGACAAACTTATGGTATATGGACTCGAACCAGCGCATGTCCCGTAGCTCTGCGCCATGTATGATGCTTTAGGCTTTTCTAAACTAAACTCCATGGCGCGACAGACCTATAAGGCTCTTGGCCTACCATCTGGCTGCTTGTCTTACATCTACGTGGTGTTAATCACAGAAGTAGAGATCATATAGCCAGTATAGGGGCGACATGTGGTCAGCATGCCGGGTTTCCAGCTGTTGCAGCTGGTTTTCTAAACCAGGAGCCGCTACTTATTGTAGCTAACCGATTCCGATTGAGGGTCTTTCCACTTTTCAGCGGTTGCCCTTTTACCAGCCGGCTGCTGGCCCTTCACATCCACATGTGTCAATCACAGAGGTAGATGATCAACAGCCAGTGTAGGGGTGACATGTGGTTAGCATGTCGAGTCCCCAGCCGTTATAGCTGGTTCCTCAACCTGGAGCCGCTACTTATTGTAGCTACCCAATTGCCTCACGATGCTGGGTGGGCACCGGTCCCATACTGGCCGAAATACCATGAGAAAATTTCTTCCCCCATGAAGACTCGAACCAGCGCAAGTCCCGTAGCTCTGCGCCAAGGCTTCCTACCTTAACCGCTCGGCTACGGCGCGGGACTGTAGCTAACCAAATTCCTCATGATACTGGGTGGGCACCGGTATCATACTGACTTTAATTCCATGAAAACATTTCTTCCCCCATGGAGATTCGAACAGCACCTGCGGCTCGAGACTGCTTTAGACTTATCAGTAAATAAAATTAAAACAAAGTTACAAAAGTAAAAATGTAAATGAATTATATTGCTCACCTGAATTTGAATATTCTTGCAATAGATGGCATGAGAAATGCGATAAAAACTTTAAATGAATTGAATGTTCCTTGGTCTATAATTTCACGTCCAGCTTGACGGAATTCTGAGTCAGGATTTTTTATAGAATTGCCATTAATTCCATATGCACATGTAGTTACCACGTCTGTCGTGAACCGGGAACAAAGTTCTTTAGCTTCAAATTCCCCTAGATATTAAAATAACACACACACTTAGCATTTTTACAAACACAAACCTAATATTGAAATTCATATACCCGGACAAGCTATTCAAATGCAATAGTTAATTTTACATAAAACAAAAAAATAGTATATTACAATGCAAGGTTGGGAAGTGGTCTTCATAGAAGCGAGGAAATTATTAAAAATGGAGCGACAGCAATAATTTAAGAAATCTGTAACGCACGTCACAAACGTGTATTGTACATTATTTTTTTCACGATGGTGTTTTCAAAAAAAATAATAGCAAAATAATAACATATTTGTTGGAAATATTTGTATTCAATATAAACAACTGACCGACGTTAGGAGTCTGTCCAAAATATGTACCCTAATGCCGAAAATAATTTATTTGAGACTACAGCAGGCCTTGATACCAATCAGGCATAAAATGGCGGCAAGTACGAATTTATTGTATTATATTGTTTCAAATCAAGTTCAGTTAATCTAAAGTGCAGTGCAGTATAATGTATATTAACATTAAAGTGTAAAGTGATCCCACAACAGGCCTCAGGAGGCCCTTGGGGTAGTAGGAGGTTAAGGCTCCCACTTTTTCTAGACAATCGGCACTTATTTCAGCCGGGTTGTCAGCCCTGCGTGAATGCCGCCTTTACCGCCAGAACAAGAGTATGGTACTCATTTCCGTTAGAGGCTGAGTCATCCCCAGGGCCATAGTGCCGCCAGAAGGTTTTGGGTCAGTTTAAAAATCCTGACCCCAACGGGACTTGATATATTTTTGTGTATACATTATACGTAGTATACATAAAGGACAGTAGTTTTTACTTCCCGCCCTAGGTAGTTCATTTGTAATATTACAGTATAGTTATTATTTAATTATATATAGGTTGGCAACCCCGAAATGTAGGAAAATAAACTTTCAATAATGGTCGCCATTGCTGTAAGTACGACAGAACGCACTGTCGTCAAAAAAATAAATATTTAGCATTAAATAATGTACGCAATTTGCTTCCCTGAGTATATTATTGTAATACTACTTAATCAGCTGATATAAGACGACTACAGGGTGATACAAAGATTGCGCACAAATTTCAGGATCTTATAGAGAGGTCGAATACAACAACTTTCGATTAGTACTTATGGTGTGGAAAATAATTCTGGGTCCGTACAAGCCTGTGAATGTAAGCAGGGACAAGAAATTATCTTGTGCAACCCCCTTAAGCAAATCTAAATTTATATGTTAATTAAAAGTTGTGAAGTAACATTATGAGGTATAATATCATTAAAATTCATCGGAGAACATATTGTTGTAAACAACTCTCACCTCATAGGCTTTCTGCTTCCATGATATAATCCGATTTCAAACCATAGGCATGTTCATCGTCAGCCATAACTCCGACTGACGAAATTCTTTTTCGGTCGGGCACGTCAACTATTCTATTGTTCGCCATCGTCATTGCTGTCCATCTATGGTTGAATTTAATGAACTTCGGAAATCAATGTCATTTCTTTAGGGATATCAAAATTCATTGATCTATTTTTGTTTTCTGAATGTATATTTTTTCCCAAACTGTCCATTCCAGGTTCTTCCGTCTCTACTTGTTTTAAAAGTAGCTTCTCTTTCTTTTCAGCTTTTCTCTTCCAATTTTATGATGTTCTAATAAACTATGTGCAGCAATTGCAGATTTTTCAATTTCACAATTTTTAATATTTCTGAAATGTTCTTTTGTCCGAATTTCCAAATTCCTTTTTGTTTTTCCTATATAAACTTTATTGCAATCTTCACAATTTATTTCATAAATTCCAGATTTCTTACTGTCTGGAACATTGACTTTTTTATTGGTACTTAGAAGATTACCCAGACTAAATTTATTAATTGGTGCCAAAGAAATGTTGTATTTGTCAATTTGTTTTTGAAATTTCCTATGCATTTCAGGATGGTAAGTAATTTTCTTGTATTTTTTATTTTCTTTGCAATTTTGTAGAGTAGTATATTCATTAAGTGTTTTATTGTGTTTGAATTTCTTCAACTTATTTATAATTAATTCTTTATTAAATGGTTTTAATATAGTTTAACATAGTTTATTAGAACATCATAAAATTGGAAGAGAAGCTAAACTTTTAAAACAAGTAGAGAAACCTTTGGAATTGACAGTTTGGGAAAAAATATACATTCAGAAAAACAAAAATAGATCAATGAATTTTGATATCCCTAACGAAATTACATTGATTTCGAAGTTCATAAATTCAACCATAGATGGCAGCACTGAAGATGGCGACAATAGAATAGTTGACGGCCGAAGAATTTCGTCAGTCGGAGTTATGGCTGACGATGAACATGACTATGTTTGAAATCGCGATATCATGGAAGCATGAATCCTATGAGGTGAGTTGTTTAAACAATACCGTTCTCCGATGAATTTTAAATCTAAATTTATTCATTAATTTGATTTTTCAAAATTATGTGTTCAAAATTCCTACCACCACATTTTATAGAAGCATAGCAACGTCGTAGAAAGTTCTGGCGCACTCTACCAAGTACAACACGCGCCTCATGAACCTCATCAGATGCTGAAAATATTCGGGGGATATGTTCTTATTGAAGGATTTTTATCTCGCACACGTGGCTTTTGATATGCTCCCAGAAGAATAAATCAAGAGGCGTCAGATCATGTGAGCGGGGTGGACATGCAATTGTACCTTCCCTTCCGATCAGACGGTCCGATTATGTAATCACCAATAATACCGGATAATTATATTCACTGAAAACCTATGTTGGTGGGAATGCAGCGTGGGGATTGTGCCGCGCCCAAACATGTATATTACGACAATTAAAGAACCTATCTCTGCTGACATCTCCTTCATCTGTGAACAACACATTGCTTAAAACATTGGGCTCATTCTGACAATTTTGTAACATATGTTTAACAAACTGATTCCCCTATAGTTGTCCATTTTTCTCTTGTCTCTTTTCTTGAACAAATGCTTGTCTGCCATTCTTGTAGTATATCTGCATTTTTGAATACATTATTAAAGAAGAAAACAGTATTTCATGGAACTGTTTGCCTCCATATTTGTACAATTCAGAATTCAAGCTATCTGTGCCAGTTGCCTTCCCATTTTTTTATTTATTTAAACTATTGTTCAATTCTTCCAATGATATTATGGAATCTTCCTCAGTATTATTTCGGAAAATTGTATCTTCATAACTATTGCCAGTCCAAAGACTTTTATAATAATAAAAAAGATCTTCTTTTGTTACTCCGGATTTAATGTTGGTAGATTCTTTAATATCTTTATTCAAATGTTTTAATATTTTGAAGGCAATTGGTCACAGCTTATGCAAGTCTGATTCTAAATGTGTAAGAAAATTTAATCATGTTTTCCTATGTATCTTTCTTATTTCCTTCTTAAAAATAGCTCTACAGCATTTGAATTCTATTATATTTTCTACTTTGTTTGTGTTCAAATATTTTTGATAGGCTGCATTTTTCTCTTCAATCAATTGTTTTATTTGATCATCCCAGATTTTTAGAGTTCTATTTCTTCTTTGTTGTATATTTACTTTTCCTAAAGTTTCATTAGCTGCATTTTGAATTATCATTTTAATGTTTTTCCATTCTTCTTCGACATCATTACTTTCTGGAGTTGTAGCCATATATTGCTGAATTCTTCTCGAATATAACCATTTAATGCTGTCACCATGAAATAATTTTACCTTGTACTTTTGTTCTATGCTCTGTTGTTGTTTCTTCTTGTTTAACCATCTTGGTGGAAATCATATATTTGCATTTACTAGGTAGTGATCTGAACCAATATCATATCTTCTGTAGGCTCTGACATCGAGAAACAATTTAAAATTCTTATTATTTGCTATGAAATAATCAATTATTTATTTTGAGTCCTGACGATGCCATGTATACTTATGTATGTTTGTATGATTGTAAAAGGTATTCGTTATTCTCTGTTCATTGTATATAGCAAAATCTGTTAATCTTGTCCCGTTCCTACTGGTAGTTGGTTCGCTAAATGTTCTAATATTATTGTTTACTTGAGCATTGCCCACTCTGGCATTTAAGTCTTCTATTATGAGAATGTAATCATTTCTATTTATTTTGCTATACATTTCTTGTAAAATTGTACAGAATTCTTCATTATCTACTTCGCGACCTTCCTCTGGCGCATATACACGAAGAATTGTAAAATTACCTCTATTTATTTTCAGTCGAAGCTCTAATATACTTTCAATCCAGTAAGTGTAGTGTTGAATTTTATTTCTTATGGTTTTATTAATCCAAATCATTACTCCAGCTTGTCCATGGGTTTTCCTGTCGACACCGCTATATATTTGTACATAATTTTGTGTTTCTTTCGTTCCTTTAAGTTTCTTCTTAGTTTCTGTAGTTACTGCATTATCAATGTTTCTATTTTTAAATATTCTGCCTAGTTGCTCTTCTTTTTCATGGACATTCCAGGTTGCATATCTTACAATATCATTGTGCCGTTTTCTTTTGACCATATTTCTTTGCTGTGGGTCGTCATATTTCAATTCTTTCTAGGTTTCTTCGTGTTAAGAAATTAATTAATAACCTATAATGTTAGTTATAAACAGTTGATGTGTTTCATTTTTTCTCCACTAGGGTAGGCCTACATTCTTACAATATTGCAATCCTTTGGCAATAAATGATATGATCGGGTTGCAGTGATGAACAAATGAAACATATAAACGCTTCTAATTTGTTTTCAAACATTGCCGTTTACATTAAATATATAAATATTTTAAAATAACTATATTTAAATAATGATTTTTGAGTAAACAGTTTAACTTTATTCGTTAAATAGTCCTAACAAATACCACTCCTGATATAATTCTCTAGACTATTTAACCCATGCCCCAAATGGGAGTCAATGACCAATCACGTTACAATGATTTTTTATTTACAACCAATCACAGTCGTGTTTCACCTCGCTCTTTATCGATTTTTCTTCATCAGCTCCTGATTTTGTGATAAAGAAAGCTACTCCTTTTTAATGTTCTGAACAGGTCAAAGCATTATTTTTCTCCAACAAATACATTGATTATAGCAAATAATGAAAAGATTCCTTGATTTTACTGAGTTGTTTACTAAAAAATAATGAATAAAACCCGTAATGTTGATTACCATATATAGTTTGATGTGTTTCATTATTTCTCCACTTGGGTGCACTCTTACAATATTGCGATATTATT
The DNA here is from genome assembly GCA_030220185.1 of Diploptera punctata. Taxonomy (NCBI): domain Eukaryota; kingdom Metazoa; phylum Arthropoda; class Insecta; order Blattodea; family Blaberidae; genus Diploptera; species Diploptera punctata. The sequence goes on along the minus strand of JASPKZ010008091.1, from coordinate 250,459 downwards.
TGGCAATAAATAATATGATCAAGGTTAAGTGAATGAACATAACCTCACATTTCTGATTTGTTTTCAAACATCGCCGTTTACGTTAAATATGTAAATATTTCAAATAACTACAGTTAAACAATGATTTGTGAGTAAACAGCTTAATTTTATTCGTTAAATAGTCCTAACCCACTCAGGGGTCCTCATCTAGGGGATATGTGGATGGCGACCACAAGGTGCCCAAGCTGTGCAAAACATTTCTTCCACTTACTTGTGTTTTGCACTCTTTTAATTTTACTATCTAACCTCTCTTGGTTAACTTGTTTTTTCGACCCCAAAGCTATTAGGGCATCCGAGGGCTAGGGAGTCCTTCCTTTTTTTCCATTTCGTCTTTCCTTTATTTTCTTTTCTTCTCCAGAAAAGCCTGACCAGAGGCTATAAGATGGCAGCCCCATCACTGGTCTTGCCTTCCTTTGGCCAGCAACCAATCGAAGGGACTATTATTATGCTTTCAAGTCTTATACGAGAATTTCCCATAAGGGAAAATTTTCTATAGGATCGTAACAGGCCTTGTCCTAATACTTGGAAGGAAGAAGAAGAAATAGTCCTAACAAATGCCACTCTTGATTTCCAAATTCTCTAGATAAATTGGAAATCACTCGTGACATTACTTATAACAAGGTAACTGTCAACCATTGCATGCAAAAACCTACCTTGGAATTTCTCCCAGAGAAGTGTTGTAATATACAAAGGCCATTTTCAAAAGAAGTCTGCCGTTTTTAACTGCAAGGCGTTTAGGTCCAGGGCCAAAGCCCTCATTTAAAGTACAGGGAAGTAATACAACTCTTGAATTTGTGAAATAGGTAATCCAGACAACCTGCCAGCATGCAGCGTGCCATCACACTACATTCAGCTTTACTCACGCTAGGAGACCATCTGCTTCGCACAGTGGGTTGCTGTTGATGGATTCAGGATTCTATTTCTGTGCCTTGCAGTTGAAGACGGCTAATTTTCCCCTTATGAGACTGGCATTCTCAATAATTAATAATTGTAGTACATTTAAACTTATTTTTTTAACAAGACTTACCTGAGCAATCGTTTTTATTAAGAAGGTCTTTTAATTCACGACAAACATCCGGGAATCAAAGGAAACATTGTTTTAAGTTTTGATGCTGTAAATGCAGGCATTAATCTCGAACGAGACACTTTCCATCTGAAATACAATAAGAAATTACATTTTAAATATTTACCGAACATTGTTTAATAATAGTTGAATGCCGGCTTTCACGGCCGGTAATCATAGTGTTGAGTGATTCCGGGTTATGTGGCCGTGGTCCATAGTTGGTGTTGATACCAGACGTTTCGCCCTCAAGTGCGGAGGGCATCTTCAGTGGCGAGTGCTTCTAGGCGTGTTTCCTGGTCGGAAGATCTACTTAGAGTGAGCGCTGCGGACGTTGTGGACGTTGTATTAGTGGTGGGTGCAGGGTGAGTGGGCGTGGCTCTTGCTGATTGGCTAATGGTCGTCTCCTTGTTGTCCCTAGTGTTAATGCATTTATTTTCTAGTGTATGATACTAGGCCTTAGCCAGTTTGATACCTTCCTCTTTTCTGTTGATATTTCCCTTATGCTTGTATATTTCTATAGCCTCTCGGTATAATCTAGGGAAATAGTAGGAAGTTGTGGCTAAAACTTGTGTATCGTCGAATAGAATCTGGTGTCCATTCATAATGGCATGTTTTGCTACAGCTGATTTATCCATTATAGAACATAAAAGAAACTGCAGACAAGGAGAAGGAGAAATGGATAAATCAGCTGTAGCAGAACATGCCATTATGAATGGACACCAGATTCTATTCGACGATACACAAGTTTTAGCCACAACTTCCTACTATTTCCCTAGATTATACCGAGAGGCTATAGAAATATACAAGCATAAGGGAAATATAAACAGAAAAGAGGAAGGTATCAAACTGGCTAAGGCCTGGTATCATACACTAGAAAATAAATGCATTAACACTAGGGACAACAAGGAGACGACCATTAGCCAATCAGCAAGAGCCACGCCCACTCACCCTGCACCCAGCACTAATACAACGTCCACAACGTCCACAACGTCCGCGGCGCTCACTCTAAGTAGATCTTCCGACCAGGAAACACGCCTAGAAGCACTCGCCACTGAAGATGCCCTCCGCAGTTGAGGGCGAAACTTCTGGTATCAACACCAACTATGGACCACGGCCACATAACCCGGAATCACTCAACATTATTGTTCAATAATACTCGGATATACAGCAACTGAGTTTTTTCGTCAAAATCATTAACAAGTAATTACATAATATGAGATCTCTTCGAAAATAAAAAAACAAATAAATTGTTTCACAGGACACACAAGTATAATGTCATTATAAAGTATATAAATCAGATTCCCAACTTCCAAAAAGAGAAAAGACAATTAGCAAACATGAGAAATGGAAAGAAAAATCATAGAACAAGTGTCAGAATTTAATTATTTAGGTGTATTAATAACAAACACTAAAATTTAATAAAAGAAGTAAAGAAACAAGCTGTTAAGCAGCACAAATATCAGGATCTATGAAAGATTTAATTTGGTGACAACAAACATATGTCAATAGAAAGCAAAACCCGCATATACAAAATGATAGTTCGACCAGTTATCGTATATGGAGCAGAAACTAGAGCTGATACAACAAAAAACTAAACACATAATAAGCACATGCGAAATGAAAATATTAAGAACTATTCAGGGAAAACATTATTTGATAAAATACACAAACACAGAAATTAGGGACAACTGCCATATTCAAGACATAACCAAATTTATTATAGATAGACGAAAATATTGGAAGGGTCATATAGAAAGAATGGAAGAAAACCGGCTTGCAAAAAGAGCTAAAGAAGATAGACCAATGGACGGGAGAAGAACAAGAGGAAGACCTGCCAAGAGATGGATAGACAGTGAATGTACATCCAGTACGTCTTCCTCCGAGGAGTGATTTTGGAAATAAACAGGATGAAAATCCTACAAATTAAGTTTAAGAAGAAGAAGAGCTTAATGAAGAGAGATAAAGTAGATATTGTCCCGGTCTAAAGTATATATAAAACAAAGAAAAATAATGAGATATAGAAAACTAATTTTACGTTTGTACAATATATAAAACAAAACAAAAGGAAATATTTGTTAATCTTAATATTATTTTCATAGACTATTTAACTCATGCCCCAAATGGGAGTCAATGACCAATCACGTTTCAATGATTTCTGTTTTACAACCAATCAGAGTCGTGTTTCACCAAATATTTATCAGTGTTATAATTACCATAATAAAGAAAGCTCCTCCTTACAATATTGCGTTCCTTTGGCAGTAAATAGTATGATCTGGTTGCAGTGATAAACAAAAGAAGCAGTAGAAGCGTACCTATCGTTTCTCATTTGTTTTCAAACATCGCCGTTTACATTAAATATATAAATATTTTAAAATAACTATAGTTAAATAATGATTTGTGAGTAAACAGCTTAATTTTATTCGTTAAATAGTCCTAACAAATGCCACTCTTGATTTACAAATTCTCTAGATAAATTCACTCCTCACTTCGTGAGTCGTGAATTTATCGATAATTTGGAAATCACTCGTGGCATTACTTATGATAATTAAATTTATTAATTGTTAAAAGAATACTATCAGTCAGGTGTATAAGTTAGTTATAGATCTGTATAAGTGGAAAGAATTGTTAATGTTTGTGCCATGTTTCGAATAATATAGTGGCCTTGCACGCTCGTTCGAAATACGAGAGGTCCACGGTTCGATTCCTGGTTTAGACATTAATTTTTCTTTTCACAATATCATTATAATATCACTAAGTTCAGTTAATCATAATTCTTCTAGCTTAAATATAGCTTAATAATAATAATAGTAATAATAATAATAATAATAATAATAATAATAATAATAACGATGATATTGATAATAATGGTAATAACGGTAATAATGATGATAATAATAATAATAATAATAATAATAATAATAATAATAATAATAATAATAATAATAATTCATTCATTCATAGTGTTCTGCTCAAGAGCAGGTCTTTCACTGCAAACTCGGCATTCTCCACTCTTTCCTTGACTCAGCTTTCCTTTTTCTATCTCCATACAAACCATTTATTTTAATATTGCCTATCATCTGATGTCTTTTTCTGCCTCTAACTTTCTTTCCGTTGACCATTCCTTCTAGAGCATCCTTCAGCAGGCAGTTTCTTCTTAGCCAGTGGCCAATCCAATTTCTTTTCCTCTTCTTTATGAGTTCCAGCATTGTTCTTCTTTCACCCACTCTGTCTAGCACATCTTCATTTCTTACTTTGTCTGTCCATTTTATACGTTCCATTCTTCTCCATATCCACATCTCAAAACTCCCAGTCGCTTTTCCTCATTCCGTCGTAATGTCCAAGTCTCTGCACTCCACACAAAGCACTTCACTAGCCTCTTTCTTATTTCTCTTGTCATAGGTCCGCAGAAAATGCTTCTCTTCTTGTTGAAAGCTTCTTTTGCCATTGCTATCCTCTGTTTTACTTCTTGACTGCAGTTCATGTTACTACTGATAGTACAACCCAAGTATTTGAGCTCTCCACTTGCTCAATGGCCTCATCTTTAATCTTCATGTTTATCTTCCTTTGTTCCTTTCCTATAATCATGGCCTACGTCTTATTTATATTTATCTTCATCCCATAATCCTCGCACTTATCATTCAGCTCCATCAGCATGTTCATCAATGTCATTGCATCTTTTGCCAGCAAAGCCATATCATCAGCAAATCTTATGCACTTTATTCTTCTTCCTCCCATGTTTACGCCTCCCGTATTACTGAAGCAGTTCTTCATTAGGTCTTCCAGGTAGATGTTGAAAAGGGTAGGTGATAGAGGACATCCTTGCCTCACCCCTCTGACATTTCTTCTCCTATCTTCACTTTTATTCGCTGTTTCATATAAAGACTACTTATGAGCCTCCTCTTCTTCCAGTTCACGCCAATTTTCTTCAAGATCTTCAGGAGTTTATTCCAATTTACTCTGTCAAAGGCCTTTTCCAGGTCAACAAATACTGCATAAACGTCTTTATCTTTTTCTATATATCTTTCTCCTATTGTTCGTATCAATCCAATAATAATAATAATAATAATAATAATAATAATAATAATAATAATAATAATAATAATAATAATAATAATAATAATAATAATAATAATAATAATAATAACAATAATAATAATAATAATAACAATAATAATAATAAATTATTATTATCATGATCATCATCATATTCAAAGTATGGGCCTGTTTGGCCCGTTCCGCTCCCCAGTGCACTATATGCTGCAGGTGCAGGTCATATTTCCAACGACGTTTTGCTCTTCTTCTTCTTCCTTCCAAGTATTAGGCCAAGGCCTGTTACGATCCTATAGAAAATTTTCCCTCCAGCGTTTCATAGGACGGCCCAGTGATCTTCGTCCTCTTGGTATATAATTATAAACAGCTTTGGGGATCCGATTTGAACTCATTTTTTTCCAATTTAGTTGATACTGTTTAATATATTCCAAAATTGGCGTAGTCTTCAATTCTTTTAAGATATCGGTGTTCCTTTTCCGATCCCATCTGGTGTAACCCGCTGTTCTGCGCATGAATCTCATTCCACAAGCCGTTATTCTGCTTTCATGTTGTTTTCTTAGTTTTGCTCTTCCTAATTATTATTAATATTATCATTATTATTATAAAATCCTATGAAGCATTACTTTACTCATTATTTCTGGTTTACTTCAAATCCAGAGAAGTCCTGAGATTGTCATTATTTCAGTTTTTAATTTATTATTCAGTTCGCAAGAGATTGGCTTCGAAACTCTCATCCTGTTCTAAAGTAGTACTGAAATTGTTTTAGGGTCTGTATGAACAAGGTAAATATTCATAGCTTTTTCTTTTTAGAATAGAGCCTATGTCAGTTATTTCGTTTGCATCATGCTTTTAATATTGTTAATTCCCTATAGAATAAATATAGGCTATATTTTATAATCTTTATTTTGACTATTTAACTCATGCCACAAATGCTAGTCAATGACCAATCACGTTTCAATGAATTTTGTTTTACAACCAATGACAGTCGTGTTTCACCTCGCTCTTTATCGATTTCTCTTTATCAGCTCTTGCTTTTCTGATAAAGAAAACTACTCCTTTTTAATGCTCTGAACAGGCCAAAGCATTATTTTTCTCCAACAAATACATTGATTATGGCAAATAATGAAAATATTCCTTGATTTTACTGAGTTGTTTACTAAAAAATTAATGAATAACCCGTAATATTGATTATGATATATAGTTTGATATGTTTCATTATTTCTCCACTTGGGTGCACTCTTACAATATTGCGATCTTATTTGGCAATAAATAATATGATCAAGGTGCATTGAATGAACATAACCTCACATTTCTGATTTGTTTTCAAACATCACTGTTTACATTAAATATATAAATATTTTAAAATAACTATAGTTAAACAATGATTTGTGAGTAAACAGCTTAATTTTATTCGTTAAATAGTCAACAAATGCCACTCTTGATTTCCAAATTCTTTAGATAAATTGGAAATCACTCGTGGCATTACTTATGATAAATTAGTAGGATTAAACATATGTAATATTACATTTGAAATATTTGTTTTATATCTAAACTACATGATGAATGCTAAAGTGTTATATATATAATAAGTTGTGAAGTTTCAGAACACAAGACGCGATTTCCTTCAAAATCTTGGCAATAACTTTCTTACTTTGTACACGCAGGGTTCTACATAGTTTGAAGTGATATGAAACCAGCGCTGGTAAGATGTCCTTAAGATAATGCGCTACACTAACTAACCTTTCTCCTCTTAGTACAAAGGGATTACGTCCGAACATAGGATCTGCATTAATGTCCAGCTCGAAGGTATTATCGTGGAAACTTGCAAAATTCTTGACTAGTATCTCTTTGATGAGTTCAGGATCTCTAATTAAGAGGCTCGGTGCTATGGGAGCAAATATACCTGCGTATCTCCTGCCATCAAACTTCCTGCAACAATAAGACAAAGTGTTCCCTTTTGAAACAATTCCCTTTATATTGAATATCTGTAGACTTAAACTAATAAGATATAATACCTCATGTTGAGACAATGTTGGAAATACGTGATTGTTTGAATATATATTTATATGTACCGGTGTGTACTTTTAAAATTATTTTCAGACATATCCCGTTACAAATTGCTATTCTATCGGTACCACAAATTAAATAATGTAATACTTTTTGAACACATGAATTATGTTGGCAACTATCTACTGCCCTGTGTTGATCTCAAACACTGTATACGTGTTCCAGAGAATCAAGTGAGCATTGCATCACACTACATTGCTTGTGTGTAACTGTGTCAACAATAGAGCTTCCTTAAGCTGGCTTCTTAAGCCACTCAGTATCAGCTAATATGAAATAAATAGTGTTCCTATTGATAATGAATATACAGAATTCTGTAACAGAAATAGTATCTTATTAAAATCGGGTAAAAGACAGTAATTTTGAAGTGAGATACATGATATTTGTTACATTTATTCACATGCATACTGTCGAGAACAGACAAAACTCACATGTTATAGACAATTAATTAATTAAATAAAAATAAAACGTAGTTTTATTTGATTTTCATATTTATTATATAATTCAGTAAGAGCTGTTTCGGTACACTGTACCGTCTTCAGACATGTTAACAAATTATGAATTGTGTTCCAACAGATCTAAGCAACAATACAACAATATTTATTTAAATTTTTTAATTTAACAAAGGGGATTCATTCAAATCAAGTTGAGAATTTAACAGTTTTTTACTACTTTTAAATGTATTAAATTGATTTGAATGAATCCCCTTTGTTAAATTTAAAAATTTAAATAAATATTGTTGTATTGTTGCTTAGATCAGTTGGAACACAATTCATAATTTGTTAACATGACTGAAGAAGGTACAGTGTACCGAAACAGCTGTCACTGAATTATATAATAAATATGAAAATCAAATAAAACTACATTTTATTTTTATTTAATTAATAAATATAGATTTTCATCAAGTAAACACCAACTCAATTGATTAGACAATTAATGTTTTAAGCTTCCATAACGAACCTTGCTAGATTGTCAATATTGACCAAATTAATGCACCTACTAATATTCTCTTAATGCGCTTTCTTATTTATTATTGAAATTACTTACATAGAATACTCTCGGTTCGAAACTGATCATAAATATATTGGAACTCTGTACTTCATTTTTCGAGCATGTTCAGGAACGGTAAGTATTTTATTAGGAACGATACTTCATTTTTGGATCATGTTCAGGAACGGTAACTATTTTATTAGGAACGATACTTCATTTTTGGAGCATGTTCAGGAACGGTAACTATTTTATTAGGAACGATACTTCATTTTTGGATCATGTTCAGGAACGGTAACTATTTTATTAGGAACGATACTTCATTTTTGGATCATGTTCAGGAACGGTAACTATTTTATTAGGAACGATACTTCATTTTTGGCTCATGTTCAGGAACGGTAACTATTTTATTAGGAACGATGCTTCATTTTTGGATCATGTTCAGGAACGGTAACTATTTTATTAGGAACGATACTTCATTTTTGGATCATGTTCAGGAACGGTAACTATTTTCTTAGGAACGATACTTCATTTTTGGATCATGTTCAGGAACGGTAACTATTTTATTAGGAACGATACTTCATTTTTGGATCATGTTCAGGAACGGTAACTATTTTATTAGGAACGATACTTCATTTTTGGATCATGTTCAGGAACGGTAAGTATTTTATTAGGAACGATACTTCATTTTTGGATCATGTTCAGGAACGGTAACTATTTTATTAGGAACGATACTTCATTTTTGGAGCATGTTCAGGAACGGTAAGTATTTTATTAGGAACGATACTTCATTTTTGGATCATGTTCAGGAACGGTAACTATTTTATTAAAAACGATACTTCACTTTTGGATCATGTTCAGGAACGGTAACTATTTTATTAGGAACGATACTTCATTTTTGGATCATGTTCAGGAACGGTAACTATTTTATTAGGAACGATACTTCATTTTTGGATCATGTTCAGAAACGGTAAGTATTTTATTAGGAACGATACTTCATTTTTGGATCATGTTCAGGAACGGTAACTATTTTATTAAAAACGATACTTCATTTTTGGATCATGTTCAGGAACGGTAACTATTTTATTAGGAACGATACTTCATTTTTGGATCATGTTCAGGAACGGTAACTATTTTATTAGGAACGATACTTCATTTTTTGATCATGTTCAGGAACGGTAACTATTTTATTAGGAACGATACTTCATTTTTGGATCATGTTCAGGAACGGTAACTATTTTATTAGGAACGATACTTCATTTTTGGAGCATGTTCAGGAACGGTAACTATTTTATTAGGAACGATACTTCATTTTTGGATCATGTTCAGGAACGGTAACTATTTTATTAGGAACGATACTTCATTTTTGGCTCATGTTCAGGAACGGTAACTATTTTATTAGGAACGATACTTCATTTTTGGATCATGTTCAGGAACGGTAACTATTTTATTAGGAACGATACTTCATTTTTGGATCATGTTCAGGAACGGTAACTATTTTATTAGGAACGATACTTCATTTTTGGATCATGTTCAGAAAAAGGTAACTATTTTATTAGGAACGATACTTCATTTTTGGATCATGTTCAGGAACGGTAACTATTTTATTAGGAACGATACTTCATTTTTGGAGCATGTTCAGGAACGGTAAGTATTTTATTGGGAACGATACTTCATTTTTGGATCATGTTCAGGAATGGAGGTATTTAAGTAGGAAAAATGAGAGAATCGCACCAAAATGTATTCGAATTCGAACGCGTACCCCTGATTTGAGTTGTAACAGTCACTTTTCGGTAAAACTACGTAATTACGAAACATGGAATCCGTTACGCATTGCAGAAGTCGAGATTGGGCCAGTGGTCTTACTTCAAGCTGCGTATGTAGTGAAATAAAAAAAACAATGGTTCTAAGAGTAGTAATCAACATACGGTAATTAATAACATAATCATTAAAAATCTTCCGGTCTTGTTGACCGTGGTCGTGGCGCTTCACTCCCGGACGCTTCGCGAGGGCATCCTCACGGGTTGGCTTGAGACAATCCCGGAAGATTTCTAATGACCGGCCGTGAAAGTCTAAGTAAATTAAACCAATTAATGTTTTTCGATTAGTCTAATTGTAAATTTGACACAAACTAAGTAATATAAATAATGTGGATCTGGAAGATGAGCTCGTCTCTTTATCTTTAATTATAAATAAATATGAACATCTTCTACAGAGTGAATACGTCGCAAACTCGTAGTTAGAGAAACAGCAGCAGAGCATTATATACTCTGGGAATAATTCTTGGAGAAGATTATAGTAGCCAGATTGAACAAGACTTTCAGATCCCAAAAATAGCAAATTGTCAAATATCATCACAATATTTGATGATAAAACATTAGACAGTATTTTTTGTTATTAACATAGCCGAGCAAAATGGCGACTTTAGATTACTTCACATACATATATGATCAAGATGGACAATGCAAATTTTGAAAATAACCTCCTCATACATACTATTTAATAATTATGTAACATTTTTTTAAATCAATGCTGATAGACCAATAGAATAAATTTTAGTTTGGATCTCGGATTGCAGTAGATGATGAGGGAGATCTAAAGTTGGGAGAATTTTCGAGATACAGAGAATATAGAATTCCATAAGTGTGACGTGAAGATATATAGGACTTGAGAAAAAATATATTAAAAACAAGAAAATATCCATTCATATAAAACTTAATACATTCTTTAATTGATCACTATTTGACTAACTCTGATATTTTGTATAACATATCCCGTGAGAAGAAACATACTTACTTACTCACTGGCATTATCGAACCCGTAGGTTCATGGCCGCGCGGACATAAGCTCTCCATACATCCCTATCCTGAGCTAATGCTTTCCAATCATTCCCTGTATAATCTACTTCCCTCAAATCATAGTTAATGTTGTTCTCCCACCTCATTCTTGGTCCACTAACTGGGCGTTTTCCTTCTGGCTTTCCTACAAGAAGTTTCCATGCACGTCTTTCATTCCCCATACGCGCAACATGTCCTGCCCATCGCAGTCTACGAGACTTAACTGTTCTTATTATATCTGGCTTCCTATAAAGACCATGTAGTTCATTGTTATGTAGTCTTCTCCATTCACCTGTCTGTTCATCTCTCTTTGGTCCAAAAATTTTCCTCAGAACTTTATTCTCAAATACTCGTAATCTACTTTCCTCCCTTAAAGTAAGAGTCCATGTTTCGCACCCATATAATATAACTGGTAGAATAATAGTTTTATATATTTTCAGCTTAACGTTTTTTGAAAGGAGTTGGGACATCAAGAGTCTCTGCAATGCATAATAGCATGCATTTCCAGAATTGAGCCTATGTTTAATTTCTTTGTGCATCTCATTCCTATTTGTGATTATTGTTCCTAGGTATTTGAATTCAGCCACTTCCTCAAAATTTCACATATGTTTTTATAATACACATGTGTGGTAACAAAGTTAGAACTGTAAAGAAACGTATAAAAACGCATAATGGCACTCATGTCGTATTTAAGCTGAAATAATATATTATCTATTGATAAACTGCATTTAATTTTAACATTATTGTTATTTAACAATTGTCGTTTAAGTCTGATTTGTTATTGAAAAATTTGAATAAAGTTTGAGTTACTAGGTAGTTCTAGGCTATGTCCATCCCCTTATGAATAAAAACGAGTTGATCTTAAACATCCACATATCTTAATAAACAAAATAAGTCGTAATTATGTCTTCCTTTAAGAAGACCACAACTACGATGGAAGAACGTCAACATACCCCGGACCTGTAGGGAATGAACACGCAACAAGCTGCCAGCTTTCATGCGTAGAGGAAGATGAAGAAGAAGAAGTAATTATCTCACCTCATACACTCTGTATTCTTCACAGGACAGGATCTCGGTTTTTGGAACAGTCATTTGAATCTGTAACCATATTACCGACTGTTGAATTTTTTCCATAATACGCTTTGTGAAATCCATATGTCTTACCAATAGAGGTCGCTGTATACTTCGCCAATAGACTTCTTTCCCAGAAAACTATCCTTCAAATTTCCCAGAATCGGCAATGGTTTAATGTACGGGACTCCTCTTTTCTTCCAGTAACCATGGTTCCACGTAATGACAAGATATATCACCAATCCAAGAAGGATTAATGCAATAGGCCATCCAGCATCGAATATAGGAATTTCCATACTAGATTACAATTTCCTGAAAAATAAAATACAGATTGTAAGTACCTAAAATTATTTTTTTACATTGATTCAAATTGAGATTTACGGATTATTTTGAGACATTTACAGCCGAAGCGTTGTTCAGACTATAATTAAAAAATTAATTTAATTCCTGCATTGTAAATAATTTTTCTTTAATATTATATCGAAATTCATTGTAATATATGACTGTTACATAAATATTGAACAACCCATACAAAAATAATTTCTAAAATATGTTCGCAATGAATTAGCTCGTAATTCTTAGGGTTATTTTAAAATAAATAACTGCAAAAGTAATATAATCAAAACATGTCCTATAAATATTAATAATAGCATAAACGTATTTAATCAGGGATTGCAGAAACAGTTGTAACAATTAATAAACGTCGATTGATTTAATTTACAAAATTAAAGCATAATATTGTATTGTAACTATATATATATATATATATATTATATATATATATATATAACCTATATATTGCGCTAAGTTCCAATTGCATTCTCAGCAAACCAATTGTTTATATTTTCATACGTCGAATAACGGTCTCTAACACTCGAAACATATAGTAAATGAAAAATAATAAAAGCATATATTATCTAGCACATATAATAATAATAATAATAATAATAATAATAATAGCTTTATTTTACCTGGCAGAGTTAAGGCCTTAAGACCTTGTCTACCACTCAACCAGCTTTATAAAATGCAAACAAAAAAAATAGTATTAAATCTAAATTACAATATATATATATATATATATATATATATATATATAAACGATTACAAGTTATGAATACAATGCAATTAATATTTATAATGTATTTTGATTTACTCTAAATTTAACGAATTAAATATATAATATGTACAAGATATATAAAAAAACGAGGAAAAGATTAATGACATAGTATAAAATTAAACAAATAGAGAAAAATTAATTATTAGACAACAGGTAACTATATAAGCGTGACTTAAAGGTACCAAGTGTGCGGCAACCCCTGATATCTTGAGGAAGGAGATTCCAGGAGCGGGCAGAGGCTACTGTGAAGGAAGTAGAATAGGAGGAAGTGCTATGAAGAGGAATTGTTAGCAGACTGCTATCTTGTGACCTAGTTTCAATATTGTGGTAAGAGGATAACTTCTCAAATCTGGACGCCAGGTAAGTAGGGATGTAGGAATTGAGAAGCTTGAAAAGTAGTGAAAGAGAGTGCAATTCACGTCTGTCAGTAAGACGGAGCCAAGAGAGGTTATTAAAGTGTTCGGAAATATGGTCATAACGGCGGATATTGGAAATGAATCGAACGCAAGCATTATGAACACGCTGCAGTCTCTGCGACAAGTCATAGTTTAGATCATTATATATAATGTCACAATAATCGAAGTGTGGTAACACAAGATTCTGCACAAGGATTTGTTTTAACGAAACTGGGAGAAAATTCTTTAAACGTCTAAGATAATGTAAGATGGAGAAAGTATATATATATATATATATATATATATATTAAATAAGCATTGTTTTGTTACTCCGAATGCGCAAGGAAAATTCTTGAAATTTTAGATGTTTCAAAATGGCTGCTTCTTTAGAATCTTTCTAAAGCATCGGAAAGGAAAGTATTTCAAAAGTGGAGAGAAACAAATTATTCTGAATGCTTGCAACCAGTTTAGGGAAATGATTCCATTGCTATTGAAGTTGTGGTGAAAATAACAGCAGAATTTACAGGTGAGTCAGCATGGAGCTTTTATTTTGTTCATAATGAAATTATACCGGCAAATAAAGCATATTATCAACAGCATGTAAAAACATAAACGTCTGATTAAGTAGTCGCACATTATTTATATATATTTTTGTCTATTTATTATTTTTTATAAAGTAGCAATGATGCCGTGGGTTCACTTTTCACACCGTTTTATCATAATAAAAACAAGATGATGTCGAAAAACTCCACCCTTGTTTTACTTAATTCTATAAAATACATTTAAATTTCATTTACAATGTGCTGTGAAAATTAACCCTATTTTAATGCTAGTCTACCTCACAATTAATTATGGTCTCTGATGAATCTACTCTCTGCAGTGTCTTTTATCTCACAGCTTGCTGTATCGCTGATAATGATTACACAACTAACTGACTTTTCGTCCCTAGCAATATAGATAGGTTAGGTCGGGGACGGAAATTTCTCGATCGAGACCTTTCCAGTATCGATATTCCTGTCCATCGAAACTTCACGACAGTGAGGGTCGAGACACTTGACCGGAGATAATAGATGCATCGGTGATCTGCGCGGATCTTTCGACTCGAGAATCAGTTTAACCTCTGAGGCGCCGCCTCCGGAGGGGAAGGTCGTCATGGCGAGAGAACATTTTAGATCGTATTTCAGCTCTCGAGTACTCGGAGTTATGAGAGACATCCGTGCAGTGGCGATGTAGCACGATGTTCAGTGGGCGTTTTAAGGTTTTAAATTGAACATTACAGACTTTTAATTACAATCGGATGTAGAGCAACTCTTGACGGGCAAAATATTACTGACACATCTGTTTTACATTTTAGCAAATTCTGCAGAAAATTATATATATATATATATATATATATATATATATATATGGTATGATAAGAAAAATAAATGCCTGGACGGGATTCGAACCCGGATCTCTGAGTCTGTACCTCAGCGTGATATCCATTACACTACCAGGCGAATCCAATTCAAACACTTATTTTTCTTATATATGTATTATACTCTCCATTATTACTAGATGTCGCGAGAACACTGTCTTCACTGTCATCTAGTAGCTGACTATATCAAGTAAGCAAATTAAAGAGAAAATAATTTTACTTTATAGCAGTGACGCTTTATCGATGTTATAATTAAATCTTTAACATTGAGCAATGCAAGTTTAATATGGTATGATAAGAAAAATAAATGCCTGGACGGGATTCGAACCCGGATCTCTGAGTCTGTACCTCAGCGTGATATCCATTACACTACCAGGCGAATCCAATTCAAACACTTATTTTTCTTATATATGTATTATACTCTCCATTATTACTAGATGTCGCGAGAACACTGTCTTCACTGCCATCTAGTAGCTGACTATATCAAGTAAGCAAATTAAAGAGAATATTTATTTTACTTTATAGCAGTGACGCTTTATTGATGTTATAATTAAATCTTTAACATTGAGCAATGCAAGCATATATATTATGATAAATAGACGCAGAAAAAAAACTATAATTTAAGCCGCGAGAAACGTTTCTACAACGATTACGGGCCTAGTAATACAGTGGTGAAATTAACACTTTTTTTTTCCAAACAGTAATGATACAATTCTATTTCTTTCAAGATTTTTCATTTTTTGAGCGCTATAAAGTATTACATTTTATTTTTCCAAATTAATATAATGTACGGTTAAAAACTATAATATAATTACCTTGTAGGTCCGTCTCCTCAACTTAAGTTCTTTTAAAACTCTGTAGGCCTTTCGGGACTAGTCCCATCATCAGCAGAATGCATTAGGTCCGTTCTTGTTGACCCTTGTTGAAGCACTGACTTGGTTGTGAGAATTTTGTACAGAGGATTGTGTGGATTAGGTGTGTATTCGTTGAGAATCAGGTTGTTGTTGATTTCTCTTAGGATTGCGATTTCCTCCAGTATATTTATTCTCGTTGGAATGTTTTCTCTATGTACTATTGTGAGGGTGTTACCGATGTTATGCATATGGTGTCCAGCTTGAATTACATGTTTTGCGTAACTTGATTTTCCTCCATTCTAAACGAAATCTCTGAAATGTTCCTTGAATCTAATGTTGAAGCTTCTGTTGGTTTTCCCAATGTAGAATTTATTGCAGTCTGTACATGTTAATTTGTAGATGCCTTTATTGTCGAATTCA
This sequence comes from Diploptera punctata, assembly GCA_030220185.1. Taxonomy (NCBI): domain Eukaryota; kingdom Metazoa; phylum Arthropoda; class Insecta; order Blattodea; family Blaberidae; genus Diploptera; species Diploptera punctata. Next base: position 234,145 of record JASPKZ010008091.1, on the reverse strand, counting down.
TCTACTTCTTCGATGTTGTTGTTTATTAAATTGTTTAATTTGTTGTCGGTTCTGTAGGATATATTAATATTCTTATCGAGCTTTTTTAGTGTGTTGGCCAATTTTAATGTTTCTTTACCAGTGTACGTGAGAGTTATCCATTTCTTGTTGTTGTCATTGAATTCTATTTCAAGTTTGGTTATGTTGGTAATGTTTTTTTATTTTTTGTTTGTTTATAATTCGATTTATTATTTGTTTGTTGTAGCCGTTAATTTTTGCCATGTGTTTGATGTAATTTAATTCTTTATTATAATTGTCTTTATTTAGAGTGAGTTTTTAAACATCCTATTTATTAGGCTTTTGAATGTACTTATTTTCAAATTAAAATAAGTACATTCAAAAGCCTAATAAATAGGATGTTAAAACTCACTCTAAATAAAGACAATTATAATAAAGAATTAAATTACATCAAACACATGGCAAAAATTAACGGCTACAAAAAACAAATAATAAATAGAATTATAAACAAACAAAAAAAACAACCTTACCAACATAACCAAACTTGAAATAGAATCCAATGACAACAACAAAAAATGGATAACTCTCACGTACACTGGTAAAGAAACATTAAAATTGGCCAACACACTAAAAAAGCTCGATAAGAATATTAATATATCCTACAGAATCGACAACAAATTAAACAATTGAATAAACAACAACATCGAAGAAATAGATGAATTCGACAATAAAGGCATCTACAAATTAACATGTACAGACTGCAATAAATTCTATATTGGGAAAACCAACAGAAGCTTCAACATTAGATTCAAGGAACATTTCAGAGATTTCGTTTACAATGGAGGAAAATCAAGTTACGCAAAACATGTAATTCAAGCTGGACACCATATGCCTAACATCGATAACACCCTCACAATAGTACATAGAGAAAACATTCCAACGAGAATAAATATACTGGAGGAAATCGCAATCCTAAGAGAAATCAACAACAACCTGATTCTCAATGAATACACACCTAATCCACACAATCCTCTGTAGAAAATTCTCACAACCAAGTCAGTGCTTCAACAAGGGTCAACAAGAACGGACCTAATGCATTCTGCTGATGATGGGACTAGTCCCGAGAGGCCTACAGAGTTTTGAAAGAACTTAAGTTGAGAAGACGAACCTACAAGGTAACTATATTATAGTTTTTAACCGTACATTATATTGCTGTGAACTAATACCTCAACGGAAAATCACCATGAATTTTACTAGTATTAATTAGTCTTTTCAGTTTAAAAGTGGAAAAACCTTTAGGAACCTTTAGAATTTCTGCACCTAATTGCCCCGAACTGTTTTTTTAACATATTCATTGAATTTCTAAGATTATTCTTCTAATTATCGTCTTGAAGAAGTGGCCAGGATTTTTAATAAGGTTTATATCGCTAATAATTATCCTGGTCCATTTGTTATGTAGAGATAGATAGATAGATAGAAAGTAGGCCAAAGTACATCCAATGCAAAACGATAGTAGGTATCGAAGTTTCGATAGCTTTACGAGGTGATTGCTTTATGTGTCAGCTCAAATCCCTCTTTTTACTTTTATATACGTTCTAAACTTATTTATTTCAACTGAAAGACAAAGAGTCAAGGTAAAAACACGCTTTCATTTATTCGCCCCACACAATTAATCTGCTTCACAATTTTATAAATCAAGCTGTTATGTCCAAAAATAGACTTAATTTGCTAGATGTAAGCTTCATCTAACTATACAAGACAGAATTCTATTCATGTTCGAGATATCCAAAAATTCTGTAAAGATCTCTCAGAATTATTTTATATGCGTGAGATTTTTCTATCAATTGTATAAATTTATATTTATATTTATATTATATGGGAGCGAAACATGGACTCTTACTTTAAGGGAGGAAAGAAAATTACAAGTATTTGAGAATAAAGTACTTAGGAAAATATTTGGACCAAAGAGAGATGAATGGAGAAGGCTACATAACAATGAACTACATGGTCTTTATAGGAAGCCAGATATAATAAGAACAGTTAAGTCTCGTAGACTGCGATGGGCAGGACATGTTGCACGTATGGGGAGTGAAAGACTTGCATGGAAGCTTCTTGTAGGAAAGCCAGAGGGAAAACTCTCAGTTGGTAGACCAAGAATGAGGTGGGAGAATAACACTATGATTTGAGGAAAGTAGATTATACAGGGAATGATTGGAAAGTATTAACTCAGGATAGGGATGGATGGAGAGCTTCTGTCCGCGCGGCCATGGACTTACGGGTGCGATAGTGTCAGTGAGTAAGTAAGTAAGTAAGTAAGTAAGTAAGTAAGTAAGTAAGTAAGTAAACGGAAAAATAAATTGCAAACACTCTACTGGTATTCGGCATAATCCCAAGACGAAGTATGAGATCAGATGGAGCTACTATTATTGAAATCTGTGATATAAAAGATCACGGCTGACAGTGCTTGTTCCACCTTACAGAAGCAGATACAATTAAATGGGTCGAAGTGGATGACTTAAGTATGGAACATTTTGTAGAATTAATTTTTTGGCAGTGACATATGGAAGGAACCTTGAGAAAAATTTGCCCTATTTCTAATTAGTCCACCACGTACCCCATATGGAGTTATGAAGACGCTAAGTCAGGACCCTGAGATGGAGAGCGAGTGACTAACCACTTCCCCCATGGAACCGTCAAACAGAAATGTAATTTTAAAAATAAATACTATATTTTTGTTATGTACACTAAGCTCTTCATTTCAATGGAATCTTCTTGTCTTGAAAGATTAAGTTTTAGTAAGGTGGGATGGGGTAAGTGTAATCAAAATTCGATTAAATCAAATTTAAGTTTCAATATAACCACGACAAATGAAGATACCTCAATCAAATTTTGGTTGACGTTTTCTGACGGCATTAGACAATAAATGTACACATTTGGGGTATAATGTAATCATATGATAGGTAGGATTACATTGTGAATGAAGCATATATATATAGACACCTTTTCCTGATTTAGAATACTTTACTGTAATGATGATCTTGATGAAGGTTTTCGGGTTGTAGGGCGTGGTCGTGAGGCTTGTAGTTCCCCGACGTTTCGCCAAAGACTGCGTCTGGCATCCTCAAGGGTTGTCATGAGACTGGCAATTCTGTCCGATGTCACGAACACATCGCGGTGAACGTATAAATAGGACAGACATCGGACAGAATTGCCAGTCTCATGACAACCCTTGAGGATGCAGAACCAGTCTTTGGCGAAACGTCGGGGAACTACAAGCCTCACGACCACGGCCTACAGCCCGATTACCTTATCAAGATCATCATAGCAACTCCGGCCGTGAAAGTCTACGTGAATACATTTTACTGTAATATCTCAATTTCGATTAAAGTTATAAAATATTTAATAAACTTCGGACGTTATGATCTGAAATACACTAGAAGCTCAATTATTTGTACAAGTTTTCTTTTTAAAATAGTTGTTTTCAAAAGTCTATTATAGGGAAACACAAGCTAATTTATATTCCTTGAATTCTAAACCAAACTTTAGTATTTTCATAGACAGTTAATTAGTGTTTGCGATTGAAACATCGCAGTTCTTGGTTCGAGTTATCTTCCAATTTTGATCTACCCTGAAAAATTTTGCCCCTATTCCTTTTTTCTTATATAATTTCTAATCATAAAGTAAATAGCTTGACAATACATGATATAGACTATGAGTTTGGTAAGTTTAATCTATGGCACACACTTGCCTCAGTAATGTTGGTACACATTTTCCCCATGTGGGAAAAAGCTGGGATAAGAATGCAACATGTTGGTAAATCATAATCTGTTATTTATTTTAATGCAATATAAAGGGGTAAAACTAAATATATGGTCACACGTAGAAATTCAGTATATAATGGAAATGGACAGCTAATGACAAATGAGGGAAATTTTGAGGAAGTGGCTGAAATCAAATACCTAGGAACAATAATCACAAATAGGAATGAGCTAATGACAAATGAGGGAAATTTTGAGGAAGTGGCTGAATTCAAATACCTAGGAACAATAATCACAAATAGGAATGAGATGCAAAAAGAAATTAAACATAGGCTCAATTCTGGAAATGCGTGCTATTATGCATTGCAGAGACTTTTGATGTCGCAACTCCTTTCAAAAAACGTTAAACTGAAAATATATAAAACTATTATTCTACCAGTTATATTATATGGGTGCGAAACATGGACTCTTACTTTAAGGGAGGAAAGGAGATTACGAGTATTTGAGAATAAAGTACTTAGGAAAATTTTTGGACCAAAGAGAGATGAACAGACAGGTGAATGGAGAAGACTACATAACAATGAACTACATGGTCTTTATAGGAAGCCAGATATAATAAGAACAGTTAAGTCTCGTAGACTGCAATGGGCAGGACATTGCGGCGTATGGGGAATGAAAGACTTGCATGGAAGCTTCTTGTAGGAAAGCCAGAGGGAAAACTCCCAGTTGGTAGACCAAGAATGAGGTGGGAGAACAACATTAACTATGATTTGAGGGAAGTAGATTATACAGGGAATGATTGGGAAGCATTAGCTCAGGATAGGGATGTATGGAGAGCTTATGTCCGCGCGGCCATGAACCTTCGGGTTCGATATTGCCAGTGAGTAAGTAAGTAAGTAAGCCCGTTTTCACAAACGAGGCTCTGAGGATCGAGTCACAGCGGTATAACCGTTCCATCGGGTACTGAGTAAATGCAGTATCCTAATGTCTGTCCAGAGACTAAAAGGTAGCAGCCCTACCACTGGACTACTTAGCGTCGGGCCAGTAGCCCTTCCTAAGGAACTTCAAAACTACTTTCAAGTCTCAACACGAAAAAATCCAGAAGGAATTGAAATATGTTTGGAAGAATTACACATGGAATCTTTAGAAAACAAAATTTCTGATTATAAGTCAAGATGGATGCAACATGTTCATCGAATGGAAGATCACAGAATACCCAAACAAATGTTAAGATATCAACCTGCAGGAAGAAGAAGACCAGGAGGTCCACTCAAAATACTTTTGGATGGTGTTTCTCTTGAGGCCGAAACAGGTCAACAAATGGCCTAAATTCGTGAATGTACTACGATGATGATGATAAGAGCATAAATATCTATAAAAACTGACATAATTACATATAACGCAGTCATAATTTCTCCCAGAAACACTTACATAATTTTAATTTTAAAATTCTACCACAATCTCATCAATCCCAATCAGCACACATATTCTCATAATTTGTATTTTACCTCCCAGAATAACCAATCGAGTCTTGTGCGATAATTTCAAGTCAGGTAATAAGATAGTTCAGACAACAGTTTTCAGTACATGAATATACAGAGCAAGTTGTCACTTCCCCCAGATTTTAAATTACCCCACCCCATCTAACTTCATAAGTGATAGTTACATAATCTAACTGCTACTCATATAAGAATAAATCTACTCATTTTCAAGGTCAATTCTTCTGACGTACTTATCACACACTTAGATGGATTGTCGAGACTCTCTCAGTGCGTAAACAACTAATTAATTATTTGCTAATAAATACATTATATAATTTATTTACCAATGTTTAGAACAGACAGTATTTATTCTCTATTTACATTATGTGTATTTTATGTTATTTAGAAATACGTTGGGAAAATAATGTACCAGAAAAGTATAGCGATGCGGTGTGGGGGAGAGAATAAGATACGGAATACGGGTAGATTTCACAGAATTTAGATCCGATTTATGAACTGGATTAAACTGGTTTAGGATATGAACCCTTGAGGACTTTAGTGAATGTCTAAGAGATCGTATGACTGTTCATTCCCTATCCCTTCTCTAATTATTTATCACGCCGTTTCATTCGACTCTCCGACACTCGATGCGATCAACATATTGTCCATTAATTACCTCCTCATCACAGTTCGTATTATTCTTTTACAGTTTCACTTGCCAGAACGTGGAACTCAGTTCCGCCCTATGTCAGGGACTGTCATACTATAACATCGTTCAACAATAAAACTGAATAATTATTTAATAATAAAATAAACTTATATTAGTCATTCAAAATATCTCTGCAGGCGGAAGAATTACGAAAGCTTTGTTTGTTACTACCCGTGACTTCATATAAGACAGTGTAAACTGTCAGCGTCCCACGTCCGATTCCCCTCTGCACTCATAGATAGCAGTGTCACGTGTTCTATTTCTGTATAAACACGACTGCAGTGCCCTCCGCCAACAACTGCGCTTACTCCTTAAACGGATAATACACCTCATTGATGGTGTTCTTTAACAATTAATAATAATTTAAGTTATTTTATGATCTAGTATTAACATTAACAAGTATATTCAGTTGTTTAATTATTGTATAAGGGAAAAATTAGTTTATTATATCTATTTTTTTATGCACACTTATCAAGAAAAAAAGAATAAGCGATTTCAAAACGTAGAGTCCCTGTTATGACCCACTGCGCATGCTCGAAGAGCTAAAGGTGTGGTTCAAGAGGTAATGCAGTGTTAAATGTTTCAAATAACCTGTATTTGGTTTCAATCATCCTAAATAGTTAAAGAGCAATAAAGGGACATGTTTTTCTTGGTATTTAAGAGTGTTTGACGTATGAAATACTACTCAAATTACGACATTTCGAATGAAGTTCAACTCTCGTGCATAGTGTAAACAAGACAATCATGATTTAGACGACTAATAACCGACGTTCGTGTAGCGTAGATCGTTAAACCAAAGAGGAAAAAATGAAGTATCTGTGAGAGGCAGGGTTCAAATCCCTCGACAATGACTTTTTTTATTTATTTGTATTTCCAAAAATACATCCTACAACATTTAATTCTAGTTACGTAATCTACGTCCACTTTACACTATATTAAATAATATTCCCGCCTTCATAAAATCTATAACGCTATTTAGCTGCCTATATAAATTTAATTGTGTATGTAGTACCACGTTTTAATAATAATGCTATAAATTTATGTAATAAAATGTAATATAGCTTCATATATTTAAGTCAGTCACCCATTATTTATTTTTTATTTGTTTATTGCCGTATTGGTGAGAAAATATTACACCCTTGAAATATTTAGTTTATATAGGTCAAGTCTAGCCTAATAATAGCCCATGTATAATGAAAAAAAAACAATAATAACAATATGGTAGTACTTACAAACAGTTAGTTGCATTTTTAAAGAGTGGACAAACAAAATAAAATAGAAAAAAAAATTGACAATAAAAATTAACGTCTACGGGAATCGAACCTGTGACCCCTTTCATACGAAGCAAACCATAATATATCTAGGCAAGCACATAAAATAATGCTCTTTATTGGAAGAAGGGAAACGTAATATAGTTCTATTGTGCAATTAGTTTACTCGTGTGAATCGCGCGTTAAAAGTTGAAATGTTCCAGATCAAGAGTCCGCTCTTTTTTTTTTTTTTGCTAAGTGTAGATTAGATAGGGACAGTCTACCAAACAATTTTATTTACCTTGCATGCGTAAATATTATTAATAATTATAATCTTAATTTTAATTATTGTTAACTTTATTATGTTATCGATCTTAATCTTATAGATATTATCTTATTTATCATTTGTTTATTTGGTATTTAATATGAGATTTAATTAATCACCCATAACTTCATCTGGGTAACGTAACTCCGCCTTCCAGGTGCCCCAAACTAAGAAATTGATTACAATTGCGCCAACGCCAGGGGAGAAAGTAGACATGTCCTAAAAGACAACTTGATGGCATTAGACAAAAAAAAAATTGTGATTGCTATATTCTAATATAACACATGTTTGTCCTGGTGAGTGGAAGATAGATCAACATAGTCATAACTGTACCAGGCTAAACAAATCCAATATATAAAAATGAATGTATGTTTGTTTGTTTGTTTGTACATTCGTACTATATGCGCGGCCATACCGTTGATCCGATTGCGATGGGGCTTTTTGAAAAATGTTCAGGAGATTCCCGGGATGAACATAGGCTATAAGAGAGTTGTGATACTCAAATCCTACATCCTTAAAAATCACACTTTGAAGTGGAAACGTGAAAAAAATTGCTTTTTGGTTGCTTAAATGGCTTACGCTGCCTAAACCATAACAAATACACAAAATTAATGTACTCGGAATTGAATATCTCAAAAAGCTCCACAAAAAAGCCCGCGGCAGCATGTTTATCTCTTACGGATAACTCACAATAACCATTTTTGTCTTTCATTGATGCCAAGAAGTTAGAGACAAGTATGCAGATTCCTGTGCAAACATAGCAGCACATGTCGGGTATTCTTTTACGGATAACTCACAATAACGAATTTTTTTCTTTTAGCTCATTTATGCCAAGAAGATCGAGATAAGTAGATTCCCGGGCAACATCGGGTAATCAGCACGGGGAATTTTAAAATAATTACGATATACCATATAATTATTTTTCATTTTACCTATTAAATTACTCATAAGATATACATTACTTTGTCTTTCAGCTCATTTAATATTCTGAACAGGTCTGACCATTATTTTGCAGTGACTGAGCCAACAGTAAAGCCGCCTATTTGAATGTTCAAAATGGCAGAAACAAGATTTGGCTGTGCTTCAAATGAAGTTATAGACGAAATACAAATTTGACAATTGTGTGTTCAATAATTGTGTTTTTAAATAATGATATTACCGAGTTGTTTACTAAAAAATAAATTAATAACCTATAATTATGGTTATAATATACAGTTTGATGTGTTTAATTTTTTCTCCGCTAGGATGCATTCTTATGACATTGCGATAATATTTCAAGTTTCCCACGCCAGATGGCAATATATAACATTACATGATCTTGTTGCAGTGGATGGAGAAACGTTATGAAAATTAATGTGATTTTATGTTTAGTTGAATAAGTAGGAGGACAAATTTATACCGTAATTATTTTTAGATACCCCGTGCCTTTTACCTGGCCTTGTCCGGGAATTTTCATTTTTTAAGCGTAGCAGCGCACGCCGGGTATTGACTAGTAAATAAATAAACAAATAAATAAATAAATAAAGCTGTGCTAACATGCAATTGAAATCGTTTGTTGATTTCTTCCTGTATACTATGTTCTCCCTGCTAATATCCACCTCAAAGTCTGTCTACGTATTTGTATTGTGTTGATTGACCATTATGTGGGACCTTATAGACCTCCAATCACATAGTGTTGTCATAAGTAATGCCACGAGTGATTTCCAAATTATCGATAAATTCACGACTTACGAAGTGAGGAGTGAATTTATCTAGAGAATTTGGAAATCAAGAGTGGCATTTGTTAGGACTATTTAACGAATAAAATTAGGCTATTTATTCACAAATCATTATTTAAATATAGTTACTTTAAATATTTATTTATTTAATGTAAACGGCGATGTTTGAAAACAAATGAGAAACGTTATGTTTCGTTTCTCCATCCACTGCAACAAGATCATGTAATGTTATATATTGCCATCTGGCGTGGGAAACTTGAAATATTATCGCAATGTCATAAGAATGCATCCTAGCGGAGAAAAAATTAAACACATCAAACTGTATATTATAACCAAAATTATAGGTTATTAATTTATTTTTTAGTAAACAACTCGGTAATATCATTATTTAAAAACACAATTATTGAACACACAATTGTCAAATTTGTATTTCGTCTATAACTTCATTTGAAGCACAGCCAAATCTTGTTTCTGCCATTTTGAACATTCAAATAGGCGGCTTTACTGTTGGCTCAGTCACTGCAAAATAATGGTCAGACCTGTTCAGAATATTAAAAAGGAGGAGCTTTCTTTAATATGGTAAATATAACACTGATAAATATTTCATGAAACACGACTCTGATTGGTTGTAAAACAGAAATCATTGAAACGTGATTGGTCATTGACTCCCATTTAGGGCATGAGTTAAATAGTCCGCGAGATTAACCTTGACATCATTCCTCACCAGAGAATGCGTTTATGATGACAAAAACCGCCCGAATATCTTCTTCTATCAGTGAAATCTAATATATAAAAATTAATGTTTCTTTGTTGGTTTATGTGTTTGTTTATTCGTACTTAATACGCGGCCATACAGTTGATCCGATTGTGATGGGGCTTTTTGCAAAATGTTCAAGAGATTCCCGGAATGAATATAGGCTATTAGAGAGTTGTGATACTGATCTCCTACACCCATAAAAATCCCCCTTTGTAGTGGAAAACGAGAAAAAAAAGTAGCTATTTGTCTTTTAAATGGCTTACGCTGCCTAAACCGTACCAAATACATAAAATTAATGTAGGCCTACTCAGAATTGAATATATTTCAAAAAGCTCTACAAAAAAGTCCGCTACAGCATATGTTTATCTCTTACGGATAACTCACAATAACTATTTTTGTCTTTCATTGATGCCAAGAAGATCGGGACAAGTACGTAGATTCCTGTTCAAGCATAACAGCACATGTCGGGTATTCGTTTACGGATAAAACTCACAATAACGAATTTTGCCTTTTAGCTCATTTATGCCAAGAAGATTGGGATGAGTACATTTCCGGACAACGCCGGGTAAACAGCACGGAGCATCTAAAAAAAATAGATATACATTTTTCCTTCTACTTATTTATCCGAACATAACACAGATTAATTTTCGTATTTCAGCTCATTTATTTCAAGAAGATCGGGATAAGTAAATTCCCGGGCAACGCCGGGCAATCAGCATGGGGTATCTACAAAATATACATTTATAATTGTTTTCCTTTTACTTATTCAACTAAACATAAAAGCACATTAATTTTAATTTATTTAGGCGTAGCAGCGCACGCAAGTTATTAGCTAGTTTGCTATAAAAATAGTATAACTAGTCCTGTTTTCGCATTAAAAAAGAGACACTGCTGATATCTATGAACGCATTTCATGTTCATTGTTCTAAGTAGGAGTTGCTATCTTCCAGGTGGAAAAATGCTCCCACTCATTTAACGTAGCTGGAAATAATCAGAATTGGCTTGATGAACACTGGGCTGCACAATCGCCTGATTTGAACATTATCGAGACATTTTGATCTATATTGGAAACCGGAGTTCGGGACAGATACATTTCAGAAAATGACAGTGGAGTCAGACAGAAGATTACTAGAAACGTCAGAGATGAAGTTCCCCAGATACGTTGCAGGATATAATAATAATAATAGCTTTATTTTACCTGGCAGAGTTAAGGCCTTAAGGCCTTGTCTACCACTCAACCAGGTTTAAAAAAATACAAACAAAAAATAGTCTTAAATCTAAATTACAATATATATATATAAACGATTACAAGTTATGAATACAATACAATTAATATTTATAATGTATTTTGATTTACTCTAAATTTAACGAATTAAATATATAATATGTACAAGATACATAAAAAAACGAAAAAACGTTTTCAACTAAACATTTTTTAGACAGATTTCTTATTCTCCTTAATATGATATGGGAAGGGCAAGAACCACCACAAAGCTGGAACAAATCCATTGTAATACCAATCTTCAAAAAAGGAAGTCACCAAATCAAAGATAACTATCGTGGAATTAGCTTGTTGAACTCTGGATATAAAATTTATGCTAATATAGTTAAGAATAAATTGAGGAAAATTTATGAAAATATAATTGGAGAAGAGCAGAATGGATTCAGAAAGGGTAGATCTTGTACAGATGGATTCTTTACTCTAAAACTACTATTAGAAAAGCACAAGGAATTCAATATAGAAACTCATATCGCCTTCGTTGACTTCATAAAGGCTTTTGACAAAGTAGACAGAAATATATTACTACAAATTTTAGCTGATGATAACGTTCCACAACAATATATTACTAATATCTTCAACATCTATAAAGATAATGAAAACTCTGTTAAACAAGATGGCAAATTATCTTCTTGGGAAAAGATCAACACTGGAGTAAGACAGGGATGTGGACTTTCACCGGTGCTTTTCATTATATACATGAATAAATTAATAAATGAATGGAGGAAAACACAACGAGGATATATACCCATCAATAGGAACCTCAAACTCGATGCTATTCTTTTTGCAGACGATTTAGCTGTTCTGGCACTTTCCGAAAATGATTTGCAACGATCAATTTATAATTTACAAAAAATAGCTGCCAAACTTAATATGGAAATATCAATTAACAAAACTAAAATTATGGCATTTCATGGGAAGGACCCCATACAAAGTAAAATCTGTCTCCAGAATAAAATTTTAGAGAGATCTAATCAATTTAAATATCTTGGATATTATCTCTCTATCTGGGATGAAAAGGATATCCCTGAAAAAGTTACTAGTTATAATAAAAGTTTAGGAATTATTAATCAAGTTATGAAACCATCCCTTGTACAAAAAAACACCAGATTACGTTTATATAACACTTTGGCTAGACCAGTGTTGACCTATGGTAGTGAAGCTTGGACACTAAAAAAAAACATGAAAGCAGAGTAACGGCTTGTGAAATGAGATTCATGCGCAGAACAACGGGTTACACCAGATGGGATCGGAAAAGGAACACCGATATCTTAAAAGAATTGAAGACTACGCCAATTTTGGAATATATTAAACAGTACCAACTAAATTGGAAACACCATCTTGAAAGAATGAGTTCAAATCGGATCCCCTAAGCTGTTTATAATTATATACCAAGAGGACGAAGATCACTGGGCCGTCCTATGAAACGCTGGAGGGAAAATTTTTCTATAGGATCGTAACAGGCCTTGGCCTAATACTTGGAAGGAAGAAGAAGAAGAAGATATAAAAAACGAGGGAAAGATTAATGACATAGTATAAAATTAAATAAATAGAGAAAAATTAATTATTAGACAACAGGTAACTGTATAAGCGTGACTTAAAGGTACCAAGTGTGCGACAACCCCTGATATCTTGAGGAAGGAGATTCCAGGAGCGGGCAGAGGCTACTGTGAAGGAAGTAGAATAGGAGGAAGTGCTATGAAGAGGAATTGTTAGCAGACTGCTATCTTGTGACCTAGTTTCAATATTGTGGTAAGAGGATAACTTCTCAAATCTGGACGCCAGGTATTTAGGGATGTAGGAATTCAGAAGCTTGAAAAGTAGTGAAAGAGAGTGCAATTTACGTCTGTCAGTAAGACGGAGCCAAGAGAGGTTATTAAAGTGTTCGGAAATATGGTCATAACGGCGGATATTGAAAATGAATCGAACGCAAGCATTATGAACACGCTGCAGTTAATAATAATAATAATAATAATAATAATAATAATAATAATAATAATAATAATAATAATACTTTATTTATTCTGGCACAGTTAAGGCCATAAGACCCTCTCTTCCACTCAACCAGCACAAATAAAAATAAATATTTGACAAACACACACACACACACACATACATATATATATATATATATATATATATATACATACACTATACTAGTTATAAACAGTTAAAGGTACAATAAATGTAGCAATGTAAATTTCATGTACAAACAACATTTGATAGGGTAATAACAGTAATGATACGATAATAATAATAATAATAATAATAATAATAATAATTATTATTATTATTATTATTATTATTATATAAATATGATACATTATACGAGAAACACCAATTAATATATCTACCTTACACTGGATAATAATGAAGTCGAGTTTAGAGCAAATATAAATTTAGATTTCTTTTAAAAGATGCCAATGTCCGGCAGCCCCTTATTTCTTGTGGTAGGGAATTCCAGTTGCGAGAAGTGAAGATTTAGGAAACCGAACTAAAAAATGAAAAATAATTTTAATTTCCAACAGGCTTGGGATGAAATTAAAGTGGTCAACAAAAAAATTATCTCCAATACATATAGAAAGAAACTAGAATTATCTACAAAAAGAAAATCATTTTACCATCAAAAGCGTGGGGTGCTCTATATCAATATATTTGGTAATAAACAGATATTTGTAAAAGTAAAGACTCTTAGAAGAAAATGTAAAAGTCATAAAAACACCCCACGCTTTTGATGGTAAAACGATTTTATTTTTTGATAACTCTAGTTTTATTCTATGTGTGTTGGAGATGATTTTTTTGTCGACCACTTTAATTGTATCCCAAGCGTGTTGGAAGTTAAGATTATTTTTCATTTTTTAGTTCTGTTTT